>JAQQAC010011420.1:49790365-50119981 GCA_029783875.1 Phataginus tricuspis | reverse complement strand
AGTTGTCCTCACTGAGATTTGAATGTAAGAAGGATTCTATCAGTGGAACACACTATTTTAAGATAATTTGCCGATACCTGAGTATTGAAAAACCCAAAACAAGTAGGTAAGTTCCGTTTACTTTCTAAAGCAGGAGAGCTTGTCTCAAAGCTTTATTTATAATGATTAGTTCCAAGTATACAGCATTAAATGGTTTGAAATAATTTAACTTACACATGCAGTAGTTTTTATCAAATCTTATTCTTTAATTTTTTACATTCATATCACTCAGATGTCTCCTGTAACAAAACAAAGACTAGGAGTTGATCTATAGTGATAAAATTCCTTCTACTGATATGCCTTTTAAATTTTGCTAAGCAGTACCAATTTTCACAGCTATGTTCTCAGATAAGCGCTGTCATGTGACAGCAACGACAAATTGCTGATGCTCTGGGAAATTAAAGGGCTTCCAAATCTTTTGGCTGGAATATGGCAAAGACTCAGGTCTTCTTTACATCCAGCGTTATTTCCACACTACGAAATGCTTCAAGCACAGGGGTTAATGAGTTAAGAGTGATACTTTAACCTGGGTGCTTATAAATACTGAATTACCAAATTATTTGATTTGCAAATCTGGATTGTGCCTTTAATTAACATATGCTCATATTTTATGACACTCAGAAAAGTAAGAAATGAAGAAACTGTATATTCTCTCTCCTTCCCGTGAAATAAACTGTATGCAAATATGGAGGAATATTTATGGCTTATTAGCTAAGTAATATACTATACTTACTGTTACATATTGTTTAATATGCTAGAAAAATTAAATATCCTCGTTCCAATTAAGCACAATTTAAATCAGAGTGCGTTGCTAACAATTTAAATTTCTCCTGCTCTCCCCCACCACCCATGAACCCCTTCCTACCACTTCTGTGTTCTGTTGCAAGTTCAGACCAATTTAAATCCATGTGTCTCATGGCTGGTCAGAGCTCTGGATAAGAACAACTCAGTCCAGGACAGGGAATGTGGCATTGTTAGCAAAGGCCCTCCTTTCTCTACTCCCTCCCATCGTGGTGTACAATAGTGTCTGTTCTTACAAAAAAAAAAAAAAAGCATAGTTTAAAAACTACAGCCAATCATTACAGGAAGATTACAGCATATCAGGTACTGTTTTAAGGATTTCAATATTCTGTACCGCCTATGTCTATATGAAATAGGTCAGACCAACACCCCCATTTCACAGGTGAAATGGGCACAGAGAGGATAAGCAGTTTGTTCAAGGTCCCACAAGTGGCAGAGCCAATGTTGTCTTTTACGTATATATATATGAAATGTGTTTTGACAAGGTCTCTGGATATAAAGACATATGTAAAAATCAAATGCAGTTCACTATGTCACAGGAAAAGGAAATTTAAAGATATATTAATTTTGGGAATAAAAATATCAACTGCTTAGTAATAAATCTAAGGATTATAAAAATTCTTAAAAAACTGTATGATTCCATATATGTAAAGTTCAAAACAGGCAAAAATAATGCTATTAAAAGTCAAAATACAATGTTTTTTGAGAAAAATGCCAACTATCAGCATAAAAGTGGATCTTGATGAAATGTATCTATGCATTCATAAACATATTTATATACACAATTATATGAACACAGAAAAGGCTAAGGAAAGACACATACTAGGTCTTTAATTTTGCTAAGACTGTGAGGGACATGAAATGATCTATACACACATAGAGAATTACTCTTGATAATGTTGATTATCTCAGGAGAACAGGCATGAGGCTTTCTTTCTTATACAGTAATCAGAAAAAACAACTCCCGGCCTTCCCCTTCTCTTACACATACACAGGAATGGGGGAGATCCTTAGCATCCTGCTCAAAGCCAGCCCTATTTCTCTTCAACTGGCAAAGAGAGTTTTATTTGTTAATATTTAATACACTTAATATGTTTCTTATGACAACTATATTTTTGTTTGCTGAGTAATGACTGTGGTAGAGAATACAGGTATTAGGGTGATCGGGGTGACAAGCAGAATAAGTCAGAAAGACTTCATGTATATTTTTCCAGTATTTACTGAAAGTGAGGATGGAGGAACATAAAGCAGAGGAGAATTATAATTACTTATGTACTTCTGAACAGCAGAAAAAAATGTCTGTCAAAAATTCTAAAATATAAACAACTTCCAGAGGGGCTCAAGGTGGCGTCATGAGTAGGGCAGCAGAAATCTCCTCCCAAAACCATATATATTTTTGAAAATACAACAAATACAACTACTCCTAAAAGAGAGACCAAAAACCGTGACCCGAGCACTCCCCCCACCCCAGCTCACTGGCAAGAGGAAAAGAAACAGAGTAGGGAGGGAGTGGAAGCACAGGACTGCTAAATAACCAGCCCTAGTAATCTGCACTGGTAGCACAGACACACATTGCATGGTGTACTGGATATTAGAGAAACGGAAAAGTAAAATCTGAGATGGAGACTGCGAGCGGGTCCCTAAGGCCGGCTCCCATGGGAGAAAAGAAAAGCAGGCGCTCTTAAAAGTCGTAAAGGAACAGGGGCTTATCAGCTGGACAAAATCGTGCTGGCACACTCAGCCTAGCAGGCTGGGAATCTTAGGGAACTTCAGGTGCCCTAACCCCCTGGGGGGTACTGCAGCCAGAAGCCACTCACAGTGATAAGCAGCCTGCCATTCATTACCCCTGGCTGGCGCTGCAAGCAAACCAGCTGACATGCCACAGCTGCAGAGCAGCCGGGGAACAGCCCTACCCACAGCAACCACAAAGTCTTCTCCCAGCGTGCAGCTAACCGGGACAGACCCAGAGGCTGCTGTAGGCATGCAGCTGCCCAGCACAGACAGAGGAACCCGGAGCACAGTCTGGAAGGCAAGAAGGGGTGCAGTTCTTGCAGGAGAACACACCCGGCACGGCTGCGACAACCCGCAGGGAGCTAGGCTATCCGGAGAGCCGCCCTGCCCACGGAAGCTCAGGGGATTATCCCAGAGACTGCTCCCGGTGTGTGGGTAACTGACACAGGCAGCAGAGAAGGGCAAGGTAACCAGCAAGTAGGAACAGACATTGTTCTCCCAGCTGACACACACACCACCTGCCTGCGATCACTTCCATCGCCATGAAAAGGCAGAAGAATCTGGTCCAGTCAAAAATCATTCAGACAACCCCAGAGAGAGGGCCTGGTGAGATATATATAACCAATCTACCTGAAAAGAATTAAAAATAAAAGTCATAACCATGCTGATGGACCTGCAGAGAAATATGCAAGAGCTAAGGGATGAAGTCCAGAGAGAGATTAAAGAAATGAAACAATCCATACAAGGTCTTAAGAGCAGACTGGACGAAGTGCAAGAGACTGTTAATTGAATAGAAATCAGAGAACAGGAATACAGAGAAGCTGAGGCAGAGAGAGATAAAAGGATCTCTAGGAATGAGAGAATATTAAGACAACTGTGTGACCAATCCAAATGGAACAATATTCGCATTATAGGGGTACCAGAAGAAGAAGAGAGAGAAAAAGGGATAGAAAGTGTCTTTGAAGAAATAATGGCTGAAAATGTCCCCAATCTGGGGAAGGAAATAGTCTCTCAGACCATGGAAGCCCACAGATCTCCCAACACAAGGGACCCAAGGAGGACAACACCAAGACACATAATAATTAAAATGGCAAAGATCAAAGACATGGACAGAGTATTAAAGGCAGCCATAGAGAGAAAAAAGATCACCTACAAAGGAAAACACATCACGCTATCATGAGACTTCCCAACAGAAACTTTACAGGCCAGAAGAGAATGGCATGATATACTTAATGAAATGAAACAGAAGGGTCTTGAACCAAGAATACTGTATCCAGCATGATAATCATTTAAATTTGAAGGAGGGATTAAACAATTTCCAGACAAGCAAAAGTTGAGGTAATTTGCCTCCCTCAAATTACCTCTATAGGATATTTTAAAGGGACATCTGTAGATGGAAGCACTCCTAAGACTAAATAGATGTCACCAGAGAAAATAAAATCACAGCAAAGAAAGCAGACCAACCAAATACTAACTAAAGGCAAAAAAATAAAATCAACGATCCACAAAAGCAGTCAAAGGAGACACAAAAGAGTACAGAATAAAACACCTAACATATAAAGAGTGGAGGAGGAAGAAGAAGGGAGAGAAATAAAGAATCATCAGACTGTGTTTATAATAGCTGAATAAGAGAGTTAAGTTAGACTGTTAGATAGTAAAGAAGCTACCCTTGAACCTTTGGTAACCACGAATCCAAAGCCTGCAATGGCAATAAGTACATATCTTTCAATAATCACCCTAAGTGTAAATGGACTGAATGCACTAATCAAAAGACACAGAGTAATAGAATGGATAAAAAAGCAAGATCCACCTATATGCTGCTTACAAGGGACTCACCTCAAACCCAAAGACATACACAGACTGAAGTGAAGGGTTGGAAAAAGATATTTCATGCAAACAACAAAGAGGAAAAAGCAGGTGTTGCAGTACTTGTATCAGACAAAATAGACTTCAAAACAAAGAAAGTAACAAGGGATAAAGAAGGAAATTACATAATGATAAAGGGGTCAGTCCAACAAGAGGATATAACCATTATAAATATATATGCACCCAACACAGGAGAACCAACATATGTGAAACAAATACTAACAGAATTAAAGGAGGAAATAGAATGCAATGCATTCATTCTAGGAGATTTCAACACACCACTCACTACAAAGGACAGATCAACCAGACAGAAAATAAGTAAGGACACAGAAGCACTGAACAATACACTAGAACAGATGGACCTAAAAGACATCTACAGAACTCTACACCCCAAAGCAGCAGGATACACATTCTTCTCAAGTGCACATGGAACATTTTCCAGAATAGACCACATACTAAGCCACAAAAAGAGCCTCAGTAAATTCAAAAACACTGAAATTCTACCAACAAACTTCTCAGATCACAAAGGTATAAAACTAGAAATAAATAATAAAAGAAAACAAAAAGGCTCACAAACACACGGAGGCTTAACAACATGCTCCTAAATAATCAGTGGATCAATGACCAAATTAAAACAGAGATCAAGCAATATATAGAGACAAATGACAACAACAACACAAAGCCCCAACTTCTGTGGGATGCAGCAAAGACAGTTCAAAGTATATAGCAATCCACGCCTGTTTAAAGAAGGAAGAACAATCCCAAATGAATAGTCTAAAGGCACAATTATTGAAACTGGAAAAAGAAGAAAAACGAGGCCCAAAATGAGCAGAAGGAGGGACATAATAAAGATCAGAGGAGAAATAAATAAAATTGAGAAGAATGAAACAATAGAAAAAAAATCAATGAAACCAAGAGCTGGTTCTTTCAGAAAATAAACAAAACAGATAAACCTCCAGCCAGACTTAAAAAGAGAATGTACACACATAAACAGAATCAGAAATGAGAAAGGAAAAATCACAACGGACCCCACAGAAATAAAAAGAATTATTGGAGAATACTATGGAAATCTATATGCTAACAAAGTGGATAACCTAGAAGAAATGGACAACTTTCTAGAAAAATACAGCCTTCCAAGACTGACCAAGGAAGAAACAGAAAATCTCAACAGACCAATTACCAGCAACGAAATGGAATCGGTAATCAAAAAACTACCCAAGAACAAAACCCCCGGGCCAGATGGATTCACCGCTGAATTACATCAGACATATAGAGAAGACATAATACCCAGTCTCCTTAAAGTTTTCCAAAATATAGAAGAGAAGTGAATACTCCCAAACTCATTCTATGAAGCCAGCATCACTCTAATACCAAAACCAGGCAAAGACACCACAATAAAAGAAAATTACAGACCAATATCACTGATGAACATAGATGCAAAAATACTCAACAAAATATTAGCAAACTGAATTCAAAAATACATCAAGAGGATCATACACCATGATCAAGTGGGATTCATCCCAGGGATGCAAGGATGGAACAACATTCGAAAATCCACCAACATCATCCACCACATCAACAAAAAGAAGGACGGAGACCACATGATCATCTCCATAGATGCAGAAAAAGCATTTGACAAAATTCAACATCCATTCATGATTAAAACTCTCAACAAAATGGGTATAGAGGGCAAGTACCTTAACATAAGACCATATATGACAAACCCAGAGCCAACATTACACTTAACAGCGAGAAGATGAAAGCTTTTCCCCTAAAATCAGGAACAAGACAGGTATGCCCACTCTCTCCACTGTTATTCAACATAGTACTGGAGGTCCTTGCCACGGCAATCAGACAAAACAAAGAAATACAAGGCATCCAGATTGGTAAAGAAGAAGTCAAATTGTCACTATTTGCAGATGACATGATATTGTACATAAAAAACCTTAAAGACTCCACTCCAAAACTACTAGAACTAATATCTGAATTCAGCAAGGTTGCAGGATACAAAATTAACACACAGAAATCTGTTGCTTTCCTATACACTAATGATGAACTAGCAGAAAGAGAAATCAGGAAAGCAATTCCATTCACAATTGCATCAAAAAGAATAAAATACTTAGGAATAAACCTAACAAAGGAAGTGAAAGACCTATACCCTGAAAACTACAAGACACTCTTAAGAGAAATTAAAGAGGACAGTAACAAATGGAAATTCATCTCATGCTCATGGGTAGGAAGAATTAATATTGTCAAAATGGCCATCCTGCTTAAAGCAATCTACAGATTCAATGCAGTCCCTATCAAAATACCAACAGCATTCTTCAACAAACTGGAAGAAATAGTTCTAAAATTCATATGGAACCACGAAAGACCCCGAATAGCCAAAGCCATCCTGAGAAGGAAGAATAAAACAGGGGGAATTATGCTTCCTGACTCCAAGGTCTACTACAAAGCCACAGTAACCAAGACAATTCGGTACTGGCACAAGAACAGACCTACCGACCAGTGGAACAGAACAGAAAATCCAGATATTAACCCAAACATATACGGTCAATTAATATACGATAAAGAAGCCATGGATATACAATGGGAAAATGACAAGCCTCTTCAACAGCTGGTGTTGGCAAAACTGGACAGCTACATGTAAGAGAATGAAGGTGGATCATTGTCTAACCCCATACACAAAAGTAAACTCGAAATGGATCAAAGACATGAATGTAAGTCATGAAACCAGAAAGCTCTTAGAACAAAACATAGGCAAAAATCTCTTGGACATAAACATGAGCAACTTCTTCATGAACATATATCCCCAGCAAGGGAAACAAAAGGAAAAATGAACAAGTGGGACTACATCAAGCTGAAAACCTTCTGTACAGCAAAGGACACCATCAGTAGAACAAAAAGGCATCCTACAGTATGGGAGAATATATTCATAAATGACATATCCGATAAAGGGTGGACATCCAAAATATATAAAGGGCTCACACACCTCAACAACCAAAAAGCAAATAAGCCAATTAAAAAGTGGGCAGAGGATCAGATGTGAACAGACACTTCTCCAAAGAAGAAATTCAGATGGCCGACAGGCACATGAAAAGATGCTCCACATACCTAATCATCAGAGAAATGCAAATTCAAACCACAATGAGATATCACCTCACACCAGTAAGGATCACCACCATCCAAAAGACAAACAACAACAAATGTTCGTGAGGATGTGGAGAAAGGGGAACCCTCCTACCCTGCTGGTGGGAATGTAAATTAGTTCAACCATTGTGGAACGCAGTATGGAAATTCCTCAAAACTCAAAATAGAAATACCATTTTGACCCAGGAATTCCATTCCTCGGAATTTACCCTAAGAATGCAGCAGCCCAGTTTGAAAATGCCTATGCCCCGTATGTTTATCGCAGCAGTATTTACGATAGCCAAGAAATGGAAGCAACCTAAGTGTCCATCAGTAGATGAATGGATAAAGAAGATGTGGTACATATACACAATGGAATATTATTCAGCCATAAGAAGAAAACAAATCCTACCATTTGCAACAACATGGATGGAGCTAGAGAGTATTATGCTCAGTGAAATAAGCCAGGCAGAAAAAGACAAGTATCAAATGATTTCACTCATCTGTGGAGTATAAGAACAAAGAAGAAAACTGAAGGAACAAAACAGCAGCAGATTCACAGAACCAAAGAATGGACTAACAGTTGCCAAAGGCAAAGGTACTGGGGAGGATGGGTGGCAAGGGAGAGATAAGGGGGAAAAAAGGGGCATTACGATTAGCAGATATAATGTACGGGGGGTGGTGGGCACGGGGAGGGCTGTACAACTCAGAGAAGACAAGTGGTGATTCTATAGCATCTCACTATGCTGATGGACAGTGACTGTAATGGGGTATGTGGTGGGGACTTGATGATGGGGGGAGACTAGTAAACATAATGTTGCTCATGTAATTGTAGATTAATGATACCAAAACAAACAAACAAACGAAAATATAGACAACTCTCCCTGGGGATGGTGATAGGGCATTAGTAAAGAATCATTAAAAAAAACCCAAACCAATACATATTAAATAATGGTAATTTGAAGCTGTGGGAAATTTGTTTCTTCTTTTAGAAAATATTTCACACTTGCTTTGGCAGAAGTACTGATTAATCATGCTATATTCTCTTACTATCCAGCTATTCCTGAAAATTAAATCCTTATAATTTAGAAAAATAACCCAAAACTTTAATGGTACTATTTCAGTCTCTAAAACAATTACGTATTGAAAGGATGCCTCTGGTATCTTAAAATGGTGACCGTGGCTCCGAGCTTCCAGAAGGGCCTCAGCAAACCAATCACTGCAGTCAGTAAGTGACAGCATTAGCCAAGACCTGTGGGATTTCTGATACTTTGAAGTGTAGAAACAGAGGTTCTAAAAAACAGTGCTATGCTTTTTTATATATATGAGCTCAGTTTTCCCCACAATTCTAAGTAGGTTTCATTTTAATTTTTACAGATAGGGTTTTTGCTTAGTAATTGCGTCTTAGGCCCAAAGAGGTACATAATATGGGGACCCCAAGATTTAGAGTGTATTGTTTGGATCTCAAAGTTCATGTTCTTTCTAGTATATCTGGCTGCTTGGTGTAGACCCTGAGAATTGTTTAAATAATAAATCTCAGTAGCTTATTGCTCAAAAAAGTTTATATTAGGCAAAAAAAAACCCTAAAGATTAATTACACTGCTATAGTAAAGTAGATTGGCTTAAAATAAAACCAAAAATCGCAAAAAGTAGGAGTTGAACATTGCTATCCTTTTGTTTTTGTGTAACAATTCAGATTTAACATACTTGTTGAAGGGCAGGAGGACCACATAATCTCTGTGTGGTGTGTGTGACCTCTTAGTGCAATTTATGTAGATAATGCCGTGCGACACCCAAGAACCAGTCTGCAGGAGTCGTGGTAAAGTGCTATCGATGGCAGTAAGTCATTTTAGGTATAACCTATTTTTAGAAAATTTATAAATCTGAGGAAAATCTACTTACCCAAGTTTACCAACATATTTTCTGATTTATAAAGTCTATCACAGATTTTTTTTAAAAGAGCTATCCAAAAACATACTTCTGATAATTTAACTTTGCCCAAAACCTATCAGTATCTAACTATTCTGATATATATGAAATTGTATAAAGTGGTATATTCCTGCAAACAGAAAATACATTTTACTAGTGCTTTCAAGTTTAGAATTTCAGCCACAAATCTAACACAACAACGTGTTGCTTATGGATAAGGCTTTGAAATTAGTAATAGAATTTATAATAAATTAACACTTGTGAATAATACTATCAATTATGCTTTTTATACTGAGGGTAAAAAGTAAATATTAAAAACCAACCAAATAATTCTCTGTTAAACACAACTTCCTTGAAGTCTATTTTATAAAATCTTTTCCTGCAGATATTTTTACTCTTCAGTGAATCAGACAAACGAAGTATCACAGACACGAGTATTTCTTCCCTGTCTCCAATGAGGATTTCCTTCCAAGAAGGCAATCGATAGTAAGGATCTCATCAACTTCAGGTGAATATTAATGATGAGAGAATTTATCTGTCTCTCATTCTTTCATTCTTATTCATTCATTCTCGGCCAACATTTACTTATTTCATTACCTAATTTATTTATTTAAACAATATATAGTACCAACTATGTGCTAGATCCTGTCAGCTCAAGTACTCCCTTTCTGGATACCAATTTATAAGGATCCCTTGCAAATATGAAGAGTACTGGTTTTGCATTTTCTGCCCAATCTTTTGATGGCATTGTCCACCTCTCTCCTCTCTTTCCCTATTCCTGTGATATACTCAAGGCTGCTGCCTCCAAGAAGTCAGATGGAAAACACATGAGGCGACAGCAAGATGTGTTTCTGGCTGGGAGGATGAGAGGGTCTTTCTCTTTCTTCTTCTGTATCTGTCAATATGGCCAGCTGCTGAGTAGAAATAGGTAGCAATAACTATTATTTAGGAATACTTATAAAATCAATTCATTTCTCACACCAGAGACTCAGGGAAAGATAATCAACAACAAAAAGTTCAAAAAGGAAATACACATCTCCAAAATAAGCAGCTGTCCATGTGGAAGATGCTGGTCTACAGAAGCAGCAAGCCTTCACTCTCTCCACACGATACTCACTTGCCATCTGTGTCTGATGTGGCTGCGTAGTGCAGGGGGGTACAGCCTCGCTCATCAAGGTCGTTCACACTCGCTCCTGAACCCACAAGGGCAAACAGGCACTGGTAATTGCAGTTGGCAGCAGCATAGTGCAGTGGAGATCTTTTGTGCCCAAGTTAATATAAGAAAAATAAAAGTCAGGGACAGGCACCAGTAAACAATAGCACAGCTGACTCTCAATTCACATTCAATTACAAATAACTGTGTTTATAGTGAGCCTGAAGATTGATTTCTGCCATATACCAAGTCTTTTGGAGGGCTGGACAGAAAGCTAGGAGGAAATGTAAGCTGGCAGAGAACCTCTAAGAATAGGAAATAAGGATAGACACAGCTATAGTATTTCATGGTCCCTAGAGAGTAACAATTCCAGTCTTCTGAGTGAATTACAGATACCCTTTATCTTTTGCTCAGAAACATGAAAACTTTAATTTTAACACAGCTTCTCCTATACTAATAAAAATGCTTCATAGTACAGAGATAGCAGCTTCTGTTCATGTCTCAGTAGAGGAATAAAGGGGTAAGAGAAATACGGAAGCATTAAGAAGAATGCTGTTACGTCAACTGTGTGTAGAGCTACATAGTAATATCACATTTCCCAAGCAAAAAAATGCAGTTCTGAGGATCATTCAGTGAAACAATAGTAAAACATTATTTTACTTTATTGAATAATAGTATGGTATAGTAATAGCATTTCTATAAATGCAATTAAACCCTGAATTACTTTCAAGCTTCTACCATCAGAATATGCTTCAGAAGCCCTCTGCTATTTGTAGCATAGAATGCTTCAAGTGCTACAAATTAACCAATACAAGCTGGATTAAAATATAATTATAAAAGCAAATTAGCTATAAAAACACTGCATTCCAAGGCCAAAGTTATTTTTGATTTTTCAGGTCATTAGTTCCTTTCATTAACAGGCTTAGTTAGAATAGTCTGTTTTTCAAAGTAATTATGGGGTTGAATAGTTTCTTTTCTTAAATGCATTTCTGACTCCCTACCATACACAGCTCTACTTCCTTTAGCACTGCGCAGTCACATGCACTGACACACATTCGCACACTTCCTTCTGATACACACACTCCTTCTTGTCACTGGCTTTGGAACTATGCTCAACTCTTGACACTCATGAGGTTGCTCTTATTGCCGCCTCTATTTTTCAAACCAGTTCATCCTGCCTTCAGTCCTTTCCTGTATGGTTCTGACACTCTAGGCCGGGTCCTACTCTAAGTAATGCAGTAGATAAAGGGAGCTGTGGGTACTGCTACCACTCCTGCTTGCAATAGTGAGGCCTGGGCTGAACTGTGAGAATGAGGACTGGCGGAGTGACTACAAAGGGACTCATTTTACAGGTGCTTCCTCAGATCACAGTCAAGGGTGTGTGTGGATGTGTTGGTGTGTGTCTACGTGTGCGCGGAAAGTGACAGAAGAGGAGCAAGAAGTCACATATATATATTTGCAACCAAACATGGGCAGCGGAGTCTCTGACAAAGGAATGCTTGGAGGAGGGAAGGGACGAGTGCACTACTGAGCTCCAGGTCTTCAGTTTCCAGAAGGAACACAGGCGTCATGGAGTTCTCATTTCCATTGCTGCACTTTAGGGAGGAGGAGGAAGGATATGAAAAGGTAAGAGATGCTTATAAGGTAAACCTGGGGCTCTGGCAGGGGCCCAGGTAGAAAAAGTTTGTGGGTGAGAGTCATT
Organism: Phataginus tricuspis; assembly: GCA_029783875.1. Lineage (NCBI taxonomy): Eukaryota > Metazoa > Chordata > Mammalia > Pholidota > Manidae > Phataginus > Phataginus tricuspis. The sequence goes on along the minus strand of JAQQAC010011420.1, from coordinate 50,107,631 downwards.
ATTTAGACCTTTCAGTGAATCATGATCACAATGTAAAAGATGCTAACTTCTAACATTCATTATGTTCTACAGAGGAACTGTATCACAACCTACCTCCCAAATTTGTCCTTTTTGTTGAAATCTGCACCAGTATTCAGCAGAAGATTTAGGCACTCCAAATTCCTAACCAGAGAAAATACAGTTTAGAAGATGTAACTGTCAGTAATTTTATAATGAAATTGTTGGGTTTAAACAAGTTAAAGGAAATTTTCAAATGAGAGTAAAGTGAATAAAATGACATGATTTATATTTTATGAAGAATAAAAACATTAAAATTCATCTTATTTAGAATGTTATACTAAATTAAATTAAAATGGGTTAAAAAAATATTGAACTTGAAAACACAGATCATGTCCCAAGTCGGCTTTCCCTTATCTTCTCCTATATTCTGACTGCTTACTTAGATGTATCCTTAGTTAAAACTGTAGGAGAGTACATTACACTCATGGGTATTTCTGTAATTTAATTTTTGACAACCTGAACATCAGTATCAGATAATTTACAAGGTTACAATGAAAACCCTAACTACCAACTGATCAGGCACTCATGCTGTCTGCTGTTCCTCTTTCTGTAGGCAAATAACATGGAAACTAGGTTTTAACTGGGAAGCTATTTGGTGACCCTGGGGGAACTAGAGCACCCAGTTACATGAGTTCATAATCCATTTCTCCAACTCAGACTGCTCTAGTGGTAGTCTTGGTGGTTCAGCACACCTGTCCTCTGAAACCACTAGGAATTCTTAAGGAATTATTATTGGAAATAAAATTCTTGGGCATGTCCTTTTGGTAAGTCATCAGGAGTTAAATGACTTGTTATAGACTTAGGATATAAAATGATCAGAAACATTAGATTATCAGCATGCTTCTGAGACCGAGTTTTAGTTGAAGCCTGTTGTTTAAACCAACTGCCTAGTTTCCTCTAGCAGTAATACTTAATACTTTGTCCAAAAATCTTTCAGTCTCAGAATTTTCTCTTCCTATATATTAATCCTAAGTAGAGGCAAGACAAAAACAGACCATCAACATTTTTTTCTGAAATCATGATTAAAAAACCCCAAACACCTTCCTCAGAGCATCCCCAATGTTCTGATGCTCTCATTTGAGGACATGTATTTTTTCATTTATCCAGGAATGACTTTACAGAAAGCAATACTTCCTTTTGTAGACCTGTTCTCTCTCCCCCACTCTCAAATTATGGCTAAGGTGGAAAAAGATTAAAAAAGCAATTTCTACCACTTGGAACTTTCTTCTCCTTCTATGTCTGTTTTCTATTTTGTGGTAGCCCAAAACTAGTAAGGAAAAATGAAGAGTAGAGAAAAACTGCCACGAATATCTACCTATCTCTTAAAAAATTGAGAATTTTGTTGACATACCCTCCAGCCGCAGCTGCATGTAGACAGGTCCTGCCCAAATCATCTGGGGTATCTACATCAAACCCTATAAAAATGAATACATCTTATGTATTATAGATGTGTTACTTTATATTATTTTGTCAAGAAATGTCAGGAATTACATACCCCCAATCTCAAACAAAACGATGAATTACAAATAGGTACAAAATTACTGAAAATAGATTAATAATGTAAAATATTATAAAAATTTACCTCTAAAGGACTGGGGATTTTAGGATAAGTGCTACAGTACTGGTTTAACAGCCACAGGACACAAAGGAATATTATTCAGCAATACAAGGAAATAAAGAGATGACATTTGAAAACATTTTGTTGTGTGAGAGAAGCCAGGCACAAAAGCCCGTATCTTAGATGATTTCATGTTCACGAACTGTCCAGAATAAGACAAACAGGCAAAAAGTAGAGTAATGGCTATTTAGGGCTAGGGAAGGTAGGAAATGGGGACTGACCACTAATAGGGTTTCTTTTACGGGGGATGAAAATGTTCTAAAACTGACTGTGGTGATGGTTAAATACCTCTGTAAATATACTGAAGAACAGTGACCTGTAAACTTTAAATGGGTGAATTATATGGTAAGTCAATTATATCTTACTAAAGCTGGTTTTTTTCCTTAAAAAAGTGATAGGTGTTTTCCAACCTGTGGATGATTACTAACACTGAGAAGAGATTTTATAATTCTTTTTCATAAATAAATGGCCATTTGAATACTTGTGGTACATATACACTTTAGAACCTCAAAAGATAATTAATTCACTTAAAAAATATCATTAAGAACTCAAGTGTCTGAAATATGTTAATTTTCACTCAAACTTTCTTCCATATTAGCTTCATCAATGAGTTCTATACACAAAATCTGCTCAATTTTTAACAGCTTGACAAATAGAAACTCATTTAAGATTAAATCTTATATATTTAGTAATTCTGTGCATTCAGTAAAGTTCACAGTTTTGTAGTAATAGTTATAAAAAGCTACTGTGTCTGTTTTGTTTCAAACTGCAAGAGTAACTAGTGGAGGAAATTGCTGGAAAAATAAAATCTTTCCCAGAGCTCAAGAGAAAATCTAATCTTAAAATTAAAGGACCCAACACCTTCTAAGAGGGGTTAATAAATGTTCCACACTTGGACATGTCTATATGTCATTTTAGAAAAGCAGGTACCATAAAGATATGGTATTAAAATTTGGGAGGGCTTGGGAGACAAAAAAAAAAAAAAGGAAAATCAATGTGCAAAGGTTCAACTTACCAGAAGAAAGAAGTTTCCTACAGCAATCTGAAAAACCACTTAAGGCTGCCAAATGGAGAGGGAACATTCCATGTATGCCACGCCTAGAGTAAACAGAACAGTATCCTCATTTCAATTCAAGAAAAATGGTTATTTACTTAAATAAATTACAAAGAAATACAATTACTTAAATAAATTACAAAGAAACTAAGATGAGTCAAAATCTTTAAAAATTTGGAAGCAATCTGGCAAAAGGTTGAAGGTGGGCCTAATTTATTATCCAGCAATTTTCCTCAGAATACAGTTCTCCCACCTCAGCACTACTGTTAATATGGGCATTGTTGTATGTGTGGGGGGCTATTCTGTGCATGGAGGATGCTTAGTAGTGTTCCTGGGTTCTACCCACATTAGATGCCAGTTAACACCCTCCTCCCCAAATAAAGACAACAAAAAATGGACATTTGCCTAGGGAGCAAAATCCGCTCTCCCTACCTTGCCGTTGAGAATCATTACCATAAGGCAAAAATGTTCAGGAAGGTTCACCGCAGTAATTTTGTAATAGTAAAAAAACTGGAAGCAACTTGTTTGTAAATAAGGAAAATAAATAAATTGTGTAATGTTTATATAATAATTAAAAAAAAAGAATGAGGTAGTTACTGTACAGATGTGAAGAAAACCCGTATTTACATATGGCAAATCAACTTCCCATAAAAAAAAAGTTGCAGAAAAATCTTTAGTATTATACCATTTATAGAAAATTTAAAAGGTTTAAAACATGCTAATAAATTTAAATAAATGTAATATAAAAAATACATAGGAATGATAAACATCCATTTAAGCATGGTATTTACTTCTGCAAAACATGCAAGAGAATCCATCTTTCAAACAAAACCTTACATGGAAACTTTAATATATAAAATTGATGAAAGTGTACTGTTCTGACCAAAGTGGGAGGGGAGGGTAAGGGATCCTTTGCAGCAGCTACCAAGGAGTCCCTGAGCTCTGCAGCACAAAGTCTGAAAACCATTATCTATAGATAGCATTATCTGGATGAAAAGTATTCACTATATAATAAACTTTCTTGGGTCTTTTATTTACTTTTAGATTAAAAATACTTAGACCACAAAAAAATGAAAAACTCTGTATTCAAAACCGCACATAAGTCATAATCTAGAAAGAACTGGGGTAAAAAAACAATATACATATATATATAAATACGCTACGCCAGTTGACCAAATGAGATCATACTAAACACTCTTATCACTTTGTCAACACAAAAAGGAAAAAGCTCAGGCAACTAAGTACAAAGTTGAGGATAAAATCTACACTGCTACTTGAAATATCTAGAAGACTGCAGTTCACTTCTCTGTTTCCCACCAAGCTATCAACACCTTGGTAAGTACTTACTTTGCAGTGTCAGCACCACTTGTAATAAGAGTGTTGATTAGCAGCTCATGGCCGTACCTTGCTGCTATGTGCAAAGGAGTGTTTCCATTTTTATCCTCACAGTCAATTACAGCTCCTGCAAATTTAAAGGATGTACTATCAGACTCTGGACTATATAAGATCAAGTCAAATCTACTACATGGAAAGTAATATACAGTGCTATTCAAGCATAAACCAACGGATATAGCAATTTAACTAGATTTCATTCAGAGCACATGTATTGGGCCAGGTACTGGGGTTACAGATGGTATACTTGAAACAATTTTGTGAATAGAGCGTAAGATTTTAACAGATTTAAAATGACAAAAGGGTTCTGGGTATTGTAAATTTGGAAACCACCATCATAAACAATAGTAACACATTTCTTCATAGCAAGACTTCTGAGAGCTTTAAAGTGCACACTGGATGTGTCATCAAGAAGACCACACACAATGCTTCAGGAATTACTTGACCATGAACCTACCATTTCTACATTTTCCCTGCAAAACCTTAACAGCTATTATCTTGAGGACATTAACTAAACACTTCCTTGGAATACTGCTTAGAAACACTTTGAAGTAATGCATCTGGAAGTTTCTATTTAAAAGTTTAGCTTGCCTAGCACTAATTCAAATGCAAAAGAATACAAGTTCAGAAAATAAGTGAAAATCCTAAAAATAGTTTAAAATATTCAGAAGGGGAAAAAAGATAGATGCAACAGAGTTTTTTAAAATATTTAATATAAACTGCAGTGGAAAGGCAGCTTTCTACTTAGCAATGCTTAAGAAAAGCCAACTCTAACTGCTAGAGAATTTGTATTACAACCAGGGGAAACAAAACAAAAATAAATGAAAAACAAAATTATCAAAGATACAAACACACTGCATTTTGTATTCTTTGTTATTTGATTTTCATGTGATTAGAAACCAAATATTAAAAATATTCAGACTGCGATAACAATTTCTCAATACCATCCATTTTGTGCATGTTTTTTACTACATTTAAGAAAAAAAAAAATAGAAATACTTTTTACCACTCTGGATAATGGTTTGTGATCTGGAGAATCTACCGTGGAGGGCAGTCATGTGTAGTGGGGTTTTCCCATCTTTGCTCTGAAATAATCAAACACAGGAGACTTAAACTTATTTTTATATCCATAAAATGTAATCTTTAGTTTTATTTTCATTATCCTCTTGCATCTTTATTTTGTACAACTATCACTCACGCATTAAATTTAACTGAAGCCTACAGAGGTAAAATAGCTGTTCCAAATTATGAACTGATATTTTTATAATGTACATCATGAAGCACAAATATACAAACAACCCCTCAGTGCCTATAGTTAATCGAAAAGCTCTGTGTTGTAGACATGGTGTAATCTTAGTGTGATTTGTACTCCGTAGTTGGGGAAACTGAAGCACAAGGTTATTAACTGATTCTGCCAAGGTCACATAATCAGGGGCAACACAGCCAGGATGTGCTTCCCATGTCTCAGAATCTCACATTGTCACAGTTCTTTCATTCTAAGGACTGCTGAATCCCTCTCTCCACCAGGGAAAAGTGAATATCAGAATTAACTTCACCCACTATAATTCACTTTAAAAGCTTTATATATTAACTTGTTAATAATTATTTGTAATAAAAATATTATTAGCCAAATTCTCAAATTACTTAAAATAACAGACCAGACTAGCTGTGCATGTTGTATTTAATATAGAAATTCTGAAATTCTGAACTAAGTTCCAAATATGAAGAAAACAACACCTGGTGATATCTTTTATATTTTGAGTTAGTCTTTTCTTCCCTAAAATTTTTGGGTTAACCAGAATACACGTGACTCTGAAAGTAAAGAAATTGTTCAGCAGTTCCTGATCCCTTAGCAATATTCAAACTATCTTCTGTGTATATATCCAAAATTGAAATGTGACAAGTGTCCTAAGTTCACACTGAAATTGTATAATGTAGATCTCCTTAAGAAATCCTCAAGTCATTATAATAATGGAGCATTAGACCAATTTCATAAGTACCTATCTAGGTACTTGTTTCCATAATTTTTCAAACATCCGATTAGCAAGTTACCTGAAAGAATTTTAATCTTTTGGAGGCAATGTTTGCACAGGAGTAGGAAATAACAACCAGCAAGCAAGTGAGCAAACAAGCTCAGGCTCTTGAATACAAATCCCAGCACTACCTCTACACCACAGCAAGACTTCGCAGAAGTTGCCTCAATTCTTCAGACTTTACTTTCTCAACTGAAAATGGATATAATGCCACCTTTGCCTGATAAGTAGTTGTACAGAATAAATCTAATCAGTCTTTGTAAAACAGCCATGTAACTAACACACCAGTGTCTGCTATAAAGTATTATTTCTATTTGGTGCTTTATTTATGTATCAGTTGTGATTCTTTCAACCAGAAAAAAAAAAACAAAAAAAACAAAGAGCACAGAAACATTTTGACAAAGAGATTTCAGTTTGCAGTGTCTTTTCAAAATGTTCCGTATATAACATATGTTGATTTTCAATGTTTTTGTTTAATTGATTTTAATTTTTAATGTTTATTTTAATCTTTTACCTACAGTCACTTCTTACAAAAAGCAAAATGAAAAAAATTAAACTGTAATAGAAATTTGAGTTCATAAGATGAAATCTGAAATACAATTATACCTAACATTTATATATATGGGAAGCAGTATGTTCCTGGTATCATTTAAAAACCCTTCATATAGTCATTTAATCCTGACAACCCTGTGAGATAGGTGCCATTAACCCTATTTTATAGGTCCTGGGGTTAAATAACATGACCAGGTCTCATAGCTAGGAAGTGGTGGAGTCCTTTATGATAAACTGGTAAGTGGCACTGGATTAACATTTTTACTTTCTAAATACTGACCATATGGAGTATTCTAAATATACAAAGGAAAAAGAGATTCAGAAAACCAACTGAGAAGTCCACCTTAAAATATCTTTTAGCAGAGCGAAGAGCACATTTATTTCTCTTTGAACTGTGGGTGACGATGGGTAGATTTTTTTCTTGTTACCTTAAATATTTACAAACAAATTAGAAGTTTTAAACAATAAATAAAAAAAGATACACCAAAATTTGAAGATTTGCTTTCACAGGGAACCAAAGACAGATGCCACAACAAAAAAGCCACAGATATCCCAGTGATTTTTAGGTTTAAATTTTAGTCAAGTATTTGGGTATTTAATTTATGTGATCAAAATTTTTATTAAGAAGAACAGGGTGGAGGAGGAAAAAGTATGCATGGAGGTGACACAACGCACTGGGGTTCATGTGAGGCAAGGTTATAAAAACCAGCCCTCCAATGCTTTTTAAACTCCATTCATTTGCCTCTGTGTTGTACTTTGTAGAACAACTGATTAAAAAACTTATAAATGGAATAATTATAAACCTAAATTCACATTTCAATTTCTAGTCATCAATAACTAGAACAAGGACAGAAACATCAAAATGGAGAGCTGGGTAGGAGGAAAGGCTGAAGCAAGGAGAACATGAGGGCTAGCAAACATAATTTTTTATAATAGAAGGCAAGTGTTAAAGCCTTAGCTCCTTAGTCAAGTAACAATTTGATAGGCACCTATTTGACATATATAGGCAACAGGCATCAGGAATGAAGATCTATTCTTGAATGTATATGCATTCTTATTGATTGGAAACTCACAGCTACCAACAATTTTTATAAAATTTCAGAGCTGGAAGGTACCTGAGAAGTCATTAACAACCTGGGAAATGTATTGCAATAGAAGTTGGCAATAAGATTAATGAGACATCTGCATGTAAGTGGGATGTTTACAATCTTAGTCAAGATGAAGGCAACTTTTATGAAATCTATTTTTAAACCAGCATCATAGGCTGTTGCCTTCAAATCTATTTCACCACATCTTAACTGCTTTGCTAAAATATTCCCTTGTCTTATGTAAAATCCACCACTGAATTTTGTAAGTCATTAAGGAGGTAACTTGAAATAGGGCCAGTGGATTCAGCATCATAAGCAAGCCTCTTGTAGGACTTTTTTACATTTCAAAAGAAAATACAGACTTAAGAGGGACTAACTTTTTTTTTTTGAATGTTCAGTTCACTGTAATTCACAATGTTGTGCAGCCATCCCACCACTCTGTATTTCTAAAGCTTTTCCTTACCCCAAATGGAAACACTAACCATTAAACCTGTTAACAAACTGCCAACTCCTGGTAATCTCTAACCTACTTTCAGAAAGAGAGACTAATTTTTACCCATTGAAGATAGCACCATATAAATTAAAAATGTGTAATAACTCTATATAGGTAAGCTTCCTGTATTCCATGATACCTAATATTCAACACAGAAAGATGATTTTGATTAGAGTCACTTTTCATAAACAGGTGTCTGTCATAGAGACTTAAAAAAATTTGTTGTGACCTTCTTTTGAGGAATGTTGAGATAATTCAAACATTTTCAAAATAGCCTATTCTTCATTAAAAAATATTGCTAGGTCTTTGAGGAAACAAAAACAAATTTTTCTCTCCAAGAGTTTCTTCTGGGCCCAGATTATCCAAACAACAGGAATTCTTCAAATCAAAATATGCAGTTCAACTCTTAATATTAATAGATTCCTAGTAATAAACAATAAAAAAAATTTACTAGGTGATTTGATTGAGAAATGAAAGCTTTAAATGTATGTTCTTAAAAGAGACATTTCAACCATAAGTGTAAGTAAAGGTTCTTATGAGACCTCATGCTCTTTCCCTCCTTGGGTGTGATATGTATAAATTTTGTCCTTTAGCTGGGAGAGGGCAATTTAGGGCAATGACCTAATTACAGATGGACCTGCTGCTGTTACAGTTGCCAGAGTGGGTCATGGCATTATTAAAAGCTTCTCTAAAGCTGAGAGAAGTAAGGAAACTGACTCCTTTCTCTACCAGTCTGAAAGACATTGGCTCATCACACCTACAAAAGGAGCTGCGATCTTTTGTAGTTCAGGCTTTGAACCCTACATTTTAAGCTTAAATGTTTTTACTAGTCCTAAATGGCTCAATTTTGTTTGTGGTTTTCTTTTCTTCATACCACAAGATATGGTCTAGCAAGTGCTCCAAGAATGAACTGATGAATTAGTACAGAAGCAATCAGTGAAAACATCATGGAAAAATCTAAAATGATGCTTACACATTATAAGGTAGTGATGTTCCAAACAGGTTACATATGCTTTTTTCACACAATTACATTGTGAAAGTTCATTTATTTTGGCTCCAGAATTTTCACATATTTCTAAAATTAAAGTACTCAATCCTAAATGTAATTGTGGACTTCCGGGAAGATGGCAGTGTGAGCAGGGTGGAAGAAATCTCCTCCCAAAACTATATATATCTGCGAAAATACAGCAAATACAACTGTTTCTAAAAGAGAGACCAGAATACACAGGAAAGCGCACAGCGTGCAGCTATACCTGAGAGGACTCAGCACCCCATGAGGTGGGTAAGATACGGAGCCGCGACCCGGCGGGACCCAGGCACACCCCCACCCCAATGCACGGCGGGAGGAGAGGATTCAGAGCCGGGAGGGAGTGGAAGTACACCCTGCAAAATAACCAGCCCCAGTGATCTGCACAGGGAGCGCTGACACACATCACGTGGTGTAGCAGAGATTGGAGAGACAGAGGGGCACAATCTGAGTGGGGAACGTGCCAGGGTGCTTGCAGCCGGCTCCCGGGAAGGAAAAAAAAAAAGAAAAGTGCATGCTTTCTTCAGCGGTCTTAAAGAGACAGGAGCCCAGTGGAGGACCCGGATCGCCCCGGCACACTCAGCCTAGCAGGCTGGGAGTCCTGGGGAGTTTCGGACCCCTTAGCTGGTGACTGGGAAAGGATGGCCGCACTTCAACTTCCCACAGAGATCAACAGCCTCCCATTCGTTCCCACCCTGGCCAGAGCTATAAAGGGCCCTGCGGAGCGGGGTGGCCACGGCTGCGGAATAGTGGGACAACAGTGCCACCTACAGCATCCCCACAGAATCTACTTCCGGTGGGCATTTTTTTTTCTTCTTTCTTTTTTTATTTCTTTTTAAAGTCTTAAGGAGCCCAGCTGACATAGGTGGCAACTACCAGAGACCACTTCTATAGCCATGAAAAGACAGGGGAATACGGTACAGACTAAGATCAACCAGACAACCACAGAGAGGGAGCTTGAAGGGATGGAAATGCACAGCCTTCCTGAAAAAGAATGCAGAATAAAAGTCATAACCATGCTGATGGCTCTACAGAGAAATGTGCAAGAGAGGAGGGAGGAAGTGAGGGAAGTGAAGAAAGACAATGCAGAAATCAGACAAACGATTGACAGGCTTAACAGCAGACTGGATGAGATGCAAGGGACCATTAATGGAATAGAAATCAGAGAAAAAGAATACAGAGAAGCTGAGGCAAGGAGAGATAAAAGGATTTCTAGGAATGAAAGAATATTAAGAAAAGTGTGTGACCAATCCAAACGGAACAATATTTGCATTATAGGAGTACCAGAGGATGAAGAGAGAAAAAGGGATAGAAAGTGTCTTTGAAGAAATAATTGCTGAAAACTTTCCCAAGTTGGGGAAGGAAATAGTCTCGCGGTTCATGGAAGGCCACAGATCTCCCAACACAAGGGACCCAAAGAAGACAACACCAAGACACATAATAATTAAGATGGCAAAGATCAAAGATAAAGACAGAGTATTAAAGGCAGCTAGAGAGAGAAAAAAGATCACCTACAAAGGAAAGCCCATCAGACTATCATCAGACTTCTCAACAGAAACCTTACAGGCCAGAAGAGAATGACATGATATATTTAACGTAATAAAACAGAAGGGGCTCAAACCAAGAATATTGTATTCACCATGATTATCATTTAAATATGACAGAGAGATTAAACAATTTCCAGAAAAACGAAAGTTGAGAGTGTTTGCCTCTCATAAACCACCACTACAGGATATCTTAAACGGACTGCTCCAGAGAGAAGCACCCCTAAGCCTAAAAAGATGTTATCAGAGAAAATAAAATCATAGCAAAGAAAGCAGACCATCCAAATACTAACGGCAAAGAATAAAACACCTAGTATATAAAGAATGGGGGAAGAAGAATAAGAAGGGAGAGAAATAAAGAAACATCAGATGGTGTTTACAATAACTTAACAAGAAAGTTAACTTAGATTATAGATAGTAAAGAAGCAACCCTTGAACCTTTGGTAACCATGATTCTAAAGCCAGCAATGGCAATAAGTACATATCTATCAATAATCACCCTAAATGTAAATGGACTGAATGCAACAATCAAAAGACACAGAGTAACAGAGTGGATAAAAAAGCAAGACCCATCTATATGCTACTTATAAGAGACTCACCTCAAACCCAAAGATATACACAGACTAAAAGTGAAGGGATGGAAAAAGATATTTCATGCAAACAACAAAGAGAGAAAAGCAGGTGTTGCAGTACTTGTATCAGACAAAATAGACTTCAAAACGAAGAAAGTAGCAAGAGATAAAGAAGGACATTACATAATGATAAAGGGTTCAGTCCAACAAGAAGATATAACCATTATAAGTATATATGGACCCAACACAGGAACGCCAGCATATGTGAAACAAATACTAACAGAGTTAAAGGAGGAAATAGAAAGCAATGCATTCATTTTAGGAGACTTCAACACACCACTCACTCCAAAGGACAGATCAACCAAACTGAAAATAAGACACAGAGGCACTGAACAACACACTAGAACAGATGGACCTAACAGACATCTACAGAACTCTACACCCAAAAGCAACAGGATACACATTCTTCTCAAGTGCACATGGAACATTTTACAGAATTGACAATATACTAGGCCACAAAAAGAACCTCAGCAAATTCAAAAATATTGAAATGCCACCAACTAACTTCTCAGATCACAAAGGTATAAAACTAGAAATAAATTTTAGAAAGAAATCAAAAAGGCTCACAAATACATGGAGACTTAACAACATTCTCCTAATTAATCAATGGGTTAACGACCAAATCAAAACAGAAATCAAATAAAATATGGAGACTAATGACAACAACAACACAAAGCCACAACTTCTGTGGGACTTAGCAAAGGCAGTTCTAAGAGGCAAGTATATTGCAATCCAGGCCTGTTTAAAGAAGGAAGAACATTCCCAAATGAACAGTCTAAAGACACAATTACTGAAATTGGAAAAGAACAACAAATGAGGCCCAAAGTCACCAGAAGGAGGGACATAATAAAGATCAGAGAAGAAATAAATAAAATTGAGAAGAATAAAACAATAGAAAAAAATCAATAAAACCAAGAGCTGGTTCTTTGAAAAAATAAACAAAATAGATAAACCCCTAGCCAGACTCATTAAGAGAAAAAGAGAATCATACACACATAAACAGAATCAGAAATGAGAAAGGAAAAATAACGACGGACCCCACAGAAATACAAAGAATTTTAAGAGAATATTATGAGAATCTATATGCTAACAAGCTAAAAAACCTAGAAGAAATGGACAACTTCTTAGAAAAATACAACCTCCCAAGACGGACCAAGCAAGAAACAGGAAAACTAAACAGACCAATCACCAGCAACGAAATTGAATTGGTAATCAAAAAACTACCCAAGAACAAAACCCCCGGCCCAGATGGATTCACCTCTGAATTCTACCAGACATATAGAGAAGAAATAACACCCATTCTCCTTAAAGTTTTCCAAAAAATAGAAGAGGAGGGAATACTTCCAAACTCTTTCTATGAAGCCAGCATCACTCTAATACCAAAACCGGGCAAAGACCTCACCAAAAAAGAAAATTGCAGATCAATATCCCTGATGAACGTAGATGCAAAAATACTCAACAAAATATTAGCAAACTGAATTCAAAAATACATCAACAGGATCATACACCATGATCAAGTGGAATTCATCCCAGGGATGCAAGGATGGTACAACATTCGAAAATCTATCAACACCATCCACCACATCAATGAAAAGAAGAACAAAAACCACATGATCATCTCCATAGATGCTGAAAAAGCATTTGACAAAATTCAGCATCCATTCATGATTAAAACTCTCAACAAAATGGGTACAGACGGCAAGTACCTCAACATCATAAAGGCCATATATGACAACTCCACAGCTAACATCATACTTAACAGCGAGAAGCTGAAAGCTTTTCATCTAAGATCAGGAACAAGACAGGGATGCCCACTCTCCCCACTGTTATTCAACACAGCAGTGGAGGTCCTAGCCACGGCAATCAGACAAAACAAAGACATACAAGGCATCCAGATTGGTAAAGAAGAAGTCAAATTGTCACTATTTGCAGATGACATGATACTGTACATAAAAAACCCTAAAGACTCCACTCCAAAACTACTAGAACTAATATCTGAATTCAGCAAAGTTGCAGGATACAAAATTAACACACAGAAATCTGTTGCTTTCCTATACCCTAAGGATGAACTAACAGAAAGGAAAATCAGAAAAACAATTCCATTTACAATTGCATCAAAAAGAAGAAAATGCCTAGGAATAAACCTAACTAAGGAAGTGAAAGACCTGTACTCTGAAAACTACAAGACGCTCCTAAGAGAAATTAAAGGGGATACTAACAATTGGAAATGCATCCCATGCTCTTGGCTAAGAAGAATAAATATTGTCAAAATGGCTATACTACCTAAAGCAATCTACAGATTCAACGCAATCCCTATCAAACTACCAACAGCTTTCTTCAATGAACTGGAACAAATAATTATAAAATTCATATGGAACCAGAAAAGACCCCAAATAGCCAAAACAATCCTGAGAAGGAGGAATCAAACGGGGAATTACGCTCCCTGACTTCAAGCTCTACTACAAAGCCACAGTAATCAAGACAATTTGGTACTGGCACAAAAACAGACCCACAGACCAGTGGAACAGAATAGAAAATCCAAACATTAACCCAAACATATACAGTCAATTAATATTTGATAAAGGAGCCTTGGATATACAATGGGCAGATGACAGCCTCTTCAGCAGCTGGTGTTGGAAAAATTGGACAGCTACATGTAAGAGAATGAAACTGGACTACTGTCTAGCCCCATACACAAAGGTAAACTCAAGGTGGATCAAAGACCTGAATGTAAGTCATGAAACCATAAAACTCTTAGAAAAAAACAGGCAAAAATCTCTTGGACATAAGATGAGCAAATTCTTCATGAACATATCTCCCCGGGCAAGGGAAAGAAAAGCAAAAATGAACAAGTGTGACTATATCAAGCTCAAAACTTCTGTACAGCAAAGGACACCATCAGTAGAACAAAAAGACATCCTACGGTATGGGAGAATATATTCATAAATGACGTATCTGATAAAGGGTTGACATCCAAAATATATAAAGAACTCACACACCTTAACAAACAAAAAGCAAATAATCCAATTAAGAAATGGGCAGAGGACATGAACAGACACTTCTCTAAAGAAGAAATTCAGATGGCCAACAGGCACATGAAAAGATGCTCCACATCGCTAATCATCAGAGAAATGCAAATTAAAACCACAATGAGATATCACCTCACACCAGTGAGGATGGCCAACATCCAAAACACAAACAACAACAAATGTTGGTGAGGATGTGGAGAAAAGGGAACCCTCCAACACTGCTGGTGGGAATGCAAATTAGTTCAACCATTGTGGAAAGCAGTATGGAGGTTCCTCAAAAAACTCAAAATAGAAATACCATTTGACCCAGGAATTCCACTCCTAGGAATTTACCCTAAGACTGCAGCAGCCCAGTTTGAAAAAGACATATGCACCCCTATGTTTATCGCAGCACTATTTACAATAGCAAAGAAATGGAAGCAACCTATGTGTCCACCAGTAGATGAATGGATAAAGAAGATGTGGTACATATACACAATGGAATATTATTCAGCCATAAGAAGAAAACGAAGCCTACCATTTGCAAAAACATGGATGGAACTAGAGGGTATTATGCTCAGTGTAATAAGCCAAGCCGTAAAAGACAAGTATCAAATGATTTCACTCATATGTGGAGTATAAGAACAAAGAAAAAAACTGAAGGAACAAAAGAGCAGCAGACTCACAGAACCCAAGAACGGACTAATAGTTACCAAAGGGAAAGGGACTGGGGAAGATGGGTGGGATGGGAGGGATAAGGGGGAAAAAGGGGCATTATGATTAGGAGACATAATGTTGGGCGGGCACGAGGAGGGCTGTCCAACTCAGAGAAGACAAGTAGTGATTCTATAGCATCTCACGACACTGATGAACAGTGATTGTAATGGGGTTGGTGGGGGGATACCTGATGAAGGGGTAGTTTAATAACCGTAATATTGCACATGTAATTGTAGATTAATGATACCAAAATAAAGTATAAAAAATAAATAAATGTAATTGTGACCAAAAATCCAAAAAGCAACTATTCCTTATATGCAACACACTGATATTAGTCTTTTATTTTTTTAACATTGTGAAAAATTTCAAAACAGAAAAGGTGCAAATTATTACAGTGAATACCCATATTACATACCACCTAGGTTGTACCAACATTTTACCATCTGTGCATTACCACATGTTGATCTCTCCACCCATTCACCCAATTATTTGATGCCTTTCAAAGTTAGTTGCAGGTATCACTACATAATTACCTCTAAACATTTGGTATGCATATTATTAACTAGGGTTTGATGGTGGTTTGTTACCTTCTAAAGGAAAATTTACATGCATTTAAGTGTACAAACCTTAAACGCACTTCATGAGTTCTGACAAATGCTTATTTACATAACATAAAGGCTGTCAAAATACAGAATATCACCATCACCCCAAACTGTTTCACAATGCCCCTTT
The DNA here is from genome assembly GCA_029783875.1 of Phataginus tricuspis. Lineage (NCBI taxonomy): Eukaryota > Metazoa > Chordata > Mammalia > Pholidota > Manidae > Phataginus > Phataginus tricuspis. Next base: position 50,091,681 of record JAQQAC010011420.1, on the reverse strand, counting down.
CTCATCAATCCTTCCTTCCAGAGAAAACTTCCCCGCCGCCCCTCAAGTATAGAATCTGGAACCCCATATAAATGGAATTTTGTCTGTTCTGGAACCTTACACAAATGGAAATAGTAATGTATTCTTGTGTAAGGCTTTCACTCAGCATATTTTTAAGATTCATCTGTGTTCTTGTGTGTATCTGCAATTTGATCCTTTTTATTACTGAACTGTTTAAATACTGAACTCTTACATACTATAGCACGGATTCTGATTTTGTTCCATACCTTCATATTGACATCAGCCCCATTGCCTACTAGAAGCTCTAAACACAATGCTCCATGTGTTGATGCAGCGGCAAAGTGCAAAGGAGTAAATCCTTTTTCATTCTTTTGATTTACATTAGCACCACAGTCTATAAGTTCATTCACTACAACATCTTGTCCATTATAGCAGGCTACATGAAGAGGTGTATTTCCATAGGCATTTGGTTCATTCATCTATTGGAAGAAAAAAAACGTCAGGGTTAAAGTTGTCTTGCTAATTATAATTATCACTGTTGTGAGCTATTTTAGCAGTGTGTGGTTGCAACAAAGTTATTAAAGAAAGAAACACAGAGATAATTATATAGACAAGGCTTATAATTCTAAAATTCTCTTAAAATAATGAACATTAACAGCAGCATCTGGTGTTAGATGAATTTTAGACATTCAGGGAATATAATTCACATATACAATGTCTACTTTATGACAAAATTGAATGACTCCAAGAAAGATGCTTTAGGAAAATGAAAATTAAAATAATGTATTTAAAAAGTAAAACATATCAGATAAGGGACAATTACAGAATTAACTCTAAGAATCATGAAAAATGAAGACAAACTGAAAATTCTGAGATATATTGAATAAAGTGCATATTTTCAGCCATTTTGCTTATAGTGACAAAAGATTAAAGTTGGTGATTAAGTAGAGACTAGTATTTTTTTAAAAAGTGGCATCCTCTTCTACAAATTTTTGCAACAAACTTGGGCCCTACATATTTTCCAGTCTTAACATATTGACATTTTACCAAAATAAATGTGTCCAAAAAAAAATGCTCCATATTGAGAAATAATTCATGCAAGTTTTTCTATTTCTAATAAGTAAATGGGTAAATACTCGAAAATTTATCAGACTTTTGTGTCTAAATAATTTGACCTTTGCCCAGAGAGACGTCTGAGTTTTTGCCTCTGCTGGTAGGTCATCTATGAACTACCTGACAGCAGAGTCCTTGTTTAGGGTGGAAGCTGGCTACCCTGGATCTCAGAATAGGATTGGCCATAGCCAACAGCTTTAGGGTAGGGGCTGACCACATCATATAAAGCAACCATGTGATTCAGAAATGGGGCTTTGGGTCCCTTCACATCAGAGAATTTAGAACTTCAACCTTGTGGGCAACTGATTAATCAATCATGCTTATGTAATGGAGCTCCAATAAAAACTGAACACAAAGCTCAACTGAGTGCTTCAGGTTGGGAATACTATATGTACATTGTTATTATTGATGCTGAAGAGTAAGGAGTCTTAACTCCATGGGCAGATGATGGAAGCTTTTTGCTGAGAACACTCCTGGACTCTGCTCTATGTGTCTCTTCCTTTGGCCAATCAGTTTGCACCTTTTCTGTGTAATAAATCACAACTGTGAGTATAATAGTTTTTGAGCCCTTCTAGTGAATTATCAAACTTGAAGATGGTTTTGAGGATCCCACCTCCAAAAATGTAGTTGGTCAGAAATAAAGGCAGTCTTATGTGCAGACTGTGCCTCTAACCTTGTGCTCCAACTTAGTTCAACTTTAACATTTTCTTTTTTGAGATCCCTGGTAACAGAAATTGGAGAAAGTGAAAAAGTAACACTTAACTTTGGTCAAAGTACCTTGATTTCATCACCAAAATTTAGGAGATATGGAATAGATGCTCCCTTAGATCCTCCAGAACTTAGAGAGATTGAATTTGTTACTTTATGGTAATTTGTTATGGCAGCCCTAGGAAACTAATAAATCATGTAACTGGAGGCAATGTGTTGCTAAATGGCCGTAAGTCTGACCACTTATTTCAAATAACACTGTGTCACTAGAGTCTACAAATGATACTTTACTGTCGATGAAGTAAGTCTTAAAAATTGCACCAGAATTGACTTGAAAGAGTGATCAAAAGCAAGGTGGTCTCATCCATCCAGATCAAGGGTCTTTTAGGCACTGTTATTTTGGTGAAACAGAGGTAAAGGAACTGTTGGCTTGAAATAAAATTGTTATCTTTGTATTTTACAAGAGCCTAGCTACCAATGTATTTGGATTTTTGCAGCTCTTTACAATCACCACACTTATTATGTTAACTATTTGTTGCCGTTAGGCAAAGTGCTTCATATAATCCTTAAATTAAGAGTCTATTCAGCTCTACAGTTCTACCATGTAGTCTTGGTCCAACCTGACTACCACCTACCTTTTTCTTGCTTGTTTTTTGCAGCTGACCTAAATTACCTCCCTCTAGCAGAGCCTTACCCTCTCTCCTTCTAATGTGCTGCTTTTAATCTGTGTTTTGAAGAATCAGATGAATTTTTCAGAACTGTACTTAAAATAAGAGTAAATATACTAAGAGTGGGCATAAAATACATGTGCTTAAAGGATGACCTGTGAAACTTACAGGTATTCTTAGCTATCTCAATTCAGGAATCAAATACACTCAAAAGGCAGCAACCCTTCCTAATCAAATAGATGTATGTAAGTAAGGAACATTTATAGTTGATGGGCAAGAAGCCTCTGGTTTTCCTGACTAGCTCTTGCCAATATCCTATATTGTGACAGTCATTTAAAGGGGGAATAGTTTAAATAACTTATTAGCCTAAATGGGCAAATAAGACTAATAATAACCTAACCACTTAGGAAAAATAATCCAAGTGTGTCTGATTCTGCTGGTTTCCACAGCTGAAATGGAGCTACAGGGCCTGGAATGTAATAGAGAAGAAAATCTTTTGTCAATCAATTATTCATCTTGGAAAATGTCTTAATATACTTTGACTATTTCCATGTCTTAATCAGATGTCAATGCTATATTATGTAAAGGACTGTAAATATCCAGTTAAAAGACAAAAGCGTTATTGTATGATATCATTTTTAAAATTTGAAATAAACTTCTGCCAACAATGAGATCACAAACATATAAATGCTCTATTCATTTATCCTGCTCAATCTATATACCCACATCAACTCCAAGATCTAGAAGGTACTTGACTACGCTGATCATCCCGCTGGAGGCTGCTGCATGAAGAGGTGTGTAAGACTTCTTATCTTTACATGTCACTTCAGCTCCATGTGCCACAAGTAATTTCACTACTTCAATGTGACCTGAAAATGTGTTTATGAAGAAAAATATAAGCAAATGAGCATAAGGAAAATATGAAACTTAATCCTGAATATCTTCAAAGAAAGGTAAAATACAAATTAATCATATAATGCATGCAGGTCACCAATAAATGGAAGAGGATGGAAGAAAAAATAAAAATTTTGGATCATTTTGATAAATGTTGATAGAGGCAACTAATAATTGAAAATAATACATTTAACTATTTTATCCAATGATAACCCTGCAGTCTATAAACCTTTTGCCTAGATCTTGTTTTCAAGGTTGTTTTAATACATTCTCAAGTTTTGAAGTTAGCTTTTTATGTCTAACGTAAGACACTAATTTATGTTTCTCTGCCTTACTGAAATCTTCTACTTGAAAATCTGGAAAATGATTTCAGCTTCTTTCTTCAAAAATGTTTAGGTCTTTACAGCATGTAGCTAAAAATCTCTTCTCCCCTATTATTTCCATCAGTTGTCCTTAACCAACTTAGTCTGCTATTCACCCTTGCATAATCAAGATAAACTAGGTTGTATGTGCTAAGGTTAACAACTCCCCAGTCTCAGTGGCTTAAATTATTAGTATTTAATTTCTCATTAACACTATAATAGCTTGGCAAGAGGCCTCTTCTCAGTCACTCTAGGCCCCAGGCTTATGTAGCTGACACCATCTTGAATGTGGCCAGTCACTATGCTGGAAGAGGGAATAGACTGCAGAGTCTTACAACAGCAATTAAACACGCTAGCCCAGAAGTGATGGCTGCTTTCACTTCTTTAGCGAATTAGTCTCAGGCCTCACTGAACCACAAAAAGAAGCCAGGAAGGGGGACATGTATCTGGAAGGTGAGAGAACCACTTTTCTCCTTTGTACCTCCTAGCTCTTTATCAGATCAGATTATAAAGCGCTTTCTCCTCCTCCCATTATCTTTCCTACTTCTGCCTTTGTTCACAGGCTAATGTTCTCCTTAGATGTTTCCTTCCAGTCTTTCCAGTCACTGAAGACCCATGTTGGTTCCTATCTTCTCTCAACCCAGTCACCTCTCTTCCCTAGAAGCCACAGAGGCCAAAAGCACCATGTACCCATAAATACAACCTAATAAGCATATATAATGTGATGTTTCTTAAACTTCAATTATTATTTAACTAACTCTTTAATTACTTTTATGTATTAGTTCCCAAAATATGTATCTTCAAAAGCAAAATATCATATGCTCTTATGTTCTACCTCTTGGTATATTCCATAAGGTCAAGAGCAGTGTTATGTACAATAAAGGCACCCAACAAATATTTGTTACAGTAAATAAATTGCTCATGATGCCATTAAAAAAAACAACAACTATCCCTTCATAGGGAATGAGTATATAAAGTTAACTATAAAAATGAGGCTTTCAAACACAGGCTCCCCTCCCTTGGCAAAATTAAGCTAGGATACCATAAAATGCATAAAGAATCAAGTAGATGTAGTTATTTATATGTAAATTATCAATTAAAATGCATAATTTCAGCTATTTTTTCCCCATCTCAATATGAAAAGTATCTATTACATTTTTAGGAAGAAAAACAGAAGAATGCTTATTAAACCATTAGGAGCCAAATTAAATGTGACTGCCATGTAAGAGTATTAGCTGGTACAAAAGATTCCTCACTACACATTACTCAGTGACTATGGCTCTATAAAGATAGTTACTTGGGCTTATTGTAGTGCAGTTAAAATCAGAATTTATAACACCCAGGAAGCTCACACATAAATACAGCTTTTTTAACTGGGCAAATGCATATTATTCACTAACATGCAAAAAGAAACTAAGTTCTTTTGATGGCTAAGACTAGACAGCCCTTAATGCAAACCTACTGGAAAAGCTATTCAAAACCAACACATCATTCTGAGTAAATGATGCAGATCATATTAATTATGCACACAAAACTAACAGATTCCAAGAAGCATGACACTGGGTTCCTACACCAAAAGAGCCTATTTTAAAAAGGGGCTATGCATAGACAAACTTACATTTTTAAAAGTTTGACAAGTACTTAAGTACATTTGAGAACTATGGATAAATTCCTTTAATGGACCACTGAAAACATGAAAAAGGGGCCTTTCCACAGCAAGTTTGGGGGTGACTTAAAGGAAAAAAGGGAAAAAAATTCTAGAGTGAAAGAAATTATATTGGTCTAGCTTGGTGGACCCTAGCTGGAACAAGTACGGGTCTTCCTTGTTGATTTATAGAATGTTGCTACCAAGGGGACTAGATTTCATATAATTCACCTAGGGGTATTTTTAGAAAATAGCACCCATTAGAATGCATGGTATACATAATTCGGTAGACAACAACAAAATCCATTAAAAAAATTATATCTATGCAATGTGAAGTTGATAAATGTACTCACTATTCTTCAGGAATCTGGAGGTTCATGAATGTGTAAGAAAAGTGAAATGACCTATGTTTAGAATTTTTAAGTTTTATGGAAAGGAAAGGAAGGAGAAAAAATACCATTTGGTATCCACTCATTATGCAGTGCTTCAAGAAGACATAATGTAATGAGATGCTAATCAAGGTAATTAATATTTACTTAGTACCTTCTATGTCAGAGTCATCATGGTAAGATAACAAGAGGTAGAAAGAAGGTAGCTGGATATTGCTAAAGTACTGAAGCAATGGAAAAGATGAGTTTAAAAGAGATCTTAGTATAGGTTCATGGTCGGAGCAAACATGGAGTAGGAAGGAGGAAATGATCAATTCATTTGGGGATACAGGTGGCCCTGGGGAACAGTGACAGGAGAATTCAATAACAACATAAGGATAGGAGGTAGAGCGTACCAGAAAAGTAAGGGGAGCCTCAACCAGAGGATAGAAGGCCAGGGAACATAAGGAACCTGTGAGAAATAAGTTTTAAGATGACTACATGTGATCCTAGACTTTTATGCTAATACTGACAGATTCTCTGAATATAACTAGAGGTGACAATGACCTGGACTTCAGGCATGGCTATTAGACTAGTCAACAGCTCCCTACTTTCCATGTTAAGCTCTCTTTAATCCCAAATGCCTAGAAAAGCTGAAAAGTTTTAGAAACTATGTGTCAATACTCCTCTTTTCTCAAGCTTAAAGAAAGAAAGAGAAAGGGAGAGAATTATGAATCTCTGAATGTTTACAATCCAAAACTAAATGGACATGAGGTCCAAGAAATACAGAGTATCTTTTTGATCTACAGTTGGCCTGAAAAGTGACTTCTAGTGGAAGGAAAACAAGCCATCAGAGGGCCCTGAGATATACACACCCAGCTTTTCTGGGAACCCAATTAGACGCAAGTCACAAAATCTGCTGGCTTTCAATTTCATGAGAACAGCAATTTAGTCAAGTCTAAATCTTTGGAGGTAAAAGGTCTGATAAACTCTGCTTAATGTAAGTCCTTTAGTATAAGGTGTAGAGTTTTGAATCATGCAGATTAGTTGTTCCTAACCTGTCTGGAAGAATAAACTATAGCAGAATGTTCAGAAAAGTTCCCAAGACTTAAACTATGGAAATCTACAGGCTGTGAGGAGGGACTTTGGGGTGCCCAGGGGACTTGCTTCTGGATGTTTTACCTTCAATTAACAGGAGAAAGTTCCCCATAACATAAATACAGGGACAAATCTTTGGTGTGAGGTAAATACCAAAAGCCCAAGATTTTTAGCTTTCCTCTTTCAAAATGGGGATATTTGACAAGGATGTTAACCTTCATGAACCTTTATTTTTGATCTTCCTTTACACCCACTAAAGGTTACATGGATTCTACTGCTTTTCGTTATTTCTACTGTAGACAAAGGATTTTTCTGGACCTTGAGGTTATTTTCCTATATTTTCCTGTTTTATAGTTTTTACAATTAATAATCTCCCATCAAATCTTCTTTTAATCTTTTAAATAGGAGATAGGAAAAGACAAAACCAAGAGCAGGGAGTAATAAGGATAAATTGTGCCTATTGGAAGGGTGGCTTGCAGATGTCTCTGTAGCTGGGCAGTATGAATGGTCAATCAGAGAATGAAACCAGTACTGCAGAAGGTATGCCCCTTCTTATGTGATTTTTCCTAAGCCAGAGGAGCCAAAATAGCAGAAGCAAAATTATGACTTTTGGCAGGAAGAGATAAATCCTTGAGCTCTATGGCTGCAAAGGAATGAATTCTTTCAGTTTTGTTTTAAGAAACTGGAAAAACAAATGCCTGAATCCACTGCTTTCTCCCAGAGGTACAGTCCCAGCCATGTGGGATTTCAAGGATTGTGCAGACTGTACTTCCTCTGTGCTTAGAGATCTACTTCCAACTGCATGGTCTTAGTACCCACAAGTCACACTTCTGCTCTGTATTTCTGTGCACTTTATCAGTAGTCTGAGGTAGGCTGACCTGCTCACTCCCAGCCATCTAGTCACCTCGAGACCAGCTGCTGTGTTGGTTGGTGCCTTGGTCACAGGCTGCATGGGCCTGGAGTGGGTGGGTGGGGGGGGGGAGGAAGGGAGGGCCGGGAGCATTTCCCCATGACCCTGTTAGCTTTACAGTGCAACTTTGAGGAATCAAAGGTTTTCCAACAACACATTTACTGTATCACAGTGGCAAAGCCTATACACTCAGCCTCAGTTTCTTTCTGTGAAATTACTGTTGTAGAAATCAAACACAATGATGCTTATTTAACCCAGTGATTGGCCCAAAATTATAGGCTTCTGAATGCATCTTCGTAACTTCTACCTTAACACTCCCATAAAAACAAGGATGGGCACGAGAAGGGACTTTGAGAAAACACCACTGCAAATTATGTGTCCCAGGCTTGTGTATAGGATGTCTGTCTCTTTAAAGGTGAACAGAATTAAGTTCAAACAGCTTTTAGGAGAACTAGACCCAATCTTCCTGCTCTGGCCAACAGCCCCATAACCAAGCTGGTCCCACGTGAGCAGCAAGCTCAGACACGGCGTGTGACTTCTCACTGTCCCGACAGACAGATGTTATACAAAATGCAGGAACTGCAATGTACAACTTTTCCTAAATACATAATGTCAAAAAATAAATTTAAAGAATACATACCCATATATGCTGCCCAGTGGAGAGCACGTCTATCTTTTTTATCAAAAGCATTAATATTGGCACCTCTAGACAAGAGTAACTTTACCATCTGGAAAAAAACCCACAATTTCATCAAAATTCAGAAATAGAACTGTTCAAGAATATGACTTGTGATGACTACTCGTCTCAATTTCTCGGACACTGAGTTTCTGCATTTGTAGAAAGGGATGAGTTGGGCTAAATACTGAAGACCCTTTAACACAATTTAGTAAGTCACAGGAACAATATGAAAAAAGGGTTCACTGTGGGTGTTGCTGAAGTCAGGCATCAGTACCTTTTAAAGATACCACTTAATGTCCTGGAATTTTATGAACAAAGGACAAATCTGAAAAGCTTGAAGGTCAAATATTTAACAGCAGGTTTTATTCCTTTTTATAGTGCTAAGTGTTATTAAAATGCAAACTACTTTTCATCCTGGAAATGTCTTAAATTTAATTCAAACACAAATGTACTATCCATTATATCATTAGGACCTAGCGGTCACTGCACAGCCAACTTACCTCCTAACACACCAAGAATATTTCTATTACGTCTAACCATATTTACAACAATTTCCCACTGGAAAGAGCATTTCAGATTTCAAAAAGGGACACATCTTGTGACCGTAGCTGCAGTGGAGGCACAGATTCTTTACACTGCAGAGCAGAGCACAGTGAGAACTTCACTGCAGGCACTGGCTCACAGCCACGGGACTCTGGGAAGGTCACCTTACCTCTCAGTTTCTGTGTCTGCAACAAAAATGAAGGAGTGGATAAGCTGGCCTCAAAGGTTCTTCTAACTATGGTTCCTTCTTTCTGAGTCTTCTACATACACATAAACCCCACTCTTTGTACGACAACTCCTAACATTAGGTAATGCTTGTTGTGCAAGGTATCTAAATACTAATTTTCTTAAACTGTTTCCTTTCAATGGTCTGTTGCTGAAGAATTCCTGACTAAATGTTGATAATAAACTATAAGAAGATATTTTCTAAACTCAGCCTTCCATTGGTACTACCTTCCTGAAAACACAATGAAACTTGTTTTCCTAGACTATTTTCTCCACAGTGAGAACATACTTTTTAATAGCTGGCAGCGTTCCCCCTTGTCTCCCCAGGTTGACCATGAAATTCAAATGCACGGGCTGTATCTGATAAATACATCTCTAAATTTGAGAAAATTCTATCATGAAATATCGTGAAAAGAAGTCCGAGGGTTTCCTAAGGTACAATTAGACAAAAATCAGTAAGACATATTTTTGTTTGCTTTTGCCATGGACCGATGAATGGCTAAAGAAAGTAAGTTCATGGATATTGGGGGACAAGGGGTGGTAGGACATATAGGGAGATAATTACTGTTCAGTTGAATACCACCTACCTCACCATGTCCACTGAAAGCGGCATGATGTAATGCAGTTCTCCCTGCTCGATCGGACACGTTTACATTACTCAGAAGAGGCACCAAAGCTTCAGCGCACTTAACAGCTTTATTAGCAGCAGCTATGTGTAAAGGGGTTTGCCAATTTTTGTCTCGAGCATTAACATCTGCAGAATGCTTCAAAAGTACCTGAACTGCTTCCTAAAACATGCAAGAAGTTATAAAAGACAAATGAGTTAACAGATTTAGAAATTTTACATATATGAAGGAAATAGTATTTCCTGAGAAAATAAAAACAGTTCTCCTAGAACCTGCTATAAACAAGTAGGAATATACCCAAGGAAACAAAATATTATGAACAAGGACAGTACTCAGCCATTGTAAGATGCACCAAGATAAAATATTCCCCTTTTCTATCCTCCAATGCAAAGCATAATAATCTCTATCACAATGGGCAAGAAGAAATACTGACATTCTTCAAAAACATTCATTACTTGATTTTCCAGATGGTGTGAAACATAATTCGTACTTTCAACAGTTTTAAGAAGTTAGATTTATCACTTTGCTATTAAATATAAAAACATAAAACACAGTATTTCCCAAAGTATTATAAATGCTGTATTTTACAAAATGAACAATCATTATGCTCCAGTTAGAGAGTGAGGAAGGAGGGGGTGTATACAAAGTCTTTGCAGTGATGCTACTTAGTGGGAAAGTTCATTTTAACAAGGAAGTTTAATTGCACAAGGAAAACCTCACGATACATCTACAAATTGGACTCATTACAAGAGCCTAAAGAATCGAGTATGACATCAACTTTAAGCAATATACTCAAAACTAAACTTAGCAAAATTTTCCTTTTACTGGTACTCCTACCTTTGGTGGAGGAATGACAAACTACATGTGAAAACGATCAGAACCAGAACAGAATCCTTTCAGCTTTGCCATTTACAAGATGTAAGTATTTAAGTTTAGTAAAACTGACCCTCAGGGAACTTCTAGAATGATGGCGGTGTGAGCAGGGCAGCAGAAATCTTCTCCCAAAACCATATATATTTGTGAAAATACAACAAATACAACTATTCCTAAAAGAGACCAGAAGATACAGTACAATAGCCAGGCTACAGCTACATCTGTGAGAACTCAGCAGCTCACGAAGCGGGTAAGATACAAAGCCACGACCCAATGGGACCCGAGCAATTCCCGACCCCAGCGCACTGGCGGGAGGAAAAGAATCAGAGTGGGGAGGGAGTGGAAGCACAGGACTGCTAAATAACCAGCCCTGGTGATCTGCACAAGGAGCACAGACACACATCGCATAGTGTATTGGAGATTAGAAACAGAAGGGTAGGATCCAAGACGGAGACTGCAAACGGGTCCCTTCAGCCAGCTCCCCTGGGACAAAAGAAAAGAAGGCAAATGCTTAAAAGTCTTAAAGAGACTAGGGCCCAACAGGGGAACAAAATCATCCCAGCGCACTTAGCCCAGCAAGCTGGGAATCTTGAGGAAATTCAGACCCCCTAAAAGGCTGCCGGGTCCACTCACGGGGATAAGCAGCCTGCCATTTGTCCCTGGTTGGCACCGCAAAGGGTCTGATGGATCCAACACAGCTGCGGAACAGCGGGAGAGCGGCCCCGCCCACGGCAACCACAAAGAACCTCATCCCGGCAAGTGAGCAGCTAACTGGGAAGGGCCACAGAACCCAGAGCAATGTCTGGAAGGCACCAAGGGGAGCAGAATGCACACAGCGGGGTTGCAAACCCCTGCACTGCCATAGGCGGCCCCGCACACAGGCAGCTCAGGGGATTATGCCAGAGACTGCCTCCGGTGTGCAGGTACCCAGCTCAGGATCTGGAGAAGGGCAAGAGCAACAAGCAGGAAGGGACTTGGTTCTCCCAGCTGACACAAGTGGTACCTGCCAGCGACCACCTCTATCGCCATGAAAAGACAGAGGAATATGGTCCAGACAAGGATCACACGGACAACCCCAGAGAGAGGGCCTGCTGGGATAGATTTAAACAATCTTCCTGAAAAATAATTCAGAATACAGGTCAAAACCATGCTGATGGATTTACAGAGAAATATGCAGGAGTTAAGGGAGGAAGTCAGGAGAGACAATACAGAAATGAGACAAGCGATTGACGGGCTTAAGAGCAGACTGGACGAGGTGCAAGAGACTGTTAATGGAATAGAAATCAGAAAACAGGAGTAAAGAGAAGCTGAGGCAGAGAGAGATAAAAGGATCTCTAGGAATGAAAGAATATTAAGAGAACTGTGTGACCAATCCAAAAGGAACAATATTTGCATTATAGGAGTACCAGAAGAAGAAGAGAAAGTGTCTGAAGAAATAATAGCTGAAAACATCCCCAAGCTGGGGAAGGAAATAGTTTCTCAGGCCATGGAAACCCAAAGATCTCCCAACACAAGGGACCCAAGGAGGACAAAACCAAGACACATAATAATTAAAATGGCAAAGATCAAAGACATGGACAGAGTATTAAAGGCAGCTAGAGAGAGAAAAAAGATCACCTACAAAGGAAAACCCATCAGACTATCATCAGACTTCTCAACAGAAACCTTACAGGCCAGAAGAGAATGGCATGATATCTTTAATGTAATGAAACAGAAGGGCCTCGAACCAAGAATATTGTATCCAGCACGATTATCATTTAAATTTGAGGGAGGGATTAAACAATTTCCAGACAAGCAAAAGTTGAGAGAGTTTGCCTCTCATAAACCACCACTACAGGATATCTTAAACGGACTGCTCTAGAGGGAAACACTCCTAAGGCTAAAAAGATGTCACCAGAGAAAATAAAATCATAGCAAAGAAAGCAGACCATCCAAATACTAACTAAAGGCAAAGAATAAAACACCTAGTATATAAAGAATGGAGGAGGAAGAATAAGAAGGGAGAGAAACAAAGAAACATCAGACTGTGTTTACAATAGCTTAACAGGAGAGTTAAGTTAGACTGTTAGATAGTAAAGAAGCAACCCTTGAACCCTTGGTAACCATGAATCTAAAGCCAGCAATGGCAATTAAGCACATACCTATCGATAATCAACCTAAATGTAAATGGACTGAATGGACCAATCAAAACACAGAGTAACAGAATGGATAAAAAAGCAAGAACCATCTATATGCTACTTATAAGAGACTCACCTCAAACACAAAGATATACACAGAGTAAAAGTGAAGGGATGGAAAAAGATATTTCATGCAAACAACAGGGAGAAAAAAGCAGGTGTTGCCATACTTGTATCTGACAAAATAGAGTTCAAAACGAAGAATGTAGCAAGAGATAAAAAAGGACCCTACATAATGATAAAGGGGTTAGTCCAACAAGAGAATATAACAATTATAAATATATACGAACCCAACACAGGAGCGCCAACATATGTGAAACAAACAGTAACAGAATTAAAGGAGGAAACAGAAAGCAAGCATACATTTTAGGGGACTTCAACACACCACTCACTCCAAAGGACAGATCAACCACACAGAAAATAAGTAAAGAAAAAGAGGCACTGAACAACACACTAGAACAGACAGACCTAACAGACATCTACAGAACTCTACACCCAAAAGCAGCAGGATACACATTCTTCTCGAGTGCACATGGAATATTTTTCAGAATAGACCACATACTAGGCCACAAAAAGAGCCTCAGTAAATTAAAAAATACTGAAATTCTAACAACCAACTTCTCAGGTCACAAAGGTATAAAACTAGAAATAAATTGTACAAAGAAAACAGAAAGGCTCACAGATACATGGAGGCTCAACAACATACTCCTAAATAATCAATGGATCAATGACCAAATTAAAACACAGACCAAACAATATATGGACACAAATGACAACAACAACACAAAGCCACAACTTCTGTGGGATGCAGCAAAGGCAGTATAAAAGGAAAGTATATTGCAATCGAGGCCTATTTAAAGAAGGAAGAACAATCGCAAATGAATAGCCTAAAATCACAATTATTGAAATTGGAAAAAGAAGAACAAATGAGGCCCAAGTCACCAGAAGGAGGGACATAATAAAGATTAGAGAAGAAATAAATAAAATTGAGAAGAATAAAACAATAGAAAAAAAATCAATGAAACCAAGAGCTGGCTCTCTGAAAAAATAAACAAAATAGAAAAAAACCTAGCCAGGCTTATTAAGAGAAAAAGAGAATCTATATACATAAACAGAATCAGAAATGAGAAAGGAAAAATCATGACAGACCCACCAGAAATACAAAGAATTATTAAAGAATACTATGAAAATCTATATGCTAACAAGCTGGAAAACCTAGAAGAAATGGACAATTTCTTAGAAAAATACAACCTTCCAAGACTGACCAAGCAAGAAACAGAAAACCTAAAGACACCAATTACCAGCAATGAAATTGAATTGGTAATCAGAAAACTACCCAAGAACAAAACCCCCGGGCCAGATGGATTCACCTCTGAGTTTTATCAGACATATAGAGAAGAAAAAATACCCATTCTCCTTAAAGTTTTCCAAAAAACACAAGAGGAGGGAATACTTCCAAACTCATTCTATGAAACCAGCATCACTCTAATACCAAAACAAGGCAAAGACCTCACCAAAAAAGAAAATTACAGACCAATATCCCTGATGAATATAGATGCAAAAATACTCAACAAAATATTATCAAACTGAATTCAAAAATACATCAAGAGGATCACACACCATGATCAAGTGGGATACATCTCAGGGACGCAAGGATGGTAAAACATTCGAAAATCCGTCAACATCATCCACCACATCAACGAGAAGAAGAACAAAAACCACATGATCATCTCTGTAGATGCTGAAAAAGCAGTTGACAAAATTCAACATCCATTCATGATAAACACTCTCAACAAAATGGGTACAGAGGGCAAGTACCTCAACATAATAAAGGCCAAATGTGACAAACCCACAGCCAACAGCATACTTAACAGCGAGAAGCTGAAAGCTTTTCATCTAAGATTGGGAACAAGATGGGGATGCCCACTCTCCCCACTGTTATTCAACATACTACTGGTGGTCCTAGCCATGGAAGTCAGACAAAACAAAGAAATACAAGGCATCCAGATTGGTAAAGAAGAAGTCAAATTGTCACTGTTTGCAGAAGACATGATATTGTATATAAAAAACCCTAAAGACTCCACTCCAAACTACTAGAACTAATATCTGAATTCAGCAAAGTTGCAGGATACAAAATTAAGACACAGAAATCTGTTGCTTTCCTATACACTAACGATGAGCTAACAGAAAGAGAAATCAGGAAAACAATTCCATTCACAATTGCATCAAAAAGAATAAAATACCTAGGAATGAACCTAATGACCTATATCCTGAAAACTATAAGAAACTCCTAAGAGAAATTAAAGAGGACACTAACAAATGGAAATTCATCCCATGCTCTTGGCTAGGATGAATAAACATTGTTAAAATGGCTATACTACCTAAAGCAATCTACAGATTCAATGCAATCCCTATGAAAATACCAACAGCATTCTTCAATGAACTGGAACAAATAGTTCTAAAATTCACATGGAGCCAAAAAAGACCCCGAATAGCCAAAGCATTCCTGACAAGGAAGAATAAAATAGGGGGAATTATGCTTCCAGACCTCAAGCTCTACTACAAAGCTACAGTAATCAAGACAATTTGGTATTGGCACAAAAACAGACCCACAGACCAGTGGAACAGAATAGAAAGTCCAGACATTAATCCAAACATATATGGTCAATTAATATATGATAAAGGAGTTATGGATATACAACAGCTGGTGTTGGCAAAATTGGACAGCTACATGTAAGAGAATGAAACTGGATTACTGTCTAACCCCATACACAAAAGTAAACTCAAAATGGATCAAAGATCTGAATGTAAGTCATGAAACCATAAAACTCTTAGAAAAGGACATAGGCAAAAATCTTTTGGACATAAACACGAGCAACTTCTTCATGAACATATCTTCCCAGGCAAGGGAACCGAAAGCAAAAATGAACAAGTGGGACTATATCAACCTGAAAAGCTTCTGTACAGCAAAGGATACCATCAGAAGAACAAAAAGACATCCTACATTATGGGAGAATATATTCATAAATGACATTTCCGATAAGGGGTTGACATCCAAATTATATTAAGAGCTCATGCACCTCAACAAACAAAAAGCAAATAAGCCAATTAAAAAATCGGCAGAGGAGCGGAACACTTCTCCAAAGAAGAAATTCACATGGCCAACAGGCACATGAAAAGATGCTCCACATTGCTAATCATCAGAGAAATGCAAATTAAAACCACAATGAGATATCACCTCACACCAGTAAGGATGGCCAACATCCAAAACACAAACAACAAACATTGGTGAGGATGTGGAGAAAGGGGAACCCTCCTATACTGCTGGTGGGAATGCAAATTAGTTCAACCACTGTGGAAAGCAGTATGGAAGTTCCTCAAAAAACTCAAAATAGAAATAGTAAAGAATTCCACTCCTAGGAATTTACCCTAAGACTGCAGCAGCCCAGTTTGAAAAAGACAGATGCACCCCTGTGTTTATCGCAGCACTATTGACAATAGCCAAGAAATGGAAGCAACCTAAGTGTCCATCAGTAGATGAATGGATAAAGAAGATGTGGTATATACACACGATGGAATATTATTCAGCCATAAGAAGAAAACAAATCCTACCATTTGCAACAACATGGATGGAACTAGAGGGTATTATGCTCAGTGAAATAAGCCAGATGGAAAAAGACAAGTATCAAATGATTTCAATGTGGAGTATAAGAGTAAAGAAAGAAATGGGAGGAACAAAACAGTAGCAGACTCACAGAACCCAAGAATGGAATAATAGTTACCAAAGGGAAAGGGACTAGGGAGGATGGGTTGGAAGGGAGGGAGAAGAGGGAAAAAGGGGCATTACGATTAGCAGATACAATTTAGGGGGTACGCGGAGGGCTGTACAACTCAGAGAAGACAAGTAGTGATTGTATAGCATCTCACTACACTGATAGACAGTGACTGTAATGGGGCATGTGGGGGGGACTAGATGAAGTGGGGAGTTTAGTAACCATAATGTTGCACATGCAATTGTAGATTAATGATACCAAAAAAAAAAAACTGACCCTCAGTTTTCTTATCTGTAAAGAGAGGAAATACGCTCTGTTCACCACTGTTGTGTCCTCTAAAGCAAAAAGCTTGATGTACATAAAGTGTTTGAAAGCGCAACTAAAAATACACGAAGTAGCAAGAAAGACTAAACAAATTATCATTATCTATGAGTCACAACTAGCTTCTTAAGCTTTTCAAATAAAAAGTAATCAGAATTGTCTGAAATATGGGAAACAGCACAAGTATTTAAGGGTGGTGAAAGACAGGAGATATGCCCAGAAATCTATCAACCTAAGGAAAATCTATCAACCTAAGGAAATCACCCCCCTAATCAAAGATATGTATGGAGACCTACCCTGTGACCCCACAGTTCTTCTACCCAGTTATGCTATGTATGTCTTTGGGAGAATGGAGAAAATAGTTATTGCAATCATTTCCTGGTATCTCAAAAACATAAACCAAAAGCTACCTCAAATTCTGCTTTCTACATATCTTTCTGTGGCTATGTTTTCTATTAAGGGAATAAAGTATAGCTCTCTGTTGCCTTCAGGATGTAATGGAAATAACCAAAAGAACACTGGTGAAATTCATAATCCTGACTAGGTTTTCTAGCAGTTTTGCTAATTGTTAGTTGTTTCAATTTTTAAAAGAAAAATGATCCTCACAGTTCACAGAAGATGTTCAGATTTTATAGCTGTTTCCCATAATCCTGAAAAAGAGTAAAAATACTACATGGCCCAGTAATTTTTAGGCAAAAAGCAGACTTAAGAAACTTACTACAGTCTAACCAGAAATTGCCCTGAAGTTAAAGTGAAGTATGTAGTCCTTAAAAATCAGTAGTTAAGGAGGAGGGGCTCAAGAGGGCAGCATGAGTAGGGCAGCGGAAATCTCCTCCCAAAACCACATATATTTTTGAAAATTCAACAAATACAGCTACTCTTAAAGAGAGACCAGAAGGTACAGTACAAGAGCCAGGCTACATCTACATCTGCAAGAACTCAGAATCTCACGAAAAGGGTAAGATACAAAGTCATGACCCAGCGGGACCCTAGTGCTCCCCCAACCCCAGCTCACTGGCAGGAGGAAAATAATGAGAGTGGGGAGGGAGTGGAAGCACAGGACTACTGAATAACCAGGCCTAGTAATCTGCACCGGGAGCACAGACACACACTGCTGGTGTACTGAATATTAGAGAAACGGAAAAGTAAAATCCGAGATGGAGACTGTGAGCGGGTCCCCAATGCCAGCTCCCCAGGGACAAAAGAAAAGCAGACGTTTTTTAAAAGTCTTAAAGGGACAAGGGCTTAACAGCTGGACAAAATCATCCCAGCACACTCAGCACAGCAGGGTGGGAATCTTAAGGAACTTCAGGCGCCCTAAACCTCTGGGAGATAATGCAGCCCCAAAGCCCCTCATGGCAATAAGCAGCCTGCCATTCAATCCTCCTGGCCGGTGCTGCAAGCAAACCGGCAGACCTGCAAAAGCTGCGGGGAAGCCGGAGAACAGCCCCGCCCACAGAAACCACACAGAGTATTCTCTCAGCGTGCCGCTAACCAGGACAGACCCAGGGGTTGCCGCCAGCGTGCAGTTGCCCAGCACAGATAGAGGAAGCTGGAGCAAGTTATGGAAGGCACGAATGGACTCCGTTCTCGCAGAAGAACAAAACCGGTGGGTCTAGGAATGCCCACAGAGCTCTAGGCTATCCCGAGGGCTTTCCCGCCCAAGGCGGCTCAGGGGATTATCCTAGAGACTGGTCCCAGTGTGCAGGTAAACAGCACAGGTAGTGGAAGCCAGAGAAAGGTCCAGAAGGCACAAATAGGCGCTGTTCCCACAGGAGAACACACACAGCATGTCTGCCACCCCTGCAGTGTCCTAGGCTATCCAGTGGGCCGCACCACCCACGGCAGCTCAGATTATCCCAGAGACTGATCCCAGTGTACGGGTAACGGGCATAGGGAGCGGAAGCCGGAGCAAGGTCTGTAAGGCAAGAAGGGGAGCTGTTCTCGCAGGAGAATACAACCAGCGCTTCTGCCAACCCCTGCAGGGGTTTACGCTATCTGGAGGGCCGCCCCGCCCACGGCAGCTCAGGAGATCATCACAGAGATTGCTTGCGGTGTGGGGGCAAATGGCACAGGGAGCGGTGAAGGGCAATGCAACTAGTAAGCCAGAAGACACTTTGTTCTTCTAGCTGACACCCATGCCACCTGCCTGTGATCACTTCTATCGCCATGAAAAGGCAGAAGAATCTGGTCCAGTCAAAAATCACTCAGAACACCCCAAAGAGAGGGCCTGGTGAGATAGATATAACCAATCTACCTGAAAAGGAATTTAAATTAAAAGTCATAACCACCATGCTAATAGACCTGCAGAGAAATATGCAAGAGCTAAGGGATGAAGTCTGGAGGGAGATACCAGAAATGAAACAATCTATAGAAGGTCTTAAGAGCAGACTGGAAGAGATGCAAGAGACTGTTAATTGAATAGAAATCAGAGAACAGGAATACAGAGAAGCTGAGGCAGAGAGAGATAAAAGGATCTCTAGGAATGAAAGAAAATTAAGAAAACTGTGTGACCAATCCAAACGGAACAATATTTGCATTATAGGGGTACCAGAAAAACAAGAGATAGAAAAAGGGACAGAAAGTGTCTTTGAAGAAATAATTGCTGAAAACTTCCCCAAGCAGGGGAAGGAAATAGTGTCTCAGACCATGGAAGCCCAACACAGGGACCCAAGGAGGACAACACCAAGACACATAATAATTAAAATGGCAAAGATCTAAGTCAAGGATAGGATATTAAAGGCAGCCAGAGAGAGAAAAAAGATCACCTACAAAGGAAAACCCATCAGGCTATCATCAGATTTCTCAACAGAAACCTTACAGGCCAGAAGAGAATGGAATGATATATTTAATGCAAAGAAACAGAAGGGCTTTGAACCAAGAATACTGTATCCAGCACGATTATCATTTAAATTTGAAGGAGGGATTAAACTATATCCAGACAAGCAAAAGTTGAGGGAATTTGCCTCCCACAAACCACCTCTACAAGACATTTTAAAGGAGTATCTCTAGATGGAAGCACTCCAAAGGCTAAATGGAGGTCACCAGAGAAAATAAAATCACAGCAAAGAAAGCAGACCAACCAAATATTAACTAAAGGTAAAAACTAAAATCAACTATCCACAAAAGCAGTCAAAGGAAACACAAAAGATTACAGAATGAAACACCTAACATATAAAGAATGGAGGAGGAAGAATAAGAAGGGAAAGAAATAAAGAATCATCAGATGGTGTTTATAATACCTTAGTAAGAGAACTAAGTTAGACGGTAAGATAGGAAAGAACCCACCCTTGAACATTTGGTAACCAAGAATCCAAAGCCTAAAATGGGAGTAAGAACATATCTTTCGATAATCACCCTAAATGTAAATGGTCTAAATGCACCAATCAAAAGACACAGAGTTCTAAAATTCATATGGAACCACAAAAGAACCCAAGTGGCCAAAGCAATCCTGAGAAAGAAGAATAAACCAGGGGAATTATGCTCCCTGACTTCAAGCTCTACTACAAAGCCACAATAATCAAGACAATTTGGTACTGGCACAAAAATAGACCCATAGACCAACAGAACAGACGAGAGAGCCCAGATATAAACCCAAACACACATGGTCAATTAATATATGATAAAGGAGCCGTGGATATACAATGGGGAAATGACAGCCTCTTCCACAGCTTGTGTTGGCAAAACTGCACAGCTACATGTCAGAGATTGAAACTGGATTATTGCCAACCCCATACACAAAAGTAAACTCAAAAATGATCAAAGACCTGATAAGTCATGAAACTATAAAACTCTTAAAAAAATGTAGGTGAAATTCTCTTGGACACAAACATGAGCAACTTCTTGATGAACATATCTCCACAGGCAAGGGAAACAAAAGCAAAAATGAACAACTGGGAGTATATCAAACTAAAAAGCTTCTGTATAGCAAAGGACACCATCAGTAGAACAACAAGACATCCTACAGTACGGGAGAATATATTCATAAATAACATATCCGATAAGAGGCTGACATCTAAATTATATAAAGAGCTCATGCACCTCAACAAACCAAAAGCAAATAAGCCCATTAAAAAATGGACAGAGGAGATGAACAGACACTTCTCCAAAGAAGAAATGCAGATGGCCAACAGGCACATGGAAAGATGCTCCACATCGCTAATCATCAGACAAATGCAAATTAAAACCACAATCAGACATCATCTCACATCAGTTAGGATGGATGCCATCCAAAAGACAAATAATAACAAATGTTGGAGAAGATGTGAAGAAAGGAGACTCCTACGACACTGCTGTTGGGAATGTAAAATAGTTCAACCATTGTGGAAGGTTCCTCAAAAAACTTAAAATAGAAATGCCATTTGACTTGGGAATTCCACTGCTAGGAATTTACCCTAAGAATGCAGCAGCCCAGTTTGGAAAAGACATATGCACCCCTATGTTTACCACAGCACTATTTACAATAGCCAAGAAATGGAAGCAACCTAAGTGTCCATCAGTAGATGAATAAAGAAGATGTGGTACATATACAAAATGGAATATTATTCAGCCATTAGAAGAAAACAAGTCCTACCATTTGCAACAACATGGATGGAACTAGAGGTATGCTCAGTGAAATAAGCCAGGCGGAGAAAGACAAGTATCAAATGATTTCACTCATCTGTGGAGAATAAGAAGAAAAAGCTCAAGGAATAAAACAGCAGCAGACTCACAGAACCCAAGAATGGACTAACAGTTACCAAAGGGAAAAGAGATTGGGAAGGATGGGTCGGAAGGGTGGGATAAAGGGGAAAAAAGGTCATTATGATTAACACATGAAGGCAGTATAACACAGAGAAGACAAGTAGTGATTCTATAGCGTCTTACTACGTTGATGGACAGTGACTGTAAAGGGGTATGTGGTGGGGACTTGATAATAGGGGAGTCTAGTAACCATAATGTTGTTCATGTAATTGTACATTAATGATAGCAAAAAAAGACACAGACTTGCAAGATGGTGGCATGAGAGGTGAGACGAAGAGCTCCTCCCCAAACCACAAATAGTACAATAATACAGTTAATTAATACAATTAACCTGAAAACAGCAACAAGAAAGAAGGCTGAACCAGTAGTCTGTAAACAGACTTCACGAACAGAGCAGACCTCGTGAACCAGGGTAACGTACAAAAGCCTTAATCAGGTGGGACCTAAGCTGTTCCCCCATCCCAGCCCACTGGCGGGAGGAAGAGAAACGGAGTGGTGGAAGGGGTGGAACACTGGGACTGCTGAACACCTAGCCCCGGAGGTCTGCTTTGGGAGAAGAAACCTACATGATGTGGGTGGTCTGAACGTTGGGGAGCTTGGACAGGCAGAGCGCTTGAGAAATTGACATTCCGGCCATTTGTGGAGGGGGGAT
Source organism: Phataginus tricuspis (assembly GCA_029783875.1). Lineage (NCBI taxonomy): Eukaryota > Metazoa > Chordata > Mammalia > Pholidota > Manidae > Phataginus > Phataginus tricuspis. Next base: position 50,069,303 of record JAQQAC010011420.1, on the reverse strand, counting down.
CCACACCCAGCCACTCTGTGTCAGAGGAAAGAAAGGCAGTCTGAGAGGCTTCCTAGCAGCCAGAGGGCTGCTGAAGGGGTGGGGTTTGCACAGAGCTTGCTGTGCAGGAGAAGGGAGAGCTGGAAAAGGTTGCCTGGGCACACTCTGCCCAGCTGGTTGGAAACTTTGGGGAGCTTCAGATGCTCAATTTCCCTGGCTCCCTATTGAGCTCCAAGGACCCCCACTGTGACACACAGCCTGCCAAGCCTTCCTACTGGCCTGCAGGCACCTGCTCGCAAACCCATAGTCACTGCACAGACGTCAGGCCAACCAGAGGGAGGACCCGCCTAAAACACCTGGAGATGCAAAGCACAGAGGTTTACACGTGTGTGCTTGGACCACAGGCACTGACAGTGGAGACAGGCATGGCAGATGGGAATTAGGAAACAGATCTTTCCTCCCCCCAGGCACCAGCTCTGCTCCCCTACGACCCCCAACCTCACTGTAGGGGCTGAGCAGCTCCAGAGACTGAAGTTTCTGCACACTAGTGGGCACCACACAGAAATATGAAATGACAAAAGAACATGGTTCAGACCAGAATACCACAAACCCCAGAAAGAGGGCCAAATGAAACCAAACTCACCAATCTTCCTGAAAGAGATTTCAAAATAAAAATTATAAACATGCTTATGGAGGTACAGAAAAATATTCAAAAACTCAGGAACAAATTTAAATTGGATATTCATTCATTAAGAAATTCCATATCTGAAATGCAACATACAATGGAGGGATTTAAAAGCAGATTAGATGTAGTAGAAGAGACGGTAAATGGAATAGAAATTAGAGAAGAGGAATACTAAGAAGCTGAGGCACAGAAAGAAAAAAGGATCTCTAAGAATGAAACAATATTGAGAGAACTGTGTAACCAATCCAAATGCAACAATATTTGCATTATAGGGGTACCAGAAGAAGAAGAGAGAGAAGAAGGGATAGAAGGTGTCATTGAGGACGTAATTGCTGAAAACTTCCCCAATTTGGGGAAGGAGATAGTCTCACAAGCCATGGAGGTGCACAGATCTCCAAACACAAGGGACCCAAGGAAGACAACATCAAGACATATAATAATAAAAATGGCAAAGATCAAGGATAAAGGCAGACTTTTAAAAAAGCAGCTAGAGAGAGAAAAAAACATCACATACAAAGCAAAACCCATCAGGCTATCATCATATTTCTCAACAGAAACCTTACAGGCCAGAAGGGAGTGGCATGATATATTTAATGCAATGAAGTAGAAGGACCTTGAACGAAGAATAGTTTTCCTGGTACTCAAGTATCTGAGTGGAACCGCAATCTTCGTCTAACCTGAATTATTTTCTTAAGAATTTTTGGTCTCTGCAAATATGCAGTTATTTTTGATGATTTAATTTGGCAAAACTGCGCTAATTTTAAAAATATCATTAATACACAATCACATGGGCAACACTGTGTTTACTAGACTCCCCCCATTGTCAAGTCCCCACCACATACCCCATTGTAGTCACTGTCCATCAGCGTTGTAAGATGCTATAGAGTCGCCACTACTTGTCTTGTCTGTTCTATACTGCCTTCCCCGTGCCCTCCCCCCATGTTATGTGTGCTAATTGTATTGCCCCTTATTCCCTTTCTTCTTCCCTTCCCATCCACCCTCCCCATTCCCTTTCCCTTGGCAACAGTTAGTCCATTCTTGGGTTCTGTGAGTCTGCTGCTGTTTTGTTCCTTCAGTTTTTCCTTTGTTCTTATGGTCCATCGATGATTGAAATCATTTGGTACTTGTCTTTCTCTGTCTGGCTTATTTCACTGAGCATAATACCCTCTAGCTCCATCTATGTTGTTGTTGCAAATGGTAGGATTTGTTTTCTTCTTATGGCTTAATAGCATTTCATTGTGTATATGTACCACATCTTCTTTATCCATTCATCTACTGATAGACACTTTGGTTGCTTCCATTTCTTGGCGATTGTAAATAGTGCTGTGATAAACATAGGGGTGCATGTGTCTTTTTGAAACTGGGATCCTCCATTCTTAGGGTAAATTCCTAGGAGTGGAATTCCTGGGTCAGACGGTATATCAACTTTTAATTTTTTGAGGAACCTCCATACTGCTTTCCACAATGGTTGGACTATTTTCCATTCCCCCAGCAGTGGACAAGGTTACCCTTTCTCCACATCCTAGCCAGCATTTGTTGTTCCTAGTCTTTTCTATGTTGGCCATCCTAACTGGCATGAGGTGATATCTGACTGTGGTTTTAATTTGCATTTCCCTGATAATTTAGCAATGTGGAGCACATTTTTATGTGCCTGTTGGATATCTGAATTTCTTCTTTGGAGAAGTGTGTTTATATCCTCTGCCCATTTCTTAATAGGGTTATATGCTTTTGGGTGTTGAGGCATGTGAGTTCTTTATATATTTTGGATGTTAATCCGTTGTCAGATATGCCATTTACAAATATATTCTCCTATACTGTAGGATGCCTTTCTGTTCTGCTGATGGTGTCCTTTGCTGTACAGAAGCTTTTTAGCATGATGTAGTCCCATTTGTTCATTTTTTATTTTTTTCCCTTGCCTGAGGAAATGCTTTCAGGAAAAAGTTGCTCATGTTTACAGTCAAGAGATTTTTGCTTATGTTTTTATCTGAGAATTTTATGGTTTCATGACTTGCATTCAGGTCTTTGATCCATTTTGAGTTTACTTTTGTGTATGGGGTTAGACAGTAATCCAGTTTCATTCTCTTGCATGTAGCTGTCCAGTTTTGCCGACACCAGTTGCTGAAGAGGCTGTCATTTCCCCATTGTATAGTCATGGCTCCTTTATTGTATATTAATTGACCATATATGATTGGGTTTTATCTGGGCTCTCTAGTCTATTCCATTGGTCTATGGGTCTGTTCTTGTGCCAATACTAATTTGTCTTGATTACTGTGGCTTTGCAGTAGAGCTTGAAGTCAGGGAGCCTAATTCCCCCCCTTTATTCTTCCTTCTCAGGATTGCTTTGGCTATTCGGGGTCTTTTGTGGTTCCATATGAATTTTAGAACTATTTGCTCAAGTTCCTTGAAGAATGCTGTTGGTATTTTGATAGGGATTGCACTGAATCTGTAGATTGTTTTAGGCAAGACTGCCATTTTGACAATATTAATTCTTCCTATCCATGTCATGGGATGTGTTTCCATTTATTAGTGTCCTCTTTAATTTCTCTTGAGTGTCTTGTAAGAACTGCAGGAAGATGGCGGTGTGAACGGAACGAAAGAATTTTCCTCCCAACATTATATTTACCCACGAAAACACAGCAAATGCAACTGTTCCTAAAAGAGAGACCACAACAAACAGGAAAGCGCACACAGTACAGACAAACCTGAGAGGACTTGGCAGTGGGCGAGGCGGGTAAGAAACGGAACTGCGAACCGCAACCCGGCAGAACCCGAGCACTCCCCCACCCCAGCACCGGCGGGAGTGGAGGATTCAGAGCCGGGAGGGAGTGGAAGTGCAGATTGGAGAGACGGAGGGGGCATGGACTCAGCAGGAATACCCTGCTTGCTCACGGCTGGCTCAGGGAAGGAGAAGAGAGAAGCACGCGCTTTGTTTTTCAGTGGTCTTAAACGCCTGCTTGCTTGCAGCTGGCTCAGGGAAGAAGAGAGAAGTGCGCGCTTTGTTTTTCAGCGGTCTTAAACGCCTGCTTGCTCGCGCTGGCTCAGGGAAGGAGAAGAGAGAAGGGCGTGCTTTGTTTTTCAGCGGTCTTAAACGCCTGCTTACTCGCGGCTGGCTCAGGGAAGGAGAAGAGGGAAGCGCGCGCACTTTGTTTTTCAGCAGTATTAAATGCCTGCTTGCTCACGGCTGGCTCAGGGAAGTAGAAGAGAGAAGAACGCGCTTTGTTTCTCAGCGGTCTTAAATGCCTGTTTGCTGGCGACTGGCTCAGGGAAGGAGAATAGAGAACAAAAAAAAGGAGAAAAGCGAGGGCATTGTTTTTCAGAGGTCTTAAAGAGACGGCAGTGCAGCAGAGAACCTCCACTCATTTTCACCCCAGCCACAGCTTTAAAGGGCCGTGCGGAGCAACGCGACCACGGCTCTGGAATAGTGGAGCAAGAGGGCGACCTACAGCATTCACACAGAAACCACCCACGGCGGGTGTTTTTTTTTTTTCAGGTGTTGCTGCTTTTTCTTTTTCTCTCCTTTCTTTTCCTTCTTCTCTCACTCCTTTTACTTTTTTTATTATTAGCAGAAATTTTTTCTTTTCTTTTCTCTCCTTTCTTCTCTTTCCTTTTTAAAGTCATAAAGAGCCCAGCTGACATACGTGACAACTACCAACAACCAATTCTATTGTCATGAGAAGACAGAAGAATATGATACAGACAAAGCTTCAGACAAACACCACTCCAGAGAGAGAAACTGAAGGAATGGATATGCACAGTCTTCCTGAAAAAGAATTCAGAATAAAAGTCATAGCCATGCTGACAGATCTACAGAAAAATGTGCAAGAGCTGAGGGAGGAAGTGAGGGAAGTGAGGAAAGACAATGAAGAAATGAGACAAGCCATCGACGGGCTCAAAAGCAGATTGAATCAGGTTCAAGACACAATCAAGGAACACGACGCAAGACAGGGAACAGGAATACAAAGAAGCTGAGGCAGAGAGAGATAAAAGAATCTCTAAGAATGAAAGAATATTAAGAGAACTGTGTGACCAATTCAAACGGAGCAATATTCGCATTATAGGAGTACCAGAGGAAGAAGAGAGAGAAAAAGGGATAGAAAGTGTCTTGGAAGAAATAATTGCTGAAAACTTCCCCATGCTGGGGAAGGAAATAGTCTCACAGTCCACGGAAGCTCACAGATCTCCCAACACAAGGGACCCAAGGAAGACAACACCAAGACACATAATAATTAAAATGGCAAAAGTCAAAGATAAAGACAGAGTATTAAAGGCAGCTAGAGAGAGAAAAAAGATCACCCACAAAGGAAAACCCATCAGACTGTCATCAGACTTCTGAACAGAAACCTTACAGGCCAGAAGAGAATGGCATGGTATATTTAACGTAATAAAACAGAAGGGCCTCGAACCAAGAATACTGTATCCAGCACGATTATCATTTAAATATGACGGAGGGATTAAACAATTTCAAGACAAAAGAAAGTTGAGAGAGTTTGCCTCTCATAAACCACCACTACAGGATATCTTAAACGGACTGCTCTAGAGGGAAACACCCCTAAGGCTAAAAAGATGTCACCAGAGAAAATAAAATCATAGCAAAGAAAGCAGACCATCCAAATACTAACGAAAGGCAAAGAATAAAACACCTAATATATAAAGAAAGGAGGAGGAAGAATAGGAAAGGAGAGATAAAGAAACATCAGACGGCATTCACAATAACTTAACAGGAAAGTTAAGTTAGATTCTCAGATAGTAAAGAAGCAACCCTTGCACCTTTGGTAACCACGAATCTAAAGCCAGCAATGGCAATAAGTACATATCTATCAATAATCACCCTAAATGTAAAGGAACTGAATGCACCAATCAAAAGACACAGAGTAACAGAGTGGATAAAAAAACAAGACCCATCTATATGCTGCTTACAAGAGACTCACCTCAAACCCAAAGATATACACAGACTAAAAGTGAAGGGATGGAAAAAAATATTTCAAGCAAACAACAAAGAGAAAAAAGCAGGTGTTGCAGTACTTGTATCAGATAAAATAGACATCAAAACGAAGAAAGTAGCAAGAGATAAAGGACATTACATAATGATAAAGGGGTCAGTCCAACAAGAAGATATAACCATTATAAATATAAATGCACCCAACACAGGAGCGTCAGCATATGTGAAACAAATACTAACAGAAGTGAAGGAGGAAATAGACAGCAATGCAATTATTTTAGGAGACTTTAACACACCGCTCACTCCAAAGGACAGATCAACCAGACAGAGAATAAGTAAAGACACAGAGGTACTGAACAACACACTAGAACAGATGGACCTAACAGATATCTACAGAACTCTGCACCCAAAAGCAGCAGGATACACATTCTTCTCAAGGGCACATGGAATATTTTCCAGAATAGACCACATACTAGGCCACAAAAAGAACCTCAGTAAATTAAAAAATATTGAAATCCTACCAACCAACATCTCAGATCACAAAGGTATAAAACTAGACATGAAATTCAGAAAGAAAACAAAAAGGCTCACAAATAAATGGAGACTTAACAACATTCTCCTAATGAATCAGTGGGTTAACAACCAAATCAAAACAGGAATCAAAGAATATATGGAGACTAATGACAACAACCACACAAAGCCACAACTTCTGTGGGACGCAGCAAAGGCAGTTCTAAGAGGAAAGCATATTGCACTCCAGGCGTATTTAAAGAAGGAAGAACACTCCCAAATGAACAGTCTAAAGACACACTTACTGAAATTGGAAAAAGAAGAACAAATGAGGCCCAAAGTCACCAGAAGGAGAGACATAAAAAAGATCAGAGAAGAAATAAATAAAATTGAGAAGAATAAAACAATAGAAAAAAATCAATGAAACCAAGAGCTGGTTCTTTGAAAAAATAAACAAAATAGATAAACCCCTAGCCAGACTCATTAAGAGAAAAAGAGAATCCACACACATAAACAGAATCAGAAATGAGAAAGGAAAAATAACGACGGACCCCACAGAAATACAAAGAATTAAAAGAGAATACTACGAGCATCTATATGCTAACAAGCTCCAAAACCTAGAAGAAATGGACAACTTCTTAGAAAAATACAGCCTTCCAAGACTCACCAAGCAGGAAACAGAAAAACTAAACAGACCAATCACCAGCAATGAAATTGAACCGGTAATCAGAAAACTACCCAAGAACAAAACCCTCGGACCGGATGGATTCACCTCTGAATTCTACCAGACATATAGAGAAGAAATAACACCCATTCTCCTTAAAGTTTTCCAAAAAATAGAAGAGGAGCGAATACTTCCAAACTCATTCTATGAAGCCAGCATCACTCTAATACCAAAAACAGGCAAAGACTTCACTAAAAAAGAAAATTACAGCCAATATCCCTGATGAATGTAGATGCAAAAATACTCAACAAAATATTAGCAAACCGAATTCAAAAATACATCAAGAGGATCACACACCATGATCAAGTGGGATTCATCCCAGGGATGCAAGGATGGTACAACATTCGAAAATCCATTAACATCATCCACCACATCAATAAAAAGAAGAACAAAAACCACATGATCATCTCCATAGATGCTGAAAAAGCATTTGACAACATTCAGCATCCATTCATAATTAAAACTCTCAGCAGAATGGGTACAGATGGCAAGTACCTCAACATCATAAAGGCTATATATAACAAACCCACAGCTAACATCATACTAAATAGTGAGAAGCTGAAAGCTTTTCATCTAAGATCGGGCACAAGACAGGGGTGCCCACTCTCTCCACTGTTATTCAACATAGTACTGGAGGTCCTAGCCACGGCAATCAGAGAAAGCAAAGACATACAATGCATCCAGATTGGTAAAGAGGAAGTCAAATTGTCATTATTTGCAGATGACATGATACTGTACATAAAAAACCCTAAAGACTCCACTCCAAAACTACTAGAACTAATATCGGAAGTCAGCAAAGTTGCAGAATATAAAATTAACACACAGAAATCTTTGCTTTCATATACACTAATGATGAGCTAACAGAAAGAGAAATCAGAAAAATAATTCCATTCACAATTGCATCTAAAAGAATAAAATACCTAGGAATAAACCTAACGAAGGAAGTGAAAGACCTGTACTCTGAAAACTACAAGACACTCCTAGGAGAAATTAAGGAAGACACTAACAAATGGAAATGCATCCCATGCTCTTGGCTAGGAAGAATAAATATTGTCAAAATGGCTATACTACCTAAACCAATCTACAGATTCAATGCAATCCCCATCAAACTACCAACAGCTTTCTTCAATGAACTGCAACAAATAACTCAAAAATTCATATGGAACCACAAAAGACCCCGAATTGCCAAAGCAATTCTGAGAAGGAGGAATCAAACAGGGGGAATTATGCTCCCTGACTTCAAGCTCTACTACAAAGCCACAGTAATCAGGACAATTTGGTACTGGCACAAAAACAGACCCACAGACCAGTGGAACAGAATAGAAAATCCAAACATTAACCCAAACACCTACAGGCAATTAATATTTGATAAAGAGCCTTGGATATACAATGGGAGATGACAGCCTCTTCAGCAGCTGGTGTTGGAAAAACTGGACAGCTACATGTAAGAGAATGAAACTGGACTACTGTCTAACCCCACACACAAATGTAAACTCAAGGTGGATCAAAGACCTGAATGTAAGTCATGAAACCATAAAACTCTTAGAAAAAAACATAGGCAAAAATCTCTTGGACATAAACATGAACGACTTCTTCATGAACATACCCCCCCGGGCAAGGGAAACAAAAGCAAAAATGAACAAATGGGACTATATCAAGCTGAAAAGCTTCTGTACAGCAAAGGACACCATCAGTAGAATAAAAAGACATCCTACAGTATGGGAGAATATATTCATAAATGACGTATCTGATAAGGGGTTGACATCCAAAATATACAAAGAACTCACGCACCTTAACAAACAAAAAGCAAATAATCCAATTAAGAAATGGGCAGAGTACATAAACAGACACTTCTCCAAAGAAGAAATTCCGATGGCCAACAGGCACATGAAAAGATGCTCCACATCACTTGTCATCAGAGAAATGCAGATTAAAACCACAATGAGATATCACCTCACACCAGTCAGGATGGCCAACATCCAAAACACAAACAACAACAAATGTTGGCGAGGATGTGGAGAAAAGGGAACCCTCCTACACTGCTGGTGGGAATGCAAATTAGTTCAACCATTGTGGAAAGCAGTATGGAGGTTCCTCAAAAAACTCAAAATAGAAATACCATTTGACACAGGAATCCCACTCCTAGGAATTTACCCTAAGAATGCAGCAGCCCAGTTTCAAAAAGATGGATGCACCACTATGTTTATTGCAGCACTATTTACAATAGCCAAGAAATGGAAGCAACCTAAGCGTCCATCAGTAAATGAATGGATTAAGAAGATGTGGTACATATACACAATGGAATACTACTCAGCCATAAGAAGAAAACAAGTCCTACCATTTGTAACAACATGGATGGAGTTAGAGGGTATTATGCTTAGTGAAATAAGCCAAGCCAAAAATGACAAGTATCAAATGATTTCACTCATATCTGGAGTATAAGAACAAAGAAAAAAACTGAAGGAACAAAACAGCAGTAGACTCACAGAACCCAAGAACGGACTAATAGATACCAAAGGGAAAGGGACTGGAGAAGAAGGGTGGGAAGGGAGGGATAAGAGGGTAAAAGGGGTATTACGATTAGCAGACGTAAGGTAGGGGGGGCATGGGGAGGGCTGTACAACTCAGAGAAGACAAGTAGTGATTCTTATCTCACTATGCTGATGGACAGTGACTGTAATAGGGTTGGTGGGGGGCACCTGATGAAGGGGGTATTTTAATCACCATAATATTGCACATGTAATTGTAGGTTAAAGATACCAAAATAAATTGTAAAAAAAAAAAAAAAAAAAAAGAGTGTCTTATAGTTTTCAGAGTATAGGTTTTTCACTTCCTTGGTTAGGTTTATTCCTAGGTATAAAACTCCACTAATATTAACAGTCATCTTCCCAAAAATCACCAAAAAATGAATAGGTATGACTGACTAGTTTCTAATGACGATAATGTTTATCTTTCTTAATTCCTTTTATTGAACAAAACTTCTTTACAAGAAGACTAATCATAAGCTTAACATTACCATGGAATTTCACAGTTCAAAATATTTTGGTAAATATGTCTTGGTTTGCATAACCCCAGATTTGCCCAAGATCACACAGCTACAAGTGATCTCTAAAGCCAGTTCTCCAATCCAAGTTCCATTGTTCATCAGCTAACGTACACCAGGGTCCTGGTCCAAGTTCAGATGTGTGTTCAAGCGCACTCACTATTGCATCCCTCCTTCCAGGCAGGAGGCAAAGGTCTACCTCAGAGGTACTGCAGGTTCAGTTTCAGATGCTGCAATAAAGTAAGTATCACAATACAGCAAGTAAAATCAATTTTTTGCTTTCCCAGTGAATATAAAAATTATGTTTACACTACACTGTAATCTATTAAGTGTACAATAGCATTATGTCTAAAAAAAGCATACACGTTAATTCAAAATACTTTATTGCTAAGAAATGCTGACCATCACCTGAGCTTTCAGGGAGTCAATCTTTTGCTGGAGGAGGGTCTTGTCTCATTGTTGATGGCTGCTGACTTATCAGGATGGTGGTTGCTGAAGGTTGGGTGGTTGTGGCAGTTTCTTAAAACAACAAAGAAGTTTGCCACATGAAATGACTCTTCCTTCCATGAACAATTTCTCTGTAGCATATGGTGTTGCTTGATAGCATTTTACCAAAAGTGCAACCCTTTCAAAATTGGAGTCAATTCTCACAAACCCTGCTGCTGCTTTGCTACCTAAGTTCATGTAATAGTCTACATCCTTTGCTGTCATTTCCACAATCTTCATTGGGAGTAGATTCCATCTCAAGAAACATTAATGTTTCATCATGAGATGCAGCAATTCAGTCCCATATTCAGGCTCCAGTCTCATTCTAGTTCTCTTGATATATCCACTGCACCTGTAGTTATTTGTCCTGGAAGTCTTGAACCTCTCAATGTTATCCATGTGAGTTGGAATCAGCTGATTTCAAACTTCTGTTAATGTTGATGTTTTAACCTCTGGCCACAAATCACCCGTGTTCTTAATGTCATCTAGTATGGTTAAGTCCTATCCAAAAGGTTTCCTATTTACTTTGCCCAGACCCATCAGAGGAATTACAATCTTTGGTAGCTGTAGCCTTACGAAATCTATTTCTTCAATACTAAGACTTGAAAGTCAAAATGACTCCTCAATCCATGGGCTGCAGGATGGATGTTGTGTTACACATAAAGACAACATGAATCTTGTTTTCATCTCCATCAGAGCTCTTGGGTGACCAGCTGCATTGTCAACACAGAATATTGTCAAAGGAATCCTTTTTTCTGTGCAGTGGGGCTTAAAATATTCAGTAAACCATGTTGTAAACAGATGTGCTGTCATCTAGACCGCGTTGTTTCATTTATAGAGCACAGGCAGAGGAGAATTAAGCATAATTCTTAAGGGCCCTAGTATTTTCAAAATGAGCAATGAGCACTGGCTTCAACTAAAGTCCCCACCTGCATTAGCTGCCAACAAGAAAGTCAGCTGTCCTTTGAAGCTTTCAAGCCAGGCACTGACTTCTCTTTAGCTATGAAAGTCCTAGATGGCATCTTCTTCCAACAGAAGGCTATTTCATAACACTGAAAATCTGTTGCTGTGTGTAGCCACCTTCATGCGTTACCTTAGCTGATCTTCTGTGTAACTTGCTGCAGCTTCTACACAAGCACGTGCTGCTTCACCTGTACTTTTCTGTTATAGACACAGCTTCTTTCCTTAAACCTCATGAATCCCTCTGCTAGCTTCAGATTATTCTTCTGTAGCTTCTTCCCCTCTCTCAGCCTTCACAAAATTGAAGACAGTTAGGACTTTGCTCTGGATTATGTTTTGTCTTAAGGTAATGTTGAGGCTGGTTTGACCCAGACCACTAAAACTCTCCCATATCCATAATTAGGATGTTTTGATTTATCATTTCATGTGTTCATGGGCCATTCATGTATTTGTTAAATTTCTTCAAGGGCTGTCTCTTTGCATTCAAAGCCATGCTAACTGTCTGGCATAAGAGGCCTACCTTTTGGACTATCTCTGCCTTTGACCTGCTTTCCTTACTAAGCTTTTAATCATCTCTAACTTTTGATTTAAAATGACAGATGTGGGGAAGTTGGGGTTCCTATGGCCAGGATCCTCAATGAACTTAAACCACCTGATGGTGTAACTGGCCTGTTGCTAGGCTACTGCTTCCACACCTTTAGGCAATAACCTATTATTGCACTATATAGAGAGCTCGGCCCAGTGCTCTGGGCGGAGGCAGAGATGCTAGTGCTCGACCTACCGCTGGGAGAACAAGCCAGGCAATAAACCCTTTCACCCCAAAGAATGTTTGCTGTCATTTTCTTTGGTCACATTGAATCCATAGTGAACTTGCTCAGGGCTGAAACCCATCGGCAAGACAACTGGCATAGTTGGCAGGGGTCACTGTTGACCAAGGAAAAAGACAGGCTGCCCTTATGGGAGAGGAGCTTTAGTGGGCTGCCCTGTAAATGGGGAGACAGTGAACTGTCCCCCAATGAGTATGTGGTCTGAGTTGGCTTGCCTCCCAGAGAACTGGGCTCACCCCAGAACTGGAGGCAAGTGTAGGTGATATCTGAGGCAGTACGTATAGCCCTTGGTATAGTAAGTAGGTCTTTTGAGAGACAAGAGTGCCCGTGAGGCACGGGGACTGTGGGTTGGCTGCTTCTCACAGTATTAAAAGAGTCTACAGAAGATAAGGACATGCTCCTGAAAAATACCCAAGAAATGGTGGCAAGAGAACACGAGCTGCAAACTTCTGTGGATTCCTTGAAGAAGGAAATGGCATTGATGCGAGAGGAGGCAGCATGAGAACACCGGCAGCGAGGTGCCATTGAAGAGGTAAAAGATTCCTTACAGAACAAGACAGCATCATTGCCATGTGCTCTGAAGGAGGAAAAGGCCATCAAGGAAAAAGACGAACTCCTGAGGGAAGCACAAGTGAAGGTGGCACGAGAATGCCACCTGAGAAGCACTGAGGTGAAGGTAAGAGAGATGCTGAAGACTGAGCTAGCATTGCTGCGTGGCACAGTAGAAAAGGTAAAGGTTGTAGCAGAAGAGTCATTCGAGGGAAGGGAAAGAAAGGTGCCATCGGCCCCGGAAATGGAGGAGATGGGGAAGGATGAAGGGGTGGTACTGGAGGCACTGACCCCTCCTGTATTAAAAGCATGCCCAGTGGTTGTGAAGAAAATAAAAGACCCAGCAGCCCAAAGTTCCCTAAGGAGAGGAGCAGCCCCCTCCCCAGGTCATGGATAACTCTATGGTCCGCCACTATATTCAGGCTGAGCTGGTGGATTTGGGCTCCCAGTTTAGGCAGAAGCCCTCGGAGTCAATATCAGCTTGGCTCCTGCGTCTGTGGGACTTAGGGGTGGATGGAATTGTTCTGTCGGGGTCGGAGATGGGAAAGTTGTCTTCCCTGACAGTGTAGCCTGCCTTGAGGCAGCAATTACAAAATGCACATCAGACCCCAGGGAGTCAATCCCTCCTCGATTGGCTTATGGCTGCACTTCGTGTTGTGTGGACCAATCAGGGTGACCTACCATCCTCTCCTGCCATACCATGGCAGATGTATGCTGAGCTCCAACAGGTGTTAGAAGAGCTAGGCATAAGAAGTGCCATCTACAGTCCAGAGAATTATGGCCTAGATGAAGAGATTTTCACTAGTGGGATGAGAAATATCGTGCTTCAAATGACTCCCACATCCCTCTTTAGATCTCTAGTGGCCATTTTTTCCCCTCACTTAGGGCATCCCATAAGTGAGGTGACAACATCCAGTAGCAGACTTAGGAGAGGCTGAAGCAATGAGAACACAGAAAGAAATAAGGTCTGCTACTCAGAAGGAGAATTTAAAGGGCCCCATGAAGGTTACGAAGACCCAGATGTGGGTTGATTTAATATGGGCAGGAGCAGATGGAAGGAAATTAGAGGGGAGGTCAAATAGGATCTTACTAGAGCTATGGGAACAACTGAAACCAGAGCAGCAGTTCCAGCCATTAAGACCAAAGAGGCAGAGGTCACAGAGAGAGTCACAAGTCTGGCCTGTCTGTTTGCAAGACTTCCTGCTGGAGAGCGAGACAACCTCACTTGAGCTCACACAGGAAGACGACTGGGGAACATGGTTTGACAGAGGGGAAGGTCAAGGTATCTGCCCTGAGGGACCAGGGGGAGACTGGGGGCCACATGTTGAAATAGCTATCCATTGGTCCCCAGTGAACATACAATGTGTCCTGGCTCTGGTGAACACAGGGGCTGAATGTCCACTGATTCATGGTAACCCTGAGGAGTTCCCCAGGACCCCCCACTATCATAGATGGATATGGGGGTTAGGCTATCAGAGTAAAAAAGGCTCAAATCCCTTTGGGAATAGGGAGTCTACCCCCAAAAGAGTATACTGTGTATGTATCTCCTATCCCTGAGGATATTTTGGCAAGTGATATCCTCTAGGGTCTTTGGTTGCAGACCACTGCAGGTGAGTTCAGACTGACAATATGTGTGGTGAAGGCAGTTCTGAGGGGACATGCTAGGCACCTGCCCATAGCTTTGCCTGTGCCTTGGCAGGTGACTAATACCAAACAATACAAACTGCCTGGAGGGCATAAAGAGATTGGAGAAACTCTCCAGGAGCTGGAAAGGTGGGTATTATAAAGTCCACCCATAGTCCTTTCAATATCCCAGTGTTACCAGTAAAAAAGCCAGATGGCTTCTGACATATGACTGTAGATTACAGAGAACAGAGTAAAGTCATACCCCCTATGCATGCTGCTGACCCCTCTATTGCAGGCTTGATGGATACCCTCAGCCATGAACTAGGAACATACCATTATGTGGTAGATCTTGCTAATGCCTTCTTTTCCACTGACACTGAGCAGGAAAGCAAGGAACAGTTTGCCTTCACGTGGGAAGGATGGTAATGGACTTTCACTGTCCTTTCACAGGGATACCTCCACATCCCCACCATCTGTCACGGACTTGTAGCCCAGGACTTGGCTACACGGGAGAAACCGCCAACGGTGTGGCTGTACCATTATATTGATGATGTCATGCTCACGTCCAACTGTCTTTCAGATCTAGAAGGTGCAGCACCTAGACTGCTGGAACATCTATAGGAGAAAGGATGGGCTGTGAACAGTACCAAGGTTCAGGGACCTGGTTTGTCAAATTCTTGGGGGTCGTCTGGTCGGGTAAGACCAAAGTGATACCAGAAGCAGTTATAGATAAAGTCCAGGCCTTTCTTACCTGTAGCATTGCTACAGGAGTTTTTGGGTCTTCTAGGCTACTGGAGAGTGTTTATCCCATAGTTGGCACAAATTCTGAAGCCCTTATACCGGTTGGTACAAAAGGGCGTCTGGTGGGACTGGGATGAGACATGTGCATCTGCCTTTACTACAGCAAAACAGACAGTCAAGGCCATGCAGGTCTTGAGTGTGATAGACCATCAGGGCCCTGTGAACTGGATGTTCAAGTGACTAAAGATGGTTATGGCTGGGGTCTCTGGCAGTAGCTTGAAGTAACTTGCCAACCTATTGGATTCTGGTTACAAGTCTGGAAAGGGGCAGAGGTACGATACAATTTGATAGAAAAATAACTGGCTGCTGTGTATAACACCTTGCTGGTTACAGAACCCATCACTGGAATGGCCCTGATAAAGGTAATAACCACCTATCCCATCTTGGGGTGGGTACGAGACTGGACCCAAAAGCCAAGGAGAGGTGTGGCACAAATACCCACAGTGGCCAGTGGGGGTGCTTACCTACAGCAGCGTAGTGCCCTCTCTAGTAGCCCCTTCAGTGAAGAACTCCAATGCTTATTGGGGCTGGTGACATATACTAGTGAAAAGCACGAAGAACTTGGTTTTGAACCATTAGTATCAGAGAGACTCTATCAGGAAGGAAGAGCCCCTATACCCAAAGATGCATGGTACACAGACGGCTCCAGCTGTGGGCAGTCCCCAAAATGGAGGGCCATAGCTTTCCATCCTAGGACTGAGACAACATGGATGGAAGATGGGGAGGGGAAGAGCAGACAATGGGCAGAGTTGCGGGCCCTGTGGCTTGTGATCAGCCAGGAGCCCTCCCCTATAGTTGCTGCAATGAGAGCCGGGCTATCTTTTGGGGCTTGACTCTGTGGCTACCAACCTGGTACCAAGCCAACTGGCTAGTTGGTCACCGATCCCTTTGGGGGCAAGAATTGTGGCAAGACTTATGGGCCTGTGGTCAGACTAAAATAATTACAGTATACCATGTGACAGGTCATTTGCCACCGGCATCTCCAGGGAATGATGAAGCAGATAAATTGGACCAGATACGTTGGTTAGAAGGAAAGCCTGCCTCTGTAGTAACCCAATGGTTACATCAGCATTTGTTGCACGTGGGGCAAAAGACAATGTGGGCTGTAGTCCGTTGGTGGGGCTTGCCTTTGACCTTCGAAGAAGTTAGTAGAGCCCGGCAGGAGTGTGTCGTGTGCTCCAAGAGGAACTTACACCGAGTTTCACAGCAACAATGGACAATAGCTAAGGGGCTTACACCCCTCGTCAAGTGGGAGATAGACCTATACTGGGCCTCTAAATGTGTCAGAAGGATATCGGTATGCCATGACTTGTGTTGACACAGCTGCTAGATGTCTGGTTGCTTTTCCTACCCATTGTGCAGACCAGCAGACGACCAAAAGAGGCCTGGAGCATCTCTTTGCCACCTATGGCCAACCACAGGTAATTGAGAGTAATCAGGGCACCCATTTTACTGGACATACACTGCAAGAATGGGTGCGACAGCTGGGAATCAAGAGGAAGTTTCATGTGCCATACAATCCTACTGCAGCAGGCATGATAGAGAGGCAAAACGGCTTGTTAAAATCTGGACTAAAGTCATATACCAATAGTCTGTGGGGATGGTCAGTCTGCTTATGGACCGTGCTATGGCGTTTGAATGAGAGACCCCGAAAGGGAGCCCTGAGCCCTGTAGACATGTTAACACATATGGCTGTCTCCCCTATACAACTGCAAGTACAAACCAAGGAAGAATCACTGAAGCCGAGGTTTGGTCACCAGAATATCTTGCTGCCAGCACCAACTGCACTGAACCCCAGCGACTCCACTGAGTGGATGTGGCCTTGGACCTTTCAACACATGAACCAATGATGGCTGGCTCTCCTGGCACCTTGGAGACAAGGTCTGGAAGCTGGCCTCCTGTGTATTCCTGGAATAACAGCAGAGTGGTCGCCAAAGGTCACAGTAGTATATCCTGAACGACCAGAAGGTAGGAGCGTCCTATCAGTGAGTTTTGTTTTATCATTATGTCCAGTGCATGTACCTCCAGTAGCCCTATATATAGGCCCTTCAGTAACCCCAAGGGGAAAGGAGTAAAAGTATGGTATACTAGATCTGGAAGGGACCACCTTCCTGCTACAGTCTTATCACAGGACCACTCTCTTGCATGCATCCTACCTGATAGACAAGATTTGTCTATGTTGGTGTTATTAAACCATGTGTCTTATTGCCCCTAAGGTCTTTGTAGATTGGGAACTTCCTCTGGCTTGAGGATTATTATAATTTGGGTTTATTAGGAACCTCCTTTGGCTTGAGGATTATTATAATTTTTGTTACCTGTATCAAAATCTTGTTGTACCTTAATTTTTGTTATTACCTCTAAGTTGTTGTTATCCTCTGTTGCTGTTGTGGAATCTGGTTACAGTGCTCCAGTTTTCTCGCACAGGGACCATTGCAGAAGACTGAAAGCATGTAGATTGTACGGCGAGAATCCTGGAGGGGTGGAGTGTGAGGAAGTTGGGCTTCCTATGGCCAGGATCCTCACTGAACTTAAACCACCTGATGAAGTAACTGGCCTGTAGCTAGGCTACCGCTTTCACACCTTTAGGCAATAAGCTATTATTGCACTATATAGAGAGCACAGGCCCAGTCCTCTGGGTGGAGGTAGAGACGCTAGTGCTTGACCTACCACCAGGAGAACAGGTGGGTAATAAACCCTTTTACCCCAAAGAATGTTTGCTGTCATTTTCTTTGGTCACATTGAATACATAGCGAGCTTGCCTGGGGCTGAAACCCATTGGCAAGACACAGACATGCCACTCTTCCTTTCACTTTAACACTTAGAGGCCACTAGGTTTATTAAGTGGCCTCGTATTGTTGTGTCTCAGTGTATAGTGAGGTCCAAGGAGAGGGAGACAGATGGGGAAACAGCCAGTTAGTGAAGCACTTAGAACATACACAATATTTATCAAGTAAGTTCTCTGTCTTACATGGATGCGGTTTTTGGTACCCTCAAATAATTACAATAGTAACATCAAAGATGACTGATCACAGATCACCATGACAAATATAGTAATAATGAAAAAGTTTTAAATACTACAGGAATTACCAAAAAGTGACACAGAGACACAAAATGAACAAAAGCTGCTGGGGAAATGGCACCAACAGACTTGCTTGAGGCTGGGTCACCACAGACCTTCAGTCTGTAAAGTCCACAATGTGGGTGAAACGCAGTGAAGCAAAGTATGATGAAAGAAGGCACACCTGTACAGGTGTTTGTAATCCTTCCTAGACACTTTCCCCTATAGTTCTCTTTATTTGACCAGTTCTTGTTCTTAGTTCAAAATAGAGTTGACAATGAGGAATGCAAAGAAGAACAAAGAGACAAGAGTTCCCCATTTCTCTTCAAGAAACATTCTCCTGAGGCACTGGAGTTTCCTTTCCATCTCCAGAACCATCTGGTTCTGTGATGGGGAGAAGAGTAGCTATACTTTCTTGTCTCTCACAATTTGAGTAACTGAAGAAACACTGGATTAACATAAGTTTATACAATCACACATTTTTATATTTTAAATTATTTTAAAATGTGTTCAATAGGAGAGACACTAGAGCAGCTGGCCAATGCTCTGTCCCATGGACCTGCTCTGAGCTCCTGGGTTCTGACGACACCAGTTCCTTCCTTTCGTTCTCCAAGCCCTGATAGCGACCTACTTCTGAATCCTGTGTCTACCACCTCTTGGCTCTGGGATGACAGGAAGACCATTCCAGCTATAGATAATAAACAAGCAAGCAAATGAAAAAACCAACAACAGGAATTGAAGAAGTGGCTGAGCCTCTGAAGACTATTAGAACCGTAAGCTGGGTAAGCTCTACTTAGGCGACCCTTTGACAGTAAGAAAAACAAAAAATAAAACCATATAAGAAAACACTGCCATCATCAAGATGCTGGAAGCATGTGTGGTAGAATCTCCAAGGGGACATTTCAAGATCTAGACTGTAAACCAGAGGAAGCAAAAGAATGATGAATAATGAACAATGAAGCATGCCAATTGTATGGTAGCTACAGAAAGGATTTCACCCTGGGAATCAAGAGCAATTTCTTGGTGACAGTATAATTTTATCATCAGCCAGCAACTGTAGAGAATATTTTTTATTGGAGCAGGTCTTTCATCTATCAGAAAGGCCTTCATAGAGGAACTGTTTATGTTAAAATAAATAATAGTAGCATTCAAGAAAGTCTCTCATTTTGGTTTTAAAAACAAAATTCCCCTTATTAATCCAAAAAAAAATGTTGACTAGCATCAACTATCATAAGACAGGTAAAAGTGATGCTGTGGGCACAGTGCATTTTTTAAAAGTACTCATACAAATAATATGTTTTAGAAAGGCAGTAAAATGACAGAGAAAGACGATCCAAGTTTTTGTCCCATCTCTGCCACTTAATAGCTAAGTAGTTAACTACAGTTTCTTCAAAACACCTATCCTACAAAGATGTCATGAGGACTACAAGGTATGGCAAATATAAAAATGAATGCTCTCCAAAAACATCAGTTGTCTTGAGCAAACAATACGCAGGGTTATAAATAAAAAGCAACTGGTCTTCCTCATAGGACACAACATGTTTTAAGGTTATATATTGAGAACTGGTAAAATGTGGGAGCAAACATTGTTTTTGAAATTAATTTTGGCGTTTAAACAATACTACAATTAATCATTATATACTGCTTAGATTATTTCTTGATCACATAAGCCGAATCTCTGCAACATATCTGTCAGGCTCTCCAAGAGGCCTTATTCAGTCACAAAAAGGAAATGGAATAATTAACTTGTTTGTAAAAATTCTAAAGTAAAATGATCAGTCTAGGTATTTTCAGTTGCTTTTTCCTTCTTTTGAAAACACAGAATTTGAATATGGGCTCAAAGGTAGGCCTACTTAGTTAATGTTTTTATGTACAATATATTTACTAAAAGAAATTTCATACCTCACTACAAGATGCAACTGCTCTGTGTAAAGGTGTCAACCATTTGCTGTCTTTGGCATTAACTCTAGCTCCTGCAACAAGAAGAAAAAAATGAATTGAAATATTTTACATAAAATATTTTAAATAAATCTCCTGAAATAATAATATATAGTCCAAATTGGATAAATAACAATTTAAAAAGTAGTACTTTATTTTTTATACTTTATGTTAATAAATTACCCTTAAATTATTTGTAATTAATAAACTATAAAACAAAATTATCCAATGAGGTGTTAGCTCTTATTAAAAATAAAAGAAACACCATTTTATACATAGGCTAGAAAAGCCACCTTTATACAGAACATACCCAAAGTAAAAATTGGACCCCACTTCACAATGTGTGCTGAAAAATTCAAATACTTAAATAAATGAATATAAATATTCAAGACATAAAACCAGATCATTACATTTCAAGTCTTCATTAATTTCTTTACTAATGAATGTATGTTATAAAATAATAGAATATCAAAACTTCTCTAGTGATTATTAAAAATTCATTAGTACTATGAAGCTATTGTACAAAACAGATATAATGTCTTTAGACTTCAGGAAAAAAATTGAGAAAGAAATTAATTAACCCACACATCTTTCTGGCTTTATACCTAAGGCTTTAAAGAAGCAGTAATTAAAAACACCACCACTACCACTACCACCAAACCAACTATGTACAGTTCTTTAAAAATCATAAGTCAATGGACAAAAAGTATCCTTAATATACTAGAGATACATTTACTTGGACAAAAAGTAGATTACATAATTTGAGGGGGGAAAATCTATTACCTACATAAAATCCATTGATTTAGTACCCAAGACCCAACCAGAGGAAGCACATTGGAAGATCATTTCTGTATCTGCGTGGAGAGAAACAACCCTAGCTCTTAGCAGTACAGAGGAACTGATGACAGGCCCTGCACTACAAGCAGTCCTAGATTTATGACAAAAATCATAACTAGCTAGTGAGAAGGGACTTTAGATATCTATCTAGTTCAATCTCCTTATTTTCTAGATGATGAAAGGCAGGTACAGAAAACGGCTTGACATCGGAGTCAACTAGAGCAGAAACAAGGCTAGACTTCAGGCCTCCTAATGTTTACGGTCTGCTCCAAGAGTAAGGGTACAGGTAATAATTGAGTGCAGTGACTCCAAGTTATGGCTCTAATAAGTACTAGCTATCCATCCCTCACTAGTTGTGGGATCCCTTTGAACCTAAGTTTCTTCATCTATGAAACAGATTTCCTAATACCTTGTTACAAAGATTAACATATAATAAATGTGCCACTACATGTAGTAGTACAGATACGTTAGATAGATTTAAAAGTCTTAAATGTGAAAAAATGAAATGAAATTCAGATGTAGAAAACTGTCCACAAATGCAGCTGTTGAAATTCTGAGTAGCTGAACTCTGGACAGTGACAGTAAAGATACTGGAAGAATCAAGAACCAATATGAGAGCTTTCAAGACTGCTCAGTTAGGCTTTGGGAGAAAGAGAGAGAGTCAGCACCATAAAGAACTAGTCAAAGACTGTGGTATATTCATATAATAAACATTTGATCAACTAATTGCCAGGCTCTGTGGAGACCAAGAGGGTCAAACACTGCCTGATCACAAAGGTTAGCACTCGTTTCGGGTTAGACGTGCAATGCAGATGCAAACATTTGGAATGTTTACAGGTTAGAAGGTTGGAGTCCTAGACACACAGAGAAGCTAGGCTCCTTCCCTCTCCCATCTATCTGCTTAGAGCTTCACTGGCTCTCTATGATCCCCGTACTTCTTTCCCTAAGTCTGTGTTTATGTGCGCGGAAGGGCAAGTCCTTGCATTAAGACCTGGAGGGTGATATCACACAGACAGAACAGACACATGCCTTGGAAAGACAAAGGGAGAGAATAATGGGGCCTGATAAGGGACTTCAGCAGGAGGGAAGGATCTTAAGTCTGATTCAAGGTATTAATTAACAAGGAAGTAGAATGTGGCTGTCACAAAGAAGAAGGATCTCTGTGTGCTGATAAAGATCTGAGAGAAAGTGAAAACCCCAGTAAGGAGTAACTGTGAATAATATACTTTTATGTAGAAAAAAGAAGACATAAGTATCTTTATATTTGCTTTACATGCATAAGGAACCCTGGAGGAACACTAAAACATTAGTAACTGGTTGCCTTTGTGTCTGTGTTGGTGGCAGGGTGCAATGAGAACTGGGTGGATAGGAGCTGGGACAGGAAGGCAACATCGCTGTACACTGTTGCATTTATAAATATGTATATTTTAATTTTTAAACAAAACCAAAATACTACTTATTAAAAAATGTATTTAAGAGGGAATAAAAGTATTCATAAAAAAACATTCAAGAATCTGGCTTCAAGTGTAAAGAAAAAAATTGGAAAGTAACAAGGAAGAGGGCAAAGACAGTTTTTTCTTTCTTCTGACTGACCATGGCTTATCTGATATACAACTGAAGGAAGAAAATACATTTTTCATGGTGCATTTGGCAGACCAAAGTAAAAAAGCCTGCTGGCTTCATTCTTTCATTTTAAGTTATAATAATTAGTCTTTCAGTTTACTTTTTTAATAACAAAATCAAAGTTAATTTATCGGAAAAAAAGATTGATTACAACAAGAATGCTTTAATGGTTTACTGAGGATACAGGACACTTTCTCATCTTTCTCAGAAGACACTTATCTTTTGTTAAATCATATGTTTCTCCTAATAGCACTAAGCAAATATATTTTAATTCCTTGGAAATTAAAAGTCAAGTATCTGAGAAATGACTGGGTTATCTCTAAGGTACCAATAAAACAAATATCTCCGCAGCCCACATCAGTTAACAGACAAAGATGGCATAGCAATGTACATTGTAAGAGGTCAGATGGCTGTAAAATGAAAACTGGTGTAAGAGTGATAAATATGGCACCATATCTCAGATGTCCAGGCTCCCGGAACTCATTTCATGGGAACTCTCCAGGAGTAACCATGCTTCTGTTCTATACAGAAAGCTTCAAAATTGGCTACTCCAGGAAAGGAAAAGACATTTCCGGAATTAAGTTAACTAGTCCTGAAAACTAGCCACAAAGGCTAACTATGAAGATGAAGACAGGAAAGAGAGATCATATCTACTTAAAACACAGAACAGTACTCATGGAGAGAATAAATCCAAATTTAACAACTCTGGTGGTACCATCACATGTTCTGTAGATGGCAGGATACAGTATTTCAGGTTTATAAGGATGACCTTAAGTCATAAAGAAAATATTAATTTCTTAACTATTTCCTACTCACTAAAACAGAGAGTAACAAAAAATGGCAGCCCCATCTCAAGTGTTTAAGGTAGGCCATTGGGAGACCCGGCGGTAGGAGAAAGTACTGCTGATAAACTGAACACAATAAAGACAGCAACTTAAGGATGATATCACTGATGTCTACTGCAAACCAGCATTTACAGAAAACCTTTTAGGTGCGAGGAGCACATCTCATTAAATCCAAGATGGTTATGCTCAGCTGTGTAACCAAATACTTTCTTTACTAGACTCCCCTTCCCCCACAAATCCATGTGTATCAACTGAGCTTTCCCTTCAGATAAATAAGCAGCCAGAACATACGTCACATCAGATATCTGAATTTGGATTCACCTTTCTGGGGCAGAGTTGTGATTAGATTTTCGACATGTCAGAAGCAAAAAGAAAGCAAACAAGCAAGGTCAACTGCAAGGTTGCCCAAACCGGTTGTGCCCATTTGATAGCAGTTAGATTACACAGAAAAATCCAGAAAACCAGCCTTTTTTTCATCCAGTCTTTTCATTTAGTAATTCATACATATAAAAATGTACTCTGAAATGATAGTTTTTAAAATAAATTTATTTAAGAGTTTCAGAATTAGATGTTTTAGCTCATTTGGAGATAAGCCAGAAGGTAATTTTAAGAAATAAAAATCTGACTTACACCTTGCAAAGTTTACCTAGGGCTCCAGATAGCAATGCAGCTGACAGAGGTCTGGATGTGTAAGGAGAGCCAGGGGTTAGTGGAAGGAGCCCAGGAGCAAGACCTGTCACCTAATATTAGCTCTGTAACCAGTAGGCTGTGCTCCACCTGCAGTTTGTTAATCATAATCCCTGCCTCTCACACCTAGTATTTAGAGGGGGCGATGGAACAAGAGAGGACGGGTCCCCAGCTGAAACAACATAGCGAATCCTGGTTCTGCAAAGTGGACTCTACAAGTCAGGCACTCAAATGAGGAGTATCCCGTATGACTCCAGGTTCCATTCTGCAAGGCAATTGATTTAGCTTTGTAATTTACCTAATCTAATCAATGGGCAAGCTCTGTCAATACTTTGATTTTTGAACCTCAGTTATCCGTAAAATAAGGGTTGTACTAAATGATCTCTATGATCCATTTCCAGTTATAACATTCTATCCTATTTTGAAACACTCAGAATAAATGATTTCATAATTATTTAGTACCTTCCCCTACTTTGACATAAAATAGATGATACTATCTTTATAATCTATGCCAGGGTGTCTTCAAATTACAGCCTACAGGTTACCAGCCACTTATTTTGTAAATAAAATTTTACTGCAACGGCTATACCTTGACACCTATTCACTTAAGTGTTAAATATGTAGCTTCCACATTATAGGTGTAGAGTTGAACAGTTGCCAGAGTATCTTTATGTCCCTTTATATAAAAAGTCTGTCAACCTCAATATTAAAGTTATTTCTATTTTCACATGTGTTTGTAATAATTATAAATAACCCCACTAGAAATTTCCTACAACTTGTGTTAGCAGAGAATAGTTCTCTTCTCTCCTTCTAATCCATGGAGGAGATATTCCATATCCAGTGAGCTGGGCCAAGAACCAAGTACTTTTATTGTTCTTCCCAAACTGGAAATAAAGCTTTCCTTTGGCTGCCTGCCAAAAGCAGTGGCAAAAGCTTCAGATTCTGTGTTCAGGTTGGGAGTGATATTGCACTATATCATTTAAGAAGATATTATTGACACAAGCTACTGTGTCTTAAACTGTCTGCTGCTCCCCCTCTAATTCAATATGTTGAAGTCCCAACCCCAACAGCTCAAAATGAGGCCTTTATGGAGTTACGGTCTTTACAGTGGTAACTAAGTTAAAATGAAGTCATTAGAGTGGGCCCTAATCCAATAGGACTGGTATCCTTAGAAGCAGAAGAAATTTGGACATGGACAGGCACAGATGGAAGACACAGAAGGTAACCACCTATAAACCAAGGTGAGAGGCCTAGAACAGATCCTCCAGTCACAGCTTTCAGAAGGAATTAACCCTGCCAGCACCTCAACCTCAGACTTCCAGCCTCCAGGACTGTGAGAACATACATTTCTGTTAAGTTTCAACTGTGGTACTTTGCTACGACAGCTCTAGCAAACCAATACAACACCAGCACTACAGGCTTTCAAAGGTCACATACTTCAGATCTAATTCCTAATAATCAGAAATGTGAATATTCACATTTCCTTATTAAGGACTATATTTTCTATAAAAGGATATCAAATGAATTTTTGATACATAACACAGTCATTTAACCACCTAATACAGGCTGAACATTGTCTAAGGCACTCCTAAACCTATGGTTTTAAATACCAGCATTAAATGAATAGCTCCCATAAAAGGATCTATACTTTGGTAGCCAGAAATTTCATCCTTAAACTGTAAGTTCCTCAATAAAAGTGACTGCCTACACAGATTTTACTAAGTGCTAAGCAGGTGGGGGGTGCTGGGGGAGAGAGGGTAGATGGGAAGAAGAGCAGTTCAGAGTAGAGTTAAGAATATGGACTCCATAGTCAGATTACCTAGTCTAAATGCTGGCTCCAGCTTTTATTAGCAGTGTACCTTTCAGCCAGTTACTAAATCTCCAAATACCTTAGTTTCCTTATCTATAATACCTTCACAGAATTAGGACAATAAAACGAAAGATTAATTCCACTAGACTCCAGTGTGACTACAGATTCTATGGAAGGACTCACCTGTCTGATTACATTTAACATATCAAGAATGACACCCACCCTTCACCCAGAAATCTTTTGGAGTTGCATCATTCATAAATATTTGATTTCCTATGAATTTAGTTCTGGACTGCAGGTCAAAGAGAGTGAGTAGTTTTCCTATTAAAACAAAACAACCTGCAACACATGCAATGCAAAAGAGAATGTGAAGAAATACCACCCTCAATACAAGAAAACAGTTGTAACCACAAACCAAACTATGAAGAATTTCTAACAAATACAGTGAAATCTATACCACAATGAGGAAGGACAATGAGTCAAGTAAAGCTTCTTCAGGCTCTGGGAAGGCTACTACTAAGTCTTCTTAAAAAGCCTTTGTGTGCACGACCATCTGTCCCATATTCTCTGCTGTCTGTGTTCTAGAATCCTTATCTTACAATCTTTTAGATGATCTAGAGCTCTGTGGGTAACCCATAGGAGAAGCTCCTTACAGAACTGCATCATAGAACAAGGTGGGGGAGTGCTTAAGGAAGGACGAAGCAGGCATCTTTACTACTTTTGACCCAGCTGGAGGTGGAGGGTAAGAGCCAATCAACTGCAGACCACTCCCAAAGACCCTGTGATCTAAGGAGTCGCCAAGTCACCCCAGCTCTCTGAAGCACTACCAAGAACTGGAGGAGGCTGTTGCTAAGAATGAGAGAAAACACATCTGGTTGGAGAGCTATTTGAAGAAACAAACCTGACCAATGCTTACTTCTTGCTCCCTCCCAACTCTGTTCTTCAGCAAACAGCTGTTCTGGGAAGAGGCATATTCTCAAAGATATATAAAGATCCAGCACAGGAGTAGAGGAAAATAGACAGAAGCAGAGGAAACTCAACAAAACAGTTAACTGGTATATTTCAAAGAAATTATCCCAGGAAAGGAGAGGATGAAATTGTGAATTACTCGCTACACACAACTTCAGAGAAATTAACCTCTGGAGGGACCTCAAAGAAGAGTGCCAAGATAAAGGTAAAATGATTCAAAGAGATGTGAGCTGGCAGAGTTCAGGAAATAAAAAAGGGAAAATAAAACGACAGATAAAAGCAGCCTAGAAACAACAAAACACATAATAAACGTGACTTAAAACACAACTCAAGTATCTGAAGCCACAGCCAATCTTTAAAAATCTGTCAGATCACATCACTCCACTCAAGACTCTCCACTGGTTTTTCCAAATCACTTTAAGGGCCAAACAGTCTTCAGCCTACAAGGCCACACATGCACTGGAATGTGGCCACCTGTCTGCTTTTCTCTGGGTGTCCTCCAGACATCTGCCTGCTGTGCAAGGCTTGCTTCCTCATTTCCTTACCTGCTCAGATGTCCTATTATCTCTGAACCCTTTCCTGATAACCCAATATAAAACAGTAACTGACCCCCACACAACATATTTCTCCTTTAATTTTTCCACGGTAATTACCACTATAAGCCAAACTATGTATGTTAGCTTGTTACTACCTCTATCATTACAACACAATCTCCATGAAGGCTGGGAGTTCATTGATTTTATTCACTGCTCTGTCCATGGCACCTAGAATAGTGTGTGATGCTCATTAAATATCTGCTGAATCAGTGAAAGGCAGGTATAAGGAAATAGCCTAAACTAATGGGAAAGACAAAATTACAATAAAAGACAATCTAATAAAGACAGATAAAGGAGATCCAACTTAGTAGGAACACAGAAAAATATACTGGTAGAAAAACACATGGAAATTAAATATTCAAAGATATAATGGAAGATATAGAATGCAATAAAAATCCAAATCTTAGAACTAAAAATGCACATTCACATTATGTCCCAGCAAAAATAATCAACAGAGTTAGCCTAGGGAAGTTAGCAGTGAGGTTCAGGGATGAAGAACTGAATCCCACGGGCATCCAGGAGAAGAGCGTGGCCATGGTGGTGGAGGGTGATATGGGGAATGGAAACGGCAACCAGAGAATGACTTGATCCAAGACCCCCACACTCATGCTGTGAGACACTGAAGTAATATCTTTAATACGGTTGAGGGGAAAAGCATGAATGAAGAATTTTATACTAATCATTCTACCCTTCAGTTAAATTTAAAAAAAGCAACAGTTTCAAATAAGTAAGATATCAGGAAATATGATATCCATCTTTTACTGAAAATACAAAAATAAGAGCAACTTGATGATGATGTCTATTCAACTAAGAGATTCATCAAAATAGAAAAGTTGGGAATACAGAAGCTATAGATAAGGACAGGGTATGCGTGTGAAAACAATGAAAATTATGATTACAAAATAGAATGTAAAGTTATAATTCTTGACAATGAAAACAAAAGAGTAAAACAAATTAGAGAACATTATTTCCTAATATCATAGGAAAACATCAAAACTGAAACGTTAACATGGGAGTACATACCTCTACGGAATGATCTCACCTTTTTATATTCTTCATTTCATTTTAGAGAAATATTCTAGGAACAAATAATCTTGCGATGGATACCAAAGTGGTTTTTGTAATATTAAGTTACAGCATTTAATTTATCCTTACTGAAGCTTATCATTACTTTCATAGAATACAAAAGCTAAATGGCGATTATTTCACAATGCTTAATTTTTTAAAGATTACACTCATTAAAGTTAATGTAATTACTATTATAACATGTCACTGGTATTTAACATGAAGGGCAAGAGCAATCTACCCTAAACTTTTCTATAGTAACGGTTTTTGTTACTAACTAGGAATAAATTAGCCTAATTTTGTTGCCTACTTTTCTCTCCATGTACTTAATTCTATTCTTTATCTGGGGAATTGATCAGGTCAAAACCTAGTTTTAATTCTAATTTTTAACTAAATTTATTAAAAATTCACTCAAAATGATTATAAGGTTGTTTTGATGGATGCAGAACTTGAAATCAGGGGTATGGTAATAACTGCCTAACTTGGGCCTCAGCAACCATGGCATTCAAAACAAATTTAAGTGGAAACCCTGAACCACCATGACAGAGCCTTTGTATCTACATATACTCTTTGAAGATTAGCATTCTGAATGATATTTATTCTTTTCCCCCAAGTCTTTTGGAGATATAACTGACATAACATTCTACTAGTTTAAGGTGTACAACACAATGATTTGACATGTATATATTGCAAAATGATTATCACAAGTTGACATCCATCACCTCACACAGTGAAAAGCATTTTTTTTGTGTGAGGAGAACTTCAAAGATATACTCTCTTAATAACTGCCAAATACCCAATATTGTTAACTATAGTCACCATGCTGTCCCTTACATCCCCAGAAGGTATTTTTCTTGTAACTACAAGTTTGTAACCTTTTATCCATTTCCCCTACCCCCAACTCCCCACCTCTGGCAACCACCAATCTGTTCTGTTTCTATGAGCAGCTTTTTTTTAGACTCAACATATGAGTGAGATCATGCATTATTTGTCCTTCTTTGCCTGATTTACTTCACTTAGCATACCGCCCTCAAGGTCTGTCCATGTTGTTGCATACAGCAGAATTTCCTTCCTGCTTATGGCTGAATAATATTCCATTGGATGTGTATACCATTTCTTTATCCGTCTGTTGACAGACTCTTAGGTTGTTTCCAGGTCTTGGCTATTGTGAATAATGCCATGAACATGGGAGTGCAGCCATCTCTTAGAAAGAGTAATTTTGTTTCCTGCGGATACACACCCAGAAGTAGAATTATTGGATCATATGGTAGTTCCATTTTTAATTTGTTTGAGGAACCTCCATACTGCTTTTCATGGTGGCTGTAGCAATTTATACTCCCAAGAGCAGTGTACAAGGGTTCCTTTTTCTCTACATCCTCACCAATACTTATCATCTCGTCTTTTTCATGACAGCCATTCTAACAAGTGTGAAGTGATATCTCATTGTGGTTTGCCTTTTCATGTAATTCCCTGATGATTAGTGAAGTCAAGCATCTTTTCATGTACCCGTTTGCCATATGTATATCTTTTTTGTAAAAATGTCATACTGAGTTCCTCTGACCAGTTTTTACTAAGATTGTTTGTTTTTGCTATTGAGTTGAATGAGTTCTTTATATATCTTGGATATCAACCCCTTATCACATGTATGATTTACAAATATTTTCTCCCATTCTGTAGGTTGCCTTTTCATTTTGTTGGCTTCCTTTGCTGTGCAGAAGAGTCTTAGAGGAGTCCCACTTGTTATTTCTGCTTTTGGTGCTAACTCCAAAAAAATCATTGCTGTCAAGGAGCTTACCCCGTTTTCTTCTTGGAATTTTATGGTTTTAGGTCTTAAGTTCGAAACTTTAATCCATTTTGAGTTGATTTTTGTGTATGGTGTAAGATAGCAGTCCAGTTTCATTTATTTTTGCATGTGACTGTCCTGTTTTCTGAGTACCATTTACTGAAGAGACTGTCCTTTCCCCACTATAGTTTTGGCTCCTTTGTAGTAAATTAATTGACTGAAAATATATGGGTTTATTTCTGGGCTTTCTTTTTGTTCCATTGATCTACATGTCTGTTTTTAATGCTAATACTATACTGCTTTGATTACTATAGCTTTGTAGCACAGTTTGAAATCACAAAGTGTGATACTTCCACCTTTGTTCTTTCTCAAGACAGTTTTCAGGGCCTTTGTGGTTGCATACACATTTTAGAATTTTTTTTCTGCTTGTAAGAAAAATGCCAATGGAATTTTGATAGTGATTGCACTGAATCAGTAGATTGCTCTGGGTAGTATGGACATTTAAATAATATTAATTCTTCCAACCCATGAGCATGAAATATCTTTCATTTATGTGTCTTTAACTTTTCATCAATGTCTTACGGTTTTCAGTGTACAGATTCCTAGGTATCTTATACTCTTTTTGATGCAACTGTAAATGGAACTGTTTCCTAACAACTTTACTGAATTTGTCAGTTCTAACATTTACGGTTTCAACATGTAATTTCAAGTTATCTGCAAATAGAGACAGTTCCACCTCTTCTTTTTGAATTTGAATGACTTTTTCTTGCCTAATTATCTGGCTAGGACTTCCAGAACTATGTTGAATAAAGGTGATGAAAGTGGGCATCCTAGTCTTGCTCCTGATTTTAAATGAAAAACTTTCAGATTTTTACCTTTGAGTTATGATGTTAGCTGAGGGCTTGTCATACATGGCCTTTATTATGCTGAGGTATGCCTATGTTCTCTCTATACATACTTTGTTGTGAGTTTTTATCATGAATGAATGTTGACTTTTCTTACATGCTTTTCCTGCATCTGCTGAGATACGATTTTTATCCTTCATTTTGTTAATGTACTGTATCACATTGATTTGCATATACTGAACCACTCCTGTACCCTTGGAATAAATTCCATTTGATCATGGTGTATGATCTTTTTATTAAATATACTGTTGAATTTGGTCTGCTACTATTTTGTTGGGGATTTGAGGATTTCTGTATTTTATGTTCATCAGAAATATTGGTCTTGTTATCATTGTTGTTTGGCTTTGTTATCAGGGAAATGCTGGCCTCATTAAAAAAAGATATGGAAGTGTTCCTTCCTCTTCTATTTTTTTAAAGAGTTTGAGAATTGCTATTATTTTTAAAACTTTGGTAGAATTCACTAGTAAATCCATCTGTCCTAGACTTTTCTTTGTTGGGAGGTTTTTGATTACAGATTCAATCTTCTTACTGGTAATTGGTATGTTCAGACTTTTCTGTTTCTTCATGATTCATTCTTGGTAGGTTCTATGATTCTACGAATTAGTCCATTTCTTCTAGACTGCCCAATTTGTTTGCATTAAATTGTTTATAGTCGTCTCTTTGACCTTTTGTATTTCTGATACCAGTTTTAACGTCTCTTCTTCCACTTATGATATTACTTCAACTCTCTTTTTGTTGGTAAGCTTAGCTAAAAGTTTGTCTATTTTGTTTATCTTTTCAAAAAAACAAGCTCTTGGTTTCATTGATCTTTCTATTGACTTTTTATTTATTTCTGCTCTGGTCTGTTACATCTTTCTTTCTAGTAACTCTGGGCTTAGTTTGTTCTTTTTCTAGTTCCTTGAGGTAAAGTCAGGTTGTTTATTTAACCTCTTTATTTTTTTCTTAATATAGGCGTTTTGCTATAAACTTCCCTCTTAGACTTGCTTTTGCTGCATCCCCTAAGTTTTGGTATATGGTATTTCCATTTTTGTGTCTCAAGAAATTTTTTGCTTTCTCTTTTGATTTCTTCTTTGACCCACTGGTTGTTCAGTACACATCTATTTGTGAATTTTTCCACTTTTTCTTGTATAATTGATGCCTACTTTCAGAATATTGTGCTCGGAAACGATGCTTGATATGACTCAATCTTGATTTATAAAGACTGTTTTGTGGCCTAACATGATCTATCCTGGAGACTGTTCCATGTGTGCTAGAGAACAGTGTGTTTTCTGCTGCAGTTGGATGGAATGTTCTGTATATGTCTGTTAGGTCCATCTGCTCTAGAAGTGTAGTTCAAGTCCAGTGTTTCCTTATGAATTTTCTGTCTGGATCATATTTCCTTTGTTGAAAATTCTTAACTAAAATCAGAATACAGTTAGTTTTTCATTGGCTTGCTATTCTGGAAGTGAATTTCTAATACTTAGAATTTGATAGCTTATACTAGTTGACTTCTAAAATAACTATATCCTCTAAAATTGTTGTAATCAACTTTCAAAGAGTTAATGAGAATTTTAAATTGATGTAACATGAATGAATGAAGAGGTACTTTTTAAATCGCTCTTTTTATAAATGTCAGCATAAGCCATTTCCTATACATAAAATTATACTAAGTGCCATAGTTCACCACACTGAAATTCCTTCTGATTCAAGTTTCAGTCTTTCTCAACCACATAAAGGATATTTTTATAGAAAGCCATGATAGTAATCCTTGTAGCATCAACTTTAAAAGTTAGGAACACATCCTTGATTACTCCATATTTTCTTACATATTAGAGCTCTGTTATCCATAAATTACTACAAGCCCTCATTATCTGCTCAGCTACTAGTGACCTCTTCACTGTGGCACTTTTGTATAGCTTTAAAGGTGATTTTTTTGGATTCTAGAATTTGTTGAATAAGAAAATATTTTCCCCATCTATAAAGAGTATACAGAGTCTATTCCGTTTCAACTTTCATCTTTCTAGATTGTGGAAATAAACGTTTTTCCATTTTTTTCTCCATAAAGTCACTCCAGTTTATCACTATCAGAATGTGAGAAGGTTTCAAAATGGGGAGGAGATTATTTTTTTTCTTTTTTTAGGATAGGAATTGTTTATTCCTTCAAGTTATCCTCTATTCCTGTATTTGCAAATACCACTTGTGTTTTCCTTCAATAAGCTAAGTTATTTTACATTACTGTGATTTCTAAAATGGTGTTCCATTTTCTTCTTGCTACTAGTAATGTATAATTACATGAGCAATATTATGGTTACGAGACTCCCCCTATTATCAAGTCCCAACCACATATTCCATTACAGTCACAGTCCATCAGCGTAGTAAGATACTATAGAATCACTACTTGTCTTCTCTGTGTTATACAGCCTTCCCCGTATCAAACACCCCCCCTACATTATGTGTGCTAACTGTAATATCCCTTTTCCCCACTTATCCCTCCCTTCCCACCCATCTTTCCCAGTTCCTTTGGATTTGGTTAACATGTTAGTCCATTCTTGGGTTCTGTGAGTTTGCTGCTATTTTCTCCATCAGTTTTTTCTTTCTTATTACAGATGGGTGAAATCATTTGATACTTGTCTTTCTCTGCTTGGCTTATTTCACTAAGCATAATACCCTCTAGCTCCATCCACGTTGTTGCAAATGGAAGGATCTGTTTTCTTCTTATGGGTGAATAATATTCCATTGTGTGTATGTACCACATCTTCTTTATCCATTCATCTACTGATGGACACGTAGGCTGCTTCCATTTCTTGGCTATTGTAAATAGTGCTGCGATAAACATAGGGGTGCATGTATCTTTTTCAAACTGGGCTGCTGCATTCTTCGGGTAAATTCCTAGGAGTGGAATTCCTAGGTCAATGGCATTTCTATTTTGAGTTTTTTGAGGAATCGCCATACTGCTTTCCACAATGGTTGAACAAATTTACATTCCCACCAGCAGTATAGAAGGGTTCCCCTTCCTCCACATCCTTGCCAATATTTTTTGTTGTTTGTCTTTTGGACTGCGGCCATCCTAACTGGTGAGAGGTGATATCTAATTGTGGTTTTAATTTGAATTTCTCTGATGATTAGGGATGTGGAGCATCTTTACATGTCCTTGTTGGCCATCTGAATTTCTTCTTTGGAGAAGTGTCTGTGCAGCTCCTCTGCCCATTTTTTTAAAGGTATTATTGATATACACTCTAATGAAGGTTCCACATGAAAAAACAATGTGGTTACTACATTTACCCATATTATCAAGTCCCCACCCATACCCCAATGCAGTCACTGTCCATCTGTGTAGTACGATGCCACAGATTCACTGTTTGCCTTCTCTGTGCTACACTGTTTTCCCATGATCCCCCACACCATGTGCAATAAACATAATACCCCACAATCCCCTTCTCCCAAACTCCCCACACACCCTCCCACACCCCTTCCCCTTTGGTAACCACTAGTCCTTCTTGGACTCTCTGAGTCTGATTATACTTTGTTCCTTCAGTTTTGCTGCATTGTTATACTCCACAAATGAGGGAAATCACCTGGCATTTGTCTTTCTCTGCATGGCTTATTTCACTGAGCATAATATCCTCCAGCTTCATCCATGTTGTTGCATATGGCAGGATTTGATTCCTTCTTATGGCTGAATAGTATTCCATTGTGTATATGTACCACCTCGTCTTTATCCATTCATCTACTGATGGACACTTAGGTTGCTTCCATATCTTGGCTATTGTAAAAAGTGCTGCAGTATACATAGGGGTGCATATGTCTTTTTGAATCTGAGAAGTTGTATTCTTTGGGTAGATTTAAACAGAGTGGGATTCCCGGGTCAAATGGTATTCCTATTTTTAGTTTTTTGAGGAACCTCCATATTGCTTTCCACAAATGTTGAACAGCTTACATTCCCACCAGCAGTATAGGAGGGTTCCCCTTTCTCTGCATCCTCACCAGCATTTGTTGTTCTTAGCCTTTTGGATGGTGGCCATCCTTACAGGTGTGAGGTGATATCTCATTGTGGTTCTAATTTGCATTACCCTGATGATTAGTGATGTGAGCATCTTTTCATATGTCTGTTGGCCATCTGAATTTCTTCTTTGGAGAACTCTCTCTTCACATCCTCTGCCCATTTTTTAATTAATTGGGTTATTTGGTTTTTGGGTGTTGAGGTGTATAACTTCTTTATGTATTTTGGATGTTAATGTTAAACCCTTGTCAGAAATGTCATTTACAAATATATTCTCCCATACTGTAGGATACCTTTTTGTTCTGTTGACGGTATCCTTTGCCACACAGGAACTTTTTAGTTTGATGTAGTCCCATGAGTTCATTTTTGCTTTTGTTTCCCTTCTCGAGGAGATGCATTCAGGAAAAAGTTGCTCATGCTTATATTCAGGAGATTTTTGCCTATGTTGTCTTCTAAGAGTTTTATGGTTTCATGACTTACATTCAGGTCCTTGATTCATTCCGAGTTTACTTTGTGTATGGGGTTGAACAATAATCCAGTTTCATTCTCTTGCATGTAGCTGTCCAGTTTTGCCAACATGAGCTGTTGAAGAGGTGGTCATTTCCCCATTGTATGTCCATGGCTCCTTTATCATATATTAATTGCCCATATACGTTTGGGTTTTTATCAGGGCTCTTCTAGTCTGTTCCATTGGTCTATGGGTCTGTTTTTGTGCCAGTACCAAATGGTCTTCATTACTGTGGCTTTGTAGTAAAGCTTGAAGTTGGGGAGCATAATCCCCCAGCTTTATTCTTCCTTCTCAGGATTGCTTTGGCTATTCAGGGTCTTTTGTGATTCCATATGAATTTTAGAATGATTTTCTCTAGTTCGTTGAAAAATGCTGTTGGTATTTGGATAGGAATTGCATTGACTGTGTAGATTGCTTTAGGCAGGGTAGCCATTTTGACAATATTAATTCTTCCTATCTATGAACACAGGATGTGTTTCATTTATTTGTATTTTCTTTAATTTTTCTCATGAGTGTCTTGTAGTTTTCAGACTATAGGTCTATCACTTCCTTGGTTAGGTTTATTTCTAGGTATTTTATTCTTTTTGATGCAACTGTGAATGGAATTTTCACAGTTTTCCTCATGTCTCTCTTTGCTAGGTCATTGTTAGTGTATAGGAATGCCACAGATTTCTGTGTATTAATTTTGTATCCTCCAACTTTGCTGAATTCAGATATTAGATCTAGTAGTTTTAGAGTGGATTCTTTAGGATTTTTATGTACAATATCATGTCACCTGCGAACAGGGACAGTTTAGCTTCTTCCTTGCAATCTGGATGCCTTTTATTTCTTTGTGTTGTCTGAATGCTCTGGCTAGGACATTCAGTACTATATTGAATAGAAGTGAGAAGAATCGGCATCCTTGTCTTGTTCCCGATAGTAAAGGGAAAGCTTTCAGCTTCTCCCTGTTAAGTATAATGTTGGCTGTGGGTCTGTCATATATGGCCTTTATTATGTTGAGGTGCTTGCCGCCTATACCCATTTTGTTGAGAGTTTTTTATCATGAATGGGTGTTGAATTTTGTGAAATGCTTTTTCCGCATCTATGGAGATGATCATGTGGTTTCATTTGATCAGATGCTTTTAAAAGTCTGTCTTTATCCTTGATCTTTGCCATTTTAATTATTATATGTCTTGATGTTGTCTTCCTTGGGTCCCTTGTGTTGGGGTATCTGTGCACCTCCATGGCTTGAGAGACTATATCTTTCCCCAGATTGGGGAAGCTTTCAGCAATTACCTCCTCAATGACACTTTCTATCCCTTTTTCTCTCTCTTCTTCTTCTGGTACCCCTATAATGCGAATATTGTTGCATTTGGATTGGTCACACAGTTCTCTCAATATTCTTTCATTCTTAGTGATCTTTTTTTCTTTCTGTGCCTCGGCTTCTTTGTATTCCTCTTCTCCAATTTCTATTCAATTTACTGTCTCTTCTACTACATCTAATCTGCTTTTAAATCCCTCCATTGTATGCTGCATTTCAGATATGGAATTTCTTAATGATTGAATGTCCATCTTAAATTCGTTCCTGAGTTCTTGGATATTTTTCTGTACCTTCATAAGCATGTATGAACTTTATTTTGAACTCTCTTTCAGGGAGATTGGTGAGTTCAGTTTCATTTGGCCCTCTTTCTGGGGTTCATGAGATTTTGGTCTGAACCAAGTTCTTTTGACATTTCATATTTCTGTGTGGCGCCCTGTATTGCCCAGAAGCTCCAGTGTCTGGAGCTGCTCAGCCTCTAGAGTGAGGTTGGGGGTCATGTGGGAGGAGCTGGTGCCCGGGGGGAGGAAATATCTGTTTCCTGATTCCTGTCTGCCCTGCCTGTCTCCCATATCAGAGCCAGTGGGCTGAGCACACAGGTTTAAGCCTCTGTGCTTGGCATCGCTATCGGCTGTTGGTGGGGCCTCCCTCTGGCTGGCGTGATGCCAGAGCTATGACTGCCGGTTTGCGAGCCGGTGCTGCCAGGCCAGTAGGAAGGCTCAGCAGGCTGTGTATCACAGTGGGGTGCCTTAGAGCTGAGTAGCCAGCCACGGGGATGGAGCACCTTAAGCTCCCCAAAGTTCCCAATCTGCTGGGCAGAAGGTGGCCAAACAAACTTGTCCCCCTATCTCTTCTCCCGCGCAGCAAGCTCTGTGCAAACTCTGCCCCTTCAGCAGCCCTCTCTCTGCTGGGAAGGGAAGCCTCTCAGACTGCCTGTGTTTCTCTTGTCTCAGAGCGGCTGGGTGTGGATCCCATCCACCACATACGGCCCAAATCTATCTTCCAAGCACTCTGCCTGTCCCAGCTTCCCATCCTCCAGAGCACCACATAATGTAGATTTCTACTCACAAAGCAGATCTCCAGGTAGGTGTTCTGCAGTCCCAGGCTTCCACCCCCCCCCCAGCTCTGTTTCTCTTTCTCCCATCAGTGAGCTGGGGTGGGGGAAGGGCTCGGGTCCCTTTCGCACCTTACCCTGTTTTGTGAGGTCTGCTCTGTTCATGAGGTCTGTATGCAGTCTGGTGCAGCCTTCTTTTCTGTTGCTGTTTTAGGGTTTGTTGTATTACCTATATTTTTGCACTATCTGTGGTTTTGGGAGGAGTTCTCTGTGTCACCTCTCATGCTGCCATTTTGAACCCGGGGATACTTTTTAAGATGTATATCTTAAAAATCCTGATAAGTTAGTTAATTCCTGATATCAGGAATTCATTTATTTGGCAGGATCAAATAATGTTGAAGAGAGAAGGGCTCTTTAATAATAACCCAAATTCTGAGCATCCATTATGTACCAGGCGCTTTTCTAGGCATCTTAACTACATCATCTCATTTGTTTCGTCAAGCCTATAAATTTATGATTCCCACTTTCCAGAAGAAGATGTCAAGGCTGAGAGAGTAAATATTTCGAAAAGATCACAGAGGTAGGAACAGGTACGGCCAGGATTTACACCCAAATATTTTTGCCTACAGAGCTTGTACTTTTTACACTATTCACAGTGACTCTTATGGCAGCAGAGAGCCTGGTTTATTTTATTCACTTCTAAGTAGAACACAAGATTCTAATTTAGTAGAAATTTAGCCCTGGATTTCATTTCAGCTCATTTTACTCCAAATCCAAGTAAGTTTTTATTTTATTTTTCTTAGAGACCAGTTGATAGTCCTATGAGAAACCAAAACTAAGGAAGCTCGAGGAAATTAAGAAGGATGAGGACTTGCAAGATGGCGGCGTGAGAGCTGAGACGGAGACTTTCTTCCAAAACCACAAACTGTATAAAAACATAGTTAATTAACACAACTAACCTTACAATAGCAACAAGAAAGAAGTCTGAACCACACTGCAAACAGACCTAATGAACACAGCAGACCTCATACAACAGGGTCAACATAGGAAAGCCTTAATCTGGCGGGCTTCTAGCCCTTCCCCCACCCCAGCTCACCGGTGGGAGGAAGACAAATGGAGCTCGGGAGGGGGTGGAAACCTGGGACTGCTGGACACCTAGCCCTGGAGATTTCCTTTGTGAGCAGAATCCTATAGTGTGTGGTGCTCTGGACGTTGGGGAGCTCGGACAAGCAGAGTGCTTGAGAAATTGACAATCCGGCCGTTTGTGGAACAGGGGATGCACACCTGGTTGCTCTGTGTCAGGAAAGGCAGGCAGTCTGAGAGGCTTCCTAGCAGCCAGATGGCTGCTGAAGGGGCGGCGTTTGCACGGAGCTTGCTGTACAGGAGAAGGGAGAGCTGGACAAGATTGCCTGGGCACGATCTGCCCAGCTGACTGGGAACGTTGGCGAGCTTCAGGTGCTCCATCCCCCTGGCTGCCTACTCAGCTCCGAGGACCCCACTGTGACACACAGCCTGCCAAGCCTTCCTACTGGCCTGCAGGTACCTGCTTGCAAACCGGCAGTCACTGTGTGCAGGCGTCAGGCCACCCAGAGGGAGGCCCGGCTACAATAGCTAGAGATGCAAAGCACAGAGGTTTCCACATGTGTGCCTGGCCCACTGGCTCTGACACTGGGGACAGGCACAGGAGACAGGAATCAGGAAAGAGATATTTCCTCACCCCAGGCACCAGCTCCGCTCCGCGACGACCCCTAACATCACTCTAGGGGCTAAGCAGCTCCAGAGACTGGAGTTTCTGTGCACTAGTGCGCACCACACAGAAATATGAAACGTCAAAAGAACATGGTCCTGACCAAAATCTCACACACCCCAGAAAGAGGGCCAAATGAAACCGAACTCACCAATCTTCCTGAAAGAGAGTTCAAAATAAAAATTATAAACATGCTTATGGAGGTACAGAAAAATATTCAAGAACTCAGGAACAGATTTAATTTGGATATTCAATCATTAAGAAATTCCATATCTGAAATGCAAAATACAATGGAGGGATTTAAAAGCAGAGCAGATGTAACAGAAGAGACAGTAAATGGAATAGAAATTAAAGAAGAGCAATTGCAAAGAGGGTGAGGCACAGAAAGAAAAAAGGATCTCTAAGAATGAAAGAATATTGAGAGAACTGTGTGACCAATCCAAACACAACAATATTTGCATTATAGGAGTACCAGAAGAAGAAGAAGAGAGAAAAAGGGATACAAAGTGTTATTGAGGAGGTAATTGATGAAAACTTCCTGAATCTGGGGAAGGAGACAGTCTCTCAACCCATGGAGGTGTATGGTTCTCCCAACACAAGAGACCCAAGGAAGACAATATCAAGACGTATAATAATTAAAATGGCAAAGATCAAGGAAAGACAGACTTTTAAAAGCAGATAGAGAAAAAACATCACATACAAAGGAAGACCCATCAGGCTATCAACAGACTTCTCAACAGAAACTTTACAGGCCAGAAGGGAGTGGCATGACATGTTTAGTTCAATGAAGCAGAAGGGCCTTGAACGAAGAATACTTTTCCTGGCAAGGTTATCATTTAAATTTGAAAGAGGGATTAAACACTTTTCAGATAAGCAAAAGCTGAGAGAATTTACCTCCCGCAACCCACCTCTACAGAGCATTTGGAGTGAATCCTATAGATGGAAGTATTCCTAAGGCTATAAGGATGTCACCCAAGGCATAGACAAAGAGTACAGAATATTATTCATTACAAAGAAAGAATAGAGGAGGAAGAAAAAGGAGAAAAAAAAAAAAAAGAACCTTTAGGTTATGTTTCTAATAGTATACGAAGTAAGTTAAATTAGACTGTTAGATGTCCTTGAACCTTTGGTAACCACGAAAGTAAAGCCTGTAATGGCAGTAAGTATGTAACTAT
Organism: Phataginus tricuspis; assembly: GCA_029783875.1. Classification (NCBI taxonomy): domain Eukaryota; kingdom Metazoa; phylum Chordata; class Mammalia; order Pholidota; family Manidae; genus Phataginus; species Phataginus tricuspis. The sequence continues at coordinate 50,028,298 of JAQQAC010011420.1, read as the reverse complement.
CAATGATCACCCTAAATGTAAATGGTCTAAATGCACCAGTCAAAAGACACAGAGCTACTGAATGGATAAAAAAAACAAGACCCATGTATTTGCTGCCTACAAGAGACTCACTTCAAACTCAAAGACATAAACAGACTGAGAGTGAAGGGATGGAAAAATAAATTTCATGCAACTAATAGGGTGAAAAAAGCAGGAGTTGCAGTACTTGTATCAGATAAAATAGACTTCTAAACAAAGAAAGTCACAAGAGACAAAGTACATTACCTAATGATTAAAGGGTCAGTCCAACAAGAGGATATAACTATTATAAATATCTATGCACCCAACACAGGATCACCTACATATGATCAAATACTAACAGAATTAAGAGGGAAACAGAATGTAATGCATTCATTTTAGGAGACTTCAAACACACCACTCACTCCAAAGGACAGATCAACCAGACAGAAAATAAGTAAAGAGACAGAGGCACTGAACAACATATTAGAACAGATGGACCTAACGGACATCTACAGAACACTCCATCCAAAAGCAATAGGATACACATTCTTCTCAAGTGCAAATGGAACATTTTCAAGAATTGATCATATATTAGGCCACAAAAAGAACCTCAGTAAATTAAAGAAGATTGAAATTGTACGAACCAACTTCTCAGATCAAAAAGGTATGAAACTAGAAATAAATGACACAAAGAAAACAAAAAAGCCCATTAACACATGGAGGCTTAATAACATGCTCCTATATAATCAATGGATCAATGACCAAATAAAAAGAGAGATCAAGCAATATATGGAGACAAATGACAACAATAATTCCACACCACAAAATCTGTGGGATGCAGCGAAGGCCGTGCTAAGAGGGAAATTTATTACAATACAGGCCTACCTCAGGAAAGAAGAACAATCCCAAATGAACAGTCTAAAGTCACAATTGATGCAACTAGAAAAAGAAGAACAAATGAGGCCCCAAATCAGTAGAAGGTAGGACATAATAAAGATTAAATCATAAATAAATAAAATTGAGAAGAATAAAACAATAGAAAGAATCAATGAAAGCAGCAGCTGGTCCTTTGAGAAAAAAAAAAAAAAAAGATAAACCCCTAGCTGGACTTATCAAGAAAAAAAGAGTCTACACACTTAAACAGAATCAGAAATGAGAAAGGAAAAATCACTACAGACACCACAGAAATACAAAGAATTATGAGAGAATACTATGAAAACTTATATGGCAACAAACTGGATAACCTAGAAGAAATGGACAACTTTCTTAGAAAAATACACCTTCCAAGACTGACCCAGGAAGAAACAGAAAATCTGAATAGACCAATTACCAGCAAAGAAATTGAATTGGTAATCAGAAAACTACCTAAGAACAAAACTCTGGAGCAGATGGTTTCACTGCTGAATTTTATCAATCGTTTAGTGAATACTTAATACCCATCCTCATTAAAGTTTTCCAAAAAGTAGAAGAGGAGCGAATACTCCCAAACTCATTCTACAATGCCAACATCACTCTAATACCAAAACCAGGCAAAGACCTCACCAAAAAAGAAAATTACAGACCAATATCCCTGATGAACATAGATGCAAAAATACTCAAAAAAATATTAGCAAACCGAATTAAAAAATGCATCAAAAAGATCATCCATCATGATCAAGTAGGATTCATCCCAGGGATACAAGGATGGTACAACATTCAAAAATACATCAACATCATCCACTACATCAATAAAAAGAAGGACAAAAACCACATGATCATCTCCATAGATGCTGAAAAAGCATTCGACAAAATTCAACATCCATTCATGATAAAAACTCTCAACAAAATGGGTATAGACGGCAAGTACCTCAACATAATAAAGGACATATATGACAAACCCACAACCAACATTATACTTAACAGGGAGAAGCTGAAAATCTTTCCCTTAAGATTGGGAACAAGACAAGGATGCCCACTCTCCTCTCTTTTATTCAACATAGTACTGAAGGTCCTAGCCACGGCAATCAGACAACACCAAGAAATAAAAGGCATCCAGATCACCAAGGAAGACCTCAAACTGTCCTTGTTTGCAGATGACATGATATGGTATATAAAAAACCCTAAAGAATCCACTCTAAAACTATTAGCTCTAATATCTGAATTCAGCAAAGTTGCGGGATACAAAATTAATACACAGAAATCTGTTGCATTCCTATACACGAACGATGAACTAGCAGAAAGAGAAATCAGGAAAACAATTCCAGTCCCCACTACATCAAAAAAGAATAAAAGACCTAGGAATAAACCTAACCAAGGAAGTGAAAGACCTGTACCCCAAAAATACAAGACACTCTTAAGAGAAATTAAAGAGGACACTAATAAATGGAAATTCATCCCATGCTCTTGGGTAGGAAGAATTAATATTGTCAAAATGGCCATCCTGCCTAAAGCAATCTATACATTCAATGCTATCCCTATCAAAGTACCTACAGGATTCTTCAATGAACTAGAGCAAATAGTTCTAAAATTCATATGGAACCACAAAAGACCCTGAATAGCCAAAGCAATCCTGAGAAGGAAGAATAAAACAGGGGGAATTATGCTCCCAACTTCAAGCTCTACTACAAAGCTACAATAATCAAGACAAGTTGGTACTGGCACAAGAACAGACCCATAGACCAGTGGAACAGAATAGAGAACCCAAATATAAACCCAAGCATATATGGTCAATTAATATACAATAAAGGAGCCATGGATATACATGGGGAAATGGCAGCCCTCTTCAACAGCTGGTGTTGGCAAAACTGGACAGCTACATGGAAGAGAATGAAACTGGATTACTTTTTAACGCCATACACAAAAGTAAACTCAAAATGGATCAAAGACCTGAATGTAAGTCATGAAACCTTAAAAGTCTTAGAAAAAAATGTAGGCAAAAATCTCTTGGACATAAACATGAGAAACTTCATCATGAACATATGTTCCCGGGCAAGGGAAACAAAAGCAAAATGAACAAGTGGGACTATATCAAACTAAAAATCTTCTGTACAGCAAAGGATAACATCAGTAGAACAAAAAGACATCTACAGTGTGGGAGAATATATTCATGAATGACATATCTGATAAGGAGTTAACATCCAAATTATATTAAGAGCTCACACATCTCAACAAACAAAAAGCAAATAATCCAATTAAAAAATGGGCAGAGGAGCTGAACAGACACTTCTGCAAAGAAGAAATTCAGATTTCATGTGCCAACAGGCACATGAAAAGATGCTCCACATCACTTGTCATCAGAGAAATGCAAATTAAAACCACCATGAGATATCACCTCACATCAGTTAGGATGGCCGCCATTTAAAAGATAAATTATAACAAATGTTGGCGAGGATGTAGAGAAAGGGGAACCCTCCTACACTGGTGGTGGGAATGTAAATTCGTACAACCATTGTGGAAAGCAGTATGGAGGTTCCTCAAAAAATTCAAAATAGAAATACCATTTGACCCAGAAATTCCACTCCTAGGAATTTACCCTAAAAATGCAGCAGCCCAATTTGAAAAAGACAGATGCACCCCTATGTTTATTGCAGCACTATTTACAATAGCCAAGAAATGGAAGCAACCTAAGTGTCCATCAGTAGATGAATGGATAAAGAAGAGGTGGTACATATACACATTGGAATATTATTCAGCCACAAGAAGAAAACAAATCCTTCCATTTGCAACAACATGGATGGAGCTAGAGGGTATTATGCTCAGTGAAATATGCCAGGTGGAGAAATAACAAGTATCAAATGATTTCACTCATCTGTGGAACATAAGAACAAAGAAAAAAACTGAAGGAACAAAACAGCAGCAGACTCACAGAACCCAAGAATGGACTAACAGTTACCAAAGGGAAAGGGACTGGGGAAGAGGGGTGGGAAGGGAGGGATAAGGGGGAAAAAGGGCTATTACAATTAGCACACATAATGTAGCAGGGGTGGGGTGGGGGGATACAGGGAAGGCAGTGTAGCACAGAGAAGGCAAGTAGTGATTCTGTGTCATCCTACTACGCTGATGGACAGTGACTGGAATGGGGTTTGTGGTGGGACTTGATAATAGGGGGAATCTATTAACCATAATGTTGCTCATGTAATTGTATATTAATAATAGCAAAAAAGAAAAAAACTAAGGAAGCTCTTGAGTTGCATCCCATTTGCCTTCTTTCCTTTTCCACTTACCTGATCTCCCATTGACTCCACACTCCTACCCCATTCCCTTCTTTCCTATTCTTATATAGACTAAAGATTTGGGAAACTGAGACCAAAATGTGTGAACAAGTTTACAAAAAGGAGACAGACTCTATACCTATATTGCTACAATCATACATTCATCCAGGAAGTATTCACTAAATGCTTATTATATGTTCAACATGGTTCTAAGCATTGGGAATAAATATGTTAGGTAGTAAGGTAGACTAAATCCTTGCTTTCTTGGCGTTTACACTGTAGTAGGGAGAAAATATCAGGAAACAAGTAAATAAAAAAAGGATTTCAGGTAACAGTAAGTACTAGGAGGAAAGATAATACAGAGGAGTAGGGAAGGAAGATGGTGGTGGTGGCAGTGATCAGGGACAGCCTTACTGATGAGGTGACATCTGATCAAGGACATGAAAAAGGTAAGGGAGCAAGTAATGTAGGTATCTGAGGAAAGAGTGTTTGGAGCTAAGGAGAGAGCAGTTCAAAGACCCAGCAATGGAAGGAGGCCAGTGGCATTAGAGCAGAGTGTGCAAAAGGGAGGGTAGTAAAATCCAAAGGCAGAAGAAATTTGAAGCAGGGAGGTAATGTGTAGTTTGAGGCCAATGTAAAAACTTAAATTTTTATCTGAGAACTGTGAATAAATTACTTTAGAACTTTATTTTTCCTTTTAAAAATAGCTACATGAGCAATTGCCACACAAAGCTGATAAAATACATGTTAAATTATTTTTAAAAGACAAATTGAAATAACTTTTTATATATGTACAATGGTTTTTATACATGATTTTTATTTGCATTATTCAAATGAAATTAAGCATTCTCTCAAGTGTTTATTTCAAAGCTGACATCTGATACTATCACATTCATATGGCTCACCTGAATATATTTATGAAGACCAGGAAGTCAACCTTCTATAAATAACTGAAAATTCTTGACACAAATATTTACTTTAAAAGGAAGAGATTAAGTCAAACTTTGAGCATTTGAAAAGTTTCTCCTAGCTTTAAAAATTAAAAATTGGAAAAAAAAAAAAACCTCCGAGTTATGTAATCTTTATCTTAAAATATAAGTAAATGAACAGAATTCTGTGTTAAAGTAAAAAATGTTGAAACAACAACAAAATAACCAGTAGAGCTCAGAATCCTAGATATTAAAGTAATTGGAATTGTACTGTTCCTAGAATAACTATTTGTCAACATAAAAAAAGAAACTTGTTTTTTGGACAATGTTTGTAAAAGGAAATTCCATAAGTAAACCTCCATCCTATCAATTTATATTATTTAAGTAGCAGCATCAGTTAAGAGGAAATATAACTCTTCTTTTGAACCTCCTCAGTTCTTTAGTACATTTCAGCTGAAAACTGGTGAGCTAATAGCTAACAGAGGAAGAGACCTTTTCAAGAAGTACATTTGTGATGCGGTGATTCATGAAAAAACTAATATAAGAACATTAGCTGGGTCCATATTTAACCATATTTAATTCTATTTGATCATGTAATTTGTTTTATAAAAACCAGATTTAAAAATTTTTATGTATTTATAAAGGCAAAATTCTATTTAGGCTACTATTTAATGGAATTCTTATTGAAAATCTCTTGTAGAGCTCCTTCTCCCAAATATCAAAGGAATGATACAACTCCAAGTTGCATTATCCATGATCACATTCTCCAATTGCACAAATCTGTGCAATCTGGCAACACAAGCACAATTCAAGCATGTACATCCTTTCACAATAAATATAATTTACAATAATCTGGCTATAACAAAAATATTTCTAAGCTCTGTTTGTCTGTTTTAGGACTGCAGACAATCTGATCATAAGAGGAGCTGTTTTATAAGAAACAGTTCTACCATTATTTTAAATTGTAAAGTCTTAAACAGTTTAGAAAAAATTAAGAGCTACTTAAAGGCAGAATTCTGGCATCACTTTCAAAATATATCCACCATCATCCCATTTCTTGCCACCTCCACTGCTACACTTGGTTTGAGCCACATAACCTCCTCCTGGAAGAACTGTAATTGTTTCCTAATGACTCTGCAATCAATGTGGCCTACTATGAATACCCTATGAACTGCCCTATCTTATTAATGACCATCCCATCCTATTTTCTGATTCATTTTTTCATTTTTCCATAGCACTAATCAGCATCTAACATACTACAAAATTTACCTGTCTTTATAGCTTACTTTTCCTTTTTAAGGGGATACACTCCACAAGGTCAGTTATCTTGTTTTGTTCTCTAATGTACTGTAAGCAATGGAAAAGTACCAGGCACATGATGTAACATCACTATTTGTGGAATGAATAAATTTTAGCTTATGAAACAAATATGAAAGAATAGTCAATTAGTTTTGATAAATATTAATTATGACAAAAATATGCATGATGTGCTCATGTTGTACAGAGCTTACCATACCAGATAAAATAAGCAGTTCAATGATTTCTGCATCTCCAAGATAGGCAGCAGCATGCAGTGGAGTTCTCTTTTCATTGTCCTGTGATAAGAAGGAAAGGCAGAACATGAGTTTTAATATAACGTTTGTTTTAATATATTTTCAACTTAGAAAAAACACTATTAACTACCAACTTACTACTTCTACAGCTCTAGTCTAGTTTGCAAATCCCAATGACAAGAGTATTACACTGCTAGGAAAAGAAAAGTTTAAAAAAATACTTTGGCCTTAAAAGAATGGTACAAAGTATAACAAAGAATAAAATAAAAATCTAAGGTGACAAAGAAATAGCTTTCTAGACTTCCTTTGAATTAAGATGCCTATGCTCCTGATATACACAGGCAAATTTCCTTTACTTCATACTACTTTCTACCCTAATATATTTCTACAATTTTACTGTTTATAATTGTTGACATAATTAAATAAAACAAACCATAACAAACCAAAAAGTTTGCTAGTCAAATGTTTCCACAGGAGTACCCATTGTGGCAAAAAGAGAAAATACCTCTGGGAGTTGAAATTTTCCCTTAAAACAGTATTAAAGTTCCTCCCGATTTTGTTTTTGGCTCTAAAATATAATTCTATCTTATAAATATAAAAATATAAATAAATACATAGTCTTCCAAATCTTCTTCAAGGAAGAGAAGCTACATCTAATGCATGGCTTCATATACCTCCTCCACTCAAATACCAATGTTCTCTAGTCTGAGGAGCAAGGTCTTAGGGTAAAGTCACATCAGGGGTTTTAAATCCATATTTACATCTTTTCTAAAGTTACACCTGAGTGCTGCTGACTTGGCTACATCTTACAAAGCTATTCATTTAGAAATACTTATTTTGAATTTTGCATCTATTTTTTTTGACACAGGATTTTGTGACAGATTGTTAGTTGCCTTCCATGATCCACTTTCTCCTTTGTCCACAAATGAAATTTTAGCTGGTTATTTTCCCCCCAGTAGGAGAATACAGAACTAGCCTGCCTTGAAGTTTTGTTACTTAGTGTGAACCAGTGGTATACAAGTAAAGGCACAACTTTCAGATCATCTTGAGCTTAAAAGACAACCACCTTAGAGCTGGACTAATACTTTTCCACTTCCCACAGGCTTAAGGCAGATGTGAAACTGAGCCAGCTTTGACCATACAGAGGGAGGCCAATATCCTAAAAGACTGTCAAGCAACAAGCTCCTGAATGATCTTAGAGAAGAGTTATCCCATCAACCTGGACCATTAATGTCTAGACCATTAAAATAAATAAATGTATTTAAATAGTTATTGTATTTTGGGGTCTCTTACCATATTAAAATAATATTATAGCTTTCAAGGTATAAAGCTTGAAACCTCTTACTTCATGTTATAGTAACTTTCTGATTTGGCAATACCCTGATTGCTCAAAGAAAGGATGGACAACTGAGAATAAATCAGGACAAAAACTGCTAGTCAAAAGAGGGGTTAAAAATATTTATAGGCAATTCAAAAAAATATACTAGCTGTAAAATATCTTATTAAGATTGTACGTAACATAATTATCACTGACTCGTCAAACATTTCATATAATTTTAATACATTTGTGACATCGTTTTTGTCTTTATAGTAGTAACAGGTACTCTAGTAAAGGGAGGTTGGCATAGTAGCTATTAATGGGTAGTAAGCTAACAGTCGTGTCTCTCTAACCACAGTTAATTTCCACAAGACAATGTTTTTTATTCCAATATATATTCCAGCAAACTGAATACTAAACAGTTGTTGAAAAGCTAACACAGAACCACTCAAGTATCAGGCTTTATTCAAAGTTGAGGCCTAATTTAGTCATTTTAATCAAAAGATCCTTGGCTTAAAGCTTTTCAGTGTTAATCATTAGCACAGAAAACTCTCCTAGAGTGTTTAAATATTATCAGACCCACTCAAACTGAGAAACATATCTATTACACAGCATAAACCACACACACTGCACATACATAAAGTGAATCGTTTACATGTGAGAGATGCCTGGGATTCTGACTCAATGCCTAGAATCCCATTAATGTGTTTTATGACCCATGAACACAGGTTTTCTTCTCTACAAATCAAACTGAAGGGAAAAAGGGAACAAGTTGGTTAATTTTAAATGAAAAAATTTTACCTATCATATTTTACTTTACTACTTAAGATTTCCCTCAGCAAAATGTATTAAAATTAAAATGTGACTATACCCTTTCCCACATTAAATCCATTTCAAATAATTTTTTTTAGATAAAGATACTCCTACTTGTGTGCAAACAAAATGAGTAAGTTTATTTACAACACAGGAAGCACAACGCTGTAAACAGTTTAAATGCCTGCCAACAGGGGAATGGTGATCTAACATGAAACACAAGAAGCTCCTAAGCAACCTTCATTTAACTGACTCAAACGATGAATTGATACTCTGTTTCCTGAGTAAAGCTACGGTGGTTCTGGCACACTAAGTATTTTGACTAGGCTAATACGTCAATGCACTTTTGTTCCAACCACTGGGTGTATGTTTATCTAAAGTAAGATGTGTTTGTACAACTGTTTGTGCCAATTGTACCTGCAATCATAATACATGATTTATTTAAGTATTACTTAAATTGATGAAATAGGAATGAAAAGAGCAACTGTTTCTAAGATCACTAGGTTGAAAACTATATAAAGATTCAAAAAACATAATCTACTGAGAAAAAGTACTCTTGAATTAGGGACTGTTGAGTTGTCTTGTGGTTAAGACAACTGAAACACTAAGGCAAACAACAAACATTGGAGAGGTTTTGCTCTAAGTGTGATTCTTAAGTGTCTAAATTCTTATATCACTTAATGAACCACAAAATGCAAGTTACAAATAATGCACTGGGAGTATGATCCATCAAAAAAGACAACACTGAACTTGTGAGTGGACTCCATCCACATTGTCAATGAAAAAGTCTTGGCCCAATTTAAGAAGAAAAAAAAGACATTGTTACAGTTAAATGTGTATAACCTTTAATCAGATAAGTCTTTACATCCATATAGTGAAATACTACATAAAAGTACTGCATCCAATTCCAATGTGTGTGGTATTCCCCATACATTTAAGCAATGCTCCCAAACCAGCCAGGTGTCCTCAAATTCAACTCAATTCGGACACTATCCACCAGGAGACAGCATCATATCCCACAGGTTGAGAGTTCAGTCTCAACAAGACTGCCCCACCCTTCAGATGCTAACAGCAAGCCCAGGCTGTGTACCTGTACTTCTGACCCCCTGGCGATAAAATCAGAGGTTCCCTTGACCTCTTCCTTGACTTTGGTTAATTTCTTAGAGCAGCTCACAATACTCAGGAAACCAGTTTACTCACTAGATAACCAGTTTATTACAAGGATATTAGAGGACAAGAATCAACAGCCAGATGAAAATAAACACAGGGCAAAAATCTCCAACAAAGGAGCTTCCATCCTTGTGGAATGTGGGGCTTGGTACAGTGACATGTGTTAATTGTTTCTGGTTCACCAACCTGGAAGCTCTCTGAGACCCCTCTTTTAGGGTTTTTAAGAAGGCTTCATGAAGTAGGCATGATTGATTAAATAACTGGCCACTGGCATTGGAATTCATTCCTCCCCAAAGGTCGAGGTGGAAGTTCAAAACCTCTAACCATATAGTCGGCACCACTGGCACCAGCCTCCTCAGGGGCTTTCTGGAAGTCATTCATTAACATTAAAAAAAGACATCTTTATGGCTCTCCTTAAAGAAAATGCCAAGGCAAGAGTTTTAGGAGCTCTATGACTGAAACACGACAAAGATCAAATATATATTTACTGTAAATCACAGTATCACACTATGTTTCCTGTTTAAAATAACAAGGAGACCTCAATGTTCCTTATTAATGGAGCAACCTCTCAAGCACAGTGTTAAATGAAAAATGCAGGCTTGGAACAATTTTATGTTAAAGGTTTGCCACACACTAGGAGTTGATTATACATTAAATATCTTTGGAGAATACTCAAGAAACTAATGCAGTGACTACTTCTGGGTGAAGAAAGGTGGCAAACTGCAGTTTGAAATGTGAGAAACTTATTTTTTACTATCTGTAGCCTTTGGTACTGCCTGAAGTAACAAAGAAAAAAATAACATTTCAATCAACTGAAAAGTATTTTAATAAAAATCCTAAAAAATATTTCCCACATCACTCATTTCACAAGTACCAGGTGCTCATTAAAAGAAAAAAGTGTTTCTAACAGGAGAAGATGGCGGCTTGAGAGGTGAGACAGACAACTCCTCCGAAAACTACAGATAGTGCGAAAATATAGCTAATACAACTAACCCTAAAAGAGCAACAGGAAAGAAGGCTGCACCAGACTGCATACAGACCTCATGAACACAGGAGACCTCACAAAATAGGGTAACGCACAAAAGCCTTGATCTGGAGGGACCCGAGCTCTTCCCCCAACCCAGCTCACCGGCAGGAGGAAGAGAAACGGAGTTGGGGAGGGGGTGGAAGCCTGGGACTGCTGAACACCTAGCCCTGGAGATCTGCTTTGCGAGCAGAAATCTACACTGTGTGCTGCTCTGGACGATGGGGAGCTGGGACAGGCAGAGTGCGTGACAGACACATTCCGGCTGCCTGGGGAGGACGGGATCCACACAGGGCCACTCTGAGTCAAGGGAAACGCAGGCGGTCTAAGAGGCTTCCTAGAAGTGAGGGGGCTGCAGAAGGCACGGGATTTGCACGGAGCTTCCTGCGAAGGAAAAGGGATAGGGGTACAAGGATGTTTGGGCGTGCTCTGCCCAGCAGATTGGGAACTTTGGGGAGCTTCAGGTGCTTCATCCCCCTGGCTGCCTACTCAGCTCCGAGGCCCCACAGAGTGATACGTAGCCTGCTAAGCCTTCCTCCTGACATGACAGTACCAGGTTGTTACAAACCGGCAGTCACTACTCTGGCATCAGGCCAGCCAGAGAGGCCTCACCTACAACAGCTAGAGACGCCAAGGACAGAGGCTTACACCTGTGGGCTCAGACCACTGGCTGTGATACTGGAGACAGGAAGGGCAGATGGGAATCAGGAAACAGATCGTTCCTCCCCCCAGGCACCAGCTCTGCGCTCCTAGGACTGCCAACCTCACTCTAGGGCTGAGCAGTTCCAGACACTGGAGCTTCTGGGAAATAGAGGGCAAAACACACAAATATGAAACATCAAAAGAACATGATTCAGACCAAAATCTCACAAACCCCAGAAAAAGGGCCAAATGAAACTGAACTCACCAATCTCCCTGAAAGAGAGTTCTAAATAAAAATAATTAAAATGCTTATGGAGGTACAGAAAAATATCCAAGCACTCCGGAACGAATTTAAGACAGACATTCAATCATTAAGATATTCCACATCTGAAATGAAACATACAATGGAGGGATTTAAAAGCAGATTAGATGTAGTAAAAGAGACGGTAAATGGAATAGAAATGAGAGGAGAGGAATACAAGGAAGCTGAGGCACAGAGAGAAAAAAGAATCTCTAAGAATGAAAGAATATTGAGAGAACTGTGTGACCAATCCGAATGGAAAAATATTCGCCTAATAGGGGTACCAGAAGAAGAGAGAGAAAAAGGGTTAATAAGTGTCATTGAGGAGGTAATTGCTGAAAACTTCCTCAATCTGAGGAAGGAAATAGTCTCTCAGACCATGTAAGCCCACAGATCTCCAAACACAAGGGACCCAAGGAAGACAACATCAAGATACATAATAATTAAAATGGGAAAGATCAAGGAAAAAGACAGACTTGTAAAAGCATCTAGAGAGAGAAAAAACATCACATACAAAGGAAAACCCATCAGGCTATCATCAGATTTCTCAACAGAAACCTTACAGGCCAGAAGGGAGTGGCATGATGTATTTAATGGAATGAAGAAGAAGGGCCTGAACCAAGAATACTCTACCCGGTAAGGTAATAATTTAAATTTGAAGGACGGGTTAAATAATTTTCAAATAAGCAAAAGCTGAGAGGATTTACCTCCTATAAACCACCTCTACACTGCATTTTGGAGGGACTTCTATAGATGGAAGTATACCTAAGACTAAATAGATGTCACCCAAGGTATAGACAAGGAGTACAGAATATGATTCATAACATACAAAGAATGGAGGAGAAAGAAATAGGAAGAAACAAGTGAGTTAAATTAGACGGTTAGATAGATAGTAAAGGAATTACCCTTAAGCCTTTGGTAACCACAAATCGAAATACTGCAATGGCAATAAGTAGATACCTATCGATAATCACCCTAAATGTAAAAGATCTGAATGCACAAATCAAAAGACGTAGAGTCCCTGAATGGATAAAAAAATAAGACCTATCTATATGCTGCCTACAAGAGACTCACTTCAAACCCAAAGACATACACAGACTGAAAGTATGGGGATGGTAAAAGATGTTTCATGCAACTAATAGGGAGAAAGAAGCAGGAGTTGCAGTACTTGTATCAGACAAAATACATTTCAAAACAAAGTCACAAGAGACACAGAAGGACATTACATAATGATAAAGGGGTCATTCCAACAAAAGGATATAACTATTATAAATATCTATCCACTCAACACAGGCCACTCAACATATGACCTACATATGTGAAACAAAAACTAACAGGATTAAAGGGGGGAAAAGAATGCAATGCATTCATTTTGGGAGACTTCAAACACACCACTCACTCCAAAAGACAGATCAACAAGACAGAAAATAAGAAAGAGACAGAGGCACTGAACAACGTATTACAACAGATGGACCTAATGGACATCTACAGAACACTCTATCCAAAAGCAATAGGACACACATTCTTCTCAAGTGCACATGGAACATTTTCAAGAATTGATCATATTAGGCCACAAAAAGAGCCTCAATAAATTCAAAAATAATAAAATTGTTCCAACCACCTTCTCAGATCACAAACGTATGAAACTAGAAATAAATTATGCAAAGAAAATGAAAAAGCCAACAAACACATGGAGGCTTAATAACATGCTCCTAAATAATAATGGATCAATGACCAAATCAAAACAGAGATCAAACAATATATGGAACAAATGACAAAAATAATTCAACACCGCAAAATTTGTGGGAAGCAGCGAAGGCCGTGCTAAAAGGGAAATATATTGCAATAGAGGCCTACCTCAGGAAAGAAGAACAATCCCAAATGAACTGTTTAAACTCACAATTAGTGAAACTAGAAAAGAAAGGACAAATGAGGCCCAAAGTCAGTAGAAGGAGGGACATAATAAAGACTAAAGCAGAAGTAAATAAAATTGAGAAGAATAAAACAATAGAAAGACTCAGTGAAAGCAGGAGCTAGTTTATCAAGGAAATAAACAAAATAAATAAACCCCAAGCCAGAAGAAACACCGTCTACAGATATAAAAAGAATCAGAAATGAGAAAGGAAAACTCACTACAGACACCCAGCAAATACAAAAAATTATGAGAGAATACTATGAAAAATTATATGATAACAAACTGGATAACCTAGAAGAAATGGACAACTTTCTAGAAAAATACCACTTTCCAAGGCCAACCCAGGAAGAAAAAGAAAATCTGAATAGAACAATTACCAGCAAAGACATTGAATAGGTAATCAAAAAATTACCTAAGAACGAAACTCTTGAACCAGATGGTTTCATGGCTAAATTCTATCAAACATTTAGCGAAGACCTAATACCCATTCTCCTTAAAGTTTTCCAAAAAGTAGAGGAGGAGCGAATACTCCCAAACTCATTCTACGAGGTCAACATCACCCTGATACCAAAACCAGCCAAAGACACCACAAAAAAAGAAAGTTACAGACCAATATCATAGTCTGATGAACATAGATGGAAAAATACTCAAGAAAATATTAGCAAACCAAATACAAAAATACATCAAAAAGATCATCCATCATGATCAAGTGGGATACACCCCAGGGATACAAGGATGGTAAAACATTTTAAAATCCATCGACATCATCCATTACATCAAAAAAAAAAAAAGAATGAGAAAAACCACATGATCATTTCCATAGATGCTAAAAAAGCATTCAACAAAATTCAACATCCATTCATGATAAAATCTCTCAACAAAATGGGTATAGAGGGCAAGTACCTCAACATAATAAAGGCCATGTATGACAGACCACAGCCAACATTATACTTAACAGCGAAAAGCTGAAAGTTTTCCTTTAAAGATCGGGAACAAGACAAGGATACCCGCTCTCCCCACTTTTATTCAACGTAATTCTGCAGGTCCTAGCCATGGCAACCACACAACACAAAGAAATAAAAGGCATCCAGATTGGTAAGGAAGAAGTCATATGGCCCCTGTTTACAGATGACATGGTACATAAAAAACCCTAAAGAATCCACTCCAAAACTACTAGATCTAACATCTGAATTCAGTAAAGTTGCGTGATACAAAATTAATACACAGAAATCTGTTGCATTTCAATAACCTAATGGTGAAGTAACAGAAAGAGAAAACAGGAAAACAATTCCATTCACAATTGCATCAAAAAGAATAAAATACCTAGGAATAAAACTAACCAAGGAACTGAAAGACTTATACTCTGAAAACTACAAGACACTCATGAGAGAAATTAAAGAAGATACCAATAAATGGAAACACATACCGTGGGCATGGATAGGAAGAATTAATATTGTCAAAATGGCCACCGTGCCTCAAGCAATCTACAGATTCAATGCAGTCCCTATCAAAATACCAACAGCATTGTTCAGTGAACTAGAGCCAATAGTTCTAAAATTTATATGGAACAAAAGATCACGAGTAGCCAAAGGAATCCTGAGAAGGAAGAATAAAGTGGGGGGAATTAGGCTCCCTGACTTCAAGGTCTACTACAAAGTTACAGTAATCAAGGCAAATTAGTACTGGCACAAGAACAGACCCACAGACCGAAGGAACAGACCAGAGAGCCCAGATAAAACCCAATCATATATGGTCAATTAATATACGACAAAGGAGTGATGGATATACAATGGGGAAATGACAGCCTCTTCAACAGCTGGTGTTGGCAAAACTGGACAGTAACATGTAAGAGAATGAAACTGGATTACTGTCTAACCTCATACACAAAAGTAAACTCAAAATGGATCAAAGACCTGGGTGTAAGTCATGAAACCATCAATCTCTTAGAAAAAATCATAGGCAAAAATCTCTTGGACATAAATGTGAGGAATTTCTTCAGGAACTTATCTCCCCAGACAAGGGAAACAAAACCAAAAAAGAACAAGTGGGACTATATCAAACTAAAAAGCTTCTGTACAGCAAAGGATACCATCAGTACAACAAAAAGGCATCCTACAATATGGGAGAATATATTCATAAATGACATATCCAATAAGGGGTTGACATCCAAAATATATAAAGAGCTCACACACCTCAACAAACAAAAAGCAAATAAGCCAATTAAAAAATGGGCAGAGGAGCTGAACTGAAACTTCTCCAAAGAAGAAATTCATATGGCCAACAGGCATATGAAAAGATGCTCCATATCGCTAATCATCAGAGAAATGCAAATTAAAACCACAATGAGGAATCACCTCACACCAGTTAGGATGGCTGCCATCCAAAAGACAACAACAAATGTTGGCGAAGATGTGAAGAAAGGGGAACCCTCCTACATTGCTGGTGGGAATGCAAATTAGTTCAACCATTTTATATCCATGGCTCCTTTACCGTATATTAATTGACCATATATGTTTGTGTTAATACCTGTTAATTCTGTTCCACTGGTCTGTGGGTCTGTTCTAGTGCCAGTACCAAACTGTCTTGATTACTGTAGCTTTGTAGTAGAGCTGGAAGTTCAGAAGTGAGATCCCCCTGTTTTATTCTTCCTTCTCAGGATTGCTTTAGCTATTTGGGGTCTTTTGTGGTTCCATTTGTATTTTAGAACTATTTGTTCCAGTTCATTGAAGAATGCTGTCGGTATTTTGAAAAGGATTGCACTCAATCTGTAGATTGCTTTAGGCAGTATGGCCGTTTTGACAACATTAATTCTTCCTACCAAAGAGCATGGGATGAGTTTCCATTTGTTAGTGTCCTCTTCAATTTCTCATAAGAGTGTCTTGCTGTTTTCAGGGTATAGGTCTTTCACATCCTTGGTGAGGTTTATTCCTGGTATTTTATTCTTTTTGATGGAATTGTGAATGGAATTGTTTTCCTGATTTCTCTTTCTGCTAGTTCATTGTCAGTGTATAGGAAAGCAACACATTTTTGTGTATTAATTTTGTATCCTGCAACATTGCTGAATTCAGATATTAGTTCTAGTAGTTTTGGAGTGGAGTCTTTAGGGTCTTTTCATGTACAATATCATATCATCTCCAAACAGGGACAGTTTGACTTCTTCCTTACCAATCTGGATGTCTTTTCTTTGTGTTGTCTGATTGCCATGGCTAGGAACTGTAGAACTATGTTGAATAAAAGTAGGGACAGTGAATACTGTTATCTTGTTCCTGATCTTAAAGAAAAAGCTTTTAACTTCTCCCTGTTAAGTATAATATTGGCTGTGGGTTTGTCATATATGGCCTTTATTATGTTGAGGTACTTGCCCTCTATACCCATTTTGTTAAGAGTTTTTATCATGAATGGATGTTGAATTTTGTCAAATGCTTTTTCAGCATGTATGGAGATGATCATGTGGTTTTTGTCCTTCTTTTTATTGATGTAGTAGACGATGTTGATGGAT
Organism: Phataginus tricuspis; assembly: GCA_029783875.1. Classification (NCBI taxonomy): domain Eukaryota; kingdom Metazoa; phylum Chordata; class Mammalia; order Pholidota; family Manidae; genus Phataginus; species Phataginus tricuspis. Next base: position 50,010,944 of record JAQQAC010011420.1, on the reverse strand, counting down.
TTTCAAATATTGTACTGTCCTTGCATCCCTGGGATGTATCCCACTTGATGATGTTGGATAATCTTTTTGATGTACTTTTGAATTCAGTTTGCTGATATTTGTTGAGTATTTTTGCATCTATGTTCATCAGGGATATTGGTCTGTAATTTTCTTTTTTTATGGTGTCTATGCATGGTTTTGGAATTAGTGTTATGTTGGCCTCATAGAATGAGTTTGGGAGTTTTCCCTCCTCTTCCACATTTTAAGGAGAAAACTTTAAGGAGAATGGGTATTAGGTCTTCACTAAATGTCTGATTAAATTCAGTGGTGAAGCCATCTGGTGCAGGAGATTTGTTCTTAGGTAGTTTTTTGATTACCAATTCAATGTCTTTGCTGGTAATTGTTCTATTCCGATTTTCTGTTTCTTCCTGGGTCAGCCTTGGTAGGTTGTATTTTTGTCAAAAGTGGTCTATTTCTACTAGGTTATCCAGTTTATAATATAACTTTTTATACTATTCTCTCGTAATTTTTTGTATTTCTGTGGTGTCCATAGTGATTTTCCCTTTCTCATTTCTGAATCTTTTCATGTGTGTAGACTCTTTTTTTTCTTGGTAAGTCTGGCTAGGTGTTTATCTATTTTGTTTATTTTTTTGAAGTACCAGTTCCTGCTTTCATCGATTCTATTGTGTTATTCTTCTCAATTTTATTTATCTCTACTTTAGTCTTTATTATGTCCCTCCTTCTACTGACTTTGGGCCTCATTTATTCTTCTTTTTCTAATTTCATTAATTCTGAGATTAGACTGTTCATTTGGGATTGTTCTTCTTTCCTGAGGTAGTCTTGTATTGCAATATATTTCCCTCTTAGCATGGCCTTTGCTGGATCACACAGATTTTGCTGTGTTGAATTATTGTTTTCCTTTGTCACCATATATTGCTTTATCTCTGTTTTTTTGTCATTGATCCATTGATTATTTAGGAGCATGTCATTAAGTCTCCATGTGTTTGTGGGCTTTTTAATTTTCTTTGAGTAATGTATTTCTAGGTTCATACCTTCATGATCTGAGAAGCTGGTCGGTACAATTTCAATCTTTTTGAATTTGCCTAGTATATGATCTACTCTTGAAAACGTTCCATGTGCACTTGAGAAGAATGTGTATCCTGTTGCTTATGGATGGAGTGTTCTCTGGATGTCCTTTAGGTCCATCTGTTGTAGTACGTTGTTCAGTGCCTCTGTCTCTTTCTTTATTTTCTGTCTTGTTGATCTGTCCTTTGGAGTGAGTGGTGTGTTGAAGTCTCCTAAAATGAACGCATTGCATTCTATTTCCTTCTTTATTTCTGTTAGTATTTGTTTCACATATGTAGGTGGCCCCTGTTTATAATGGTTATATCTTCTTGTTGGATTGACCCTTTTATTTTATGTAATGTCCTTCTTTGTCTCTTTTGACTTTCTTTGTTTTAAAGTCTATTTTTGTCTGATACAAGTACTGCACATCCTGCTTTTTTCTCCCTATTAATTACATGAAATATCTTTTTCTATCCATTCACTTTTAGTCTGTGTATGTCTGTGAGTTTAAACTGAATCTTTTGTAGGTAGCATATAGATGGCTCTTGATTTGTTATCCATTCAGCGGCTCTATGTCTTTTGATTGGTGCATGCAGACCATTTACATTTAGGGTGATTATCAATAGGGATGTACTCATTGCCATTGCAGGCTTTAGATTCGTGGTTACCAAAGGTTCAAGGTTAACTTCCTTACTATCTAAGAGTCTAACTTAACTCAGTATGTTATTACAAACACAACCTGAAGGTTCTTTTTTCTCCTGCCTTTTCTTCTTCCTCCATTCTTTATATATTAGGTATCATATTCTGTACTCTTTGTCTATCCCTTGACTGACTTTGGAGGTCGCTGATTCAATTTTTGCATTTGCTTAGTAATTGACTGTACTATTTTATTTACTGTGGTTTTATTACCTCTGGTGACAGCTATTAAACCTTAGGAATACTTCCAACAATAGCAGTCCCTCCAAAATACACTGTAGAGACGGTTTGTGGGAGGTAAAGTCCGTCAGCTTTTCCTCATCTGGAAATTGATCCCTCCTTCAAATTTAAATGATAATCTTGCCAGAAAAGTATTCTTGGTTCGAGGCCCTTCTGGTTTATTGCACCAAATATGTCATGCCATTCCCTTCTGGCCTATAAAGTTTTGCTGCGAAGTCTGATGATAGCCGGATGGGTTTTCCTTTGTATGTGATCTTATTTCTCTCCTTGGCTGCTTTTAATTTTCTGTTCTTATCCTTGATCTTTGCCACTTTAATTACTATATGTCTTGGTGCTGTCTTCTTTGGGTCCTGTGTGTTGGGAGACCTGTGTACCTCCATGGCCTGAGAAACCATCTCCTTTCCCAGATTGGGGAATTTTTCAGCAGTTACCTCCTCAAAGACACTTTCTTTCCTTTTCTCTCTTCTTCTGGTATCTCTATAATATGAATATTGTTCTGTTTGGATTGGTCACACAGTTCTCAGTATTCTGTCATTCTTAGCGACCCTTTTTTCTCTCTGTGCCTCAGCTTCGTTGTATTCCTCTTCCCTAATTTCTATTTCATTTATCATCTCCTCCACTGTATCTAATCTTTTAAAGCTTTACATTGTATGTTTCATTTCTGATACTGTGTTCCATAATGGTTGGATCTCCGACCCCAATTCATTCCTGAGTTCCTGAATATTGTTCTGTACCTCCGTGAGCATATTTATGAATTTTATTTTGAAATTTTTTTCAGGAAGATTCATGAGATCAGTTTCATTTGACTATTTCTGTGGTGTATGTATGATTTTGCTTTGAACCAGGTTCCTTTGACTTTTCATATTTGTATGTGGCGCCCTGTAGTGCCCAGAAGCTCTACGCCCTGGAGCTACTCCACCCCTGGAGTAATGTCAGGGTTCACAGGGGAGCAGTGTTGGTATCTGGGGGGAGGAAAGAGCTGTTTCCTGCTTCCTGGCTCCTATGCCTGTCTCCACTGCCAGAATCAGTGGGCCAAGCACACAGGTATAAGCCTCTATGCTTTGCGTTTGTAGCTGCTGTAGGTGGGGCTTCCCTCTGGCTGGCCTGACGCCAGGGCAGGTTTTGCTGGTTTGCGAGCCAGGTGCGGGCTGGCTGGGAGGAAGGCAGGCGCAGCAGGCTGCATATCACAGAGGGTGGCCTTGGAACTGCGTAACCAGCCAGGGGGCTGGAGTGCCTGAAGATCGTGAAAGTCCCAACCTGGTGGGCAGAGTGCACCCAGACAATTTTGTCTAGCTTTCTCCTGAGCAATAAGCTCTGTGCAGTCCTTGCCCCTTTAGCATCCCTTTCACTGTTAGGAAGTCTCTCAGACAGCCCACCTTTCTTTTGTCCCAGAGCAGCTGGATATGGATCCCTGTTTTCCACAAGTGGCTGGAATCTCAGTCTCTCCAGGTATTCTGCTTGTCTTAGCTTTCCAACCCCCCTAATCACCAGAGCATCATGCAATGTATGTGCTCCCAAGCAGATCTCCAGAGCTAGGTGTTCAGCAATCCCAGGCCTCCACTCCCTCCCTGCTCCATTTCTCTTCCTACTGCCTGTGAGCTGGTGTGGGGGAAGGGCTTGGGTCCCACTGGGTCACAGCTTTGGTACGTTACCCTGTTCTGTGAGGTCTGTTCTTTTCTCCAGGTGTATGCAGTCTGACACAGCCTTCTTTCCTGTTGCTCTTTCAGGATTAGTTGTATTAATTATATTTTCATTTTATATGCGATTTTAGGAAGAGGCTTCTGTCTCCCCTCTCATGCCGCTATTTTTAATTCTTCTCCTGTTTTTTTAAACCTGCTTAATCTGTCCATTTTGGAGAAACTGGTGTTGGGAGTTTCCAACAATAACAGCCAATTCATCTGTTTTTGTTTGCAGTTCTATCAGTGTTTGCCTGAAATAGTTTGATGTGTGTTCCTGGATAACTGACCTCTCTGTCATTACATAATGCCCTTCTCTTTATTTCTGATAACTCCTTTCTCTTCAGTGTGCTCTCTGAATTTTCTAGAGCTACTCCTGCTTTCTTTTGGTTAGTGCTAGTATATTTTTTCTTCATCCATTTACTTCTAATCTATATGTGTTTTGTATTTAAAACAGGTTTCTTGCAGACATATATAGATAGCTGTGCCTTTTTTTTTTGATCCACTGACAATCTCTGTCTTTTAACTGGTACATTTAGAACATTGATTACTGACACAGCTGGATTAATATCTACTGTATTTGTTACCATTTTCTATTTGTTTCCCTCAGTTTTTGTTCCTATTTTTATCTTCCACTCTCTCTGTCTATTGTGTTTTTAATTGAACATTTAATATGAACCTATTTTCTCTCCATTCTCCAGTTTTATTAAAAAAAATTTTTTTTTGATGGTGGCCCTACAGCTTACAGTATACGCTTACAGCTAATCCAAGTCTACTTTCAGATAACACTATACCACTTCATGGGCAGTGTGAGTACTCTATAATGACAAAATAATCCTAGCTCCTCCCTCCTGACCCTTGTACATTGCTGTCATTCATTGTACTTATGTATATAAGCACAAATATATATACACAATTGAATACATTATTAGTATTTTGAACAAACTTATCTGTTAGATCAAATAAGAATAAGAAAAATGTTTTTTTTACTTTGACTTACTCCTTCTTTGATACTCTTCCTTTATGTAGGTTCAAGTTTCTGACATATATTATTTTCCTTCTGCATATAGAACTTCTTTTAACATTTCTTGCAAAGTAAGAGTCTCAGTAAAAAAAATCCCTCAATTTTTATTTGAGAAAGTTTTTATTCTCCTTCACCTTTTTAAGGACAAATTTTCAGGGTACAGAATTTGAGGTTGGGGGAGCTCGTAACACTTTCAATATTTCAGTCTACTCTCTTGCATGATCTCTAAAAAGTTGAATCTATTTTCTGTAGTTTGCAAAACGATATGCCTAAGTGTAGTTTTTCATTTGTTTGTTTACATTTATCCTGGTTGGCGTTCTTTGGTCTTCCTGGATCTGCGGTTTGGTACTGACATTAGTTGGGGGAAATTCTTAGTCATTATTGTTTCAAATATTTCTTCTGTCCCTTTGGTATTCCCATTAGAGTATGTTATACCTTTTGTAGTTGTCCCATAGTTTTCAGTTGGTCTGTTTTTGTTTTTTTCAATCTTTGTTCTCTTTGCTTTTCAGTTTTTGAAGATTCTATTGATATCTCCTCTAGCTCAGAGTCTTTCCTCAGCTGTGTCCAGTCTACTAAGAAGCACATCAAAGACATTGCTTATTTTTCCTGTTACAGTGTTTTTGTTCTCTACCATTTCCTTTTGGCTTTCTTAGGATTTCCATCTCTTTTCAAACTGTGCTTTTTGCCTTCTGGTGTATCTTATAATTTTTTTGTGATAACCAAAGATGAGGTACTGGGTAAAAGGAACTGCTGTAAATAGGCCTAAAAGGAATTAATGTGGTGGTGAAATGTGAGGGGAGGGGATGTATTCTAGAGCCCTGTGATTAGGTCTTGATCTACTACTGAGCCTGTGCCTCTGGACTGTGACCTTTGAAAGTGTTCTCAGTCCACATCCACCCCTGTCCGCCAGGTGGGACAGCATGGCTGGAGGGAGCTGGGGTTGGGTATTTCCCTTCCCTCAGGACAGTTAGATTCTGCTAACACTGCAGCAGGTGAAACTCTGGCTAACTTGTTTCCTGTGAGGGCAGACCTTGTTAAGAATAGGCATATTTGAGAAATAGGCATATTTTAAAAATGGGTTATTTTTCCCTCCCACTGCTGGAAGCACAGGGGGTCTTCTCTGATATTTACTGTGAGAACCTGGTTGAGTTCCTGGGGCCTCCTTGTGAATGGATCCCTTGGAGTATTTAAGTCTCAGAGTTGTCTTCACAGAATCTCCAGCAATTTGTCAATGACAGTTGTTTTCCTGGCCTAGCACTGATGCCTGAGGCAGTTTCTGCTATGGGTCTCTGTGCTGGGAGGCTGTAGATCTGTCTACTTGCCTGTCTTTCTAATCTGAGGACAGTGGTTTGCCCTGTGTTCTTCCCTCTCTTACTGATCCAAGAAGAGTTGTTAATTTTTCAGTCTGTTCAGTTTTTCACTTGTTGTTAGGATGCAGTGGTGACTTCTGAGTTTGTTACATTTGGAACTGGAATTTTTAAGTCTCTTCTGTGTCTGTTTTTAATCAGTAAGGAAATTTTGCTCAAAGGGCACCCATATTAACTTCCTTTCAGTTTTCGTTGGCCAATCTTGTGTCACCTCCTAGTACTAAATCAACCACTTCATTATAACCCCAGGAGGTTGGAATGAGGTCACCTTCCAGTGAGTGAGCTGGGGGATAAGACACCCAAACAAAATCAGAGCTATGCCCTTAGAAGAATGGATGAAATGAATGGACATTAAGCAATCAAAGTTTCTGCCACTTTGTGATTTTTATATAACCTTTGACGTGGTATGAGGGAACTATCTGAACAAGCAAAATATCTAGAGAAGAAATTCATATCAGTTTTTGTTACTATTCACTAAAATGAAAAATACAACAAAAGAAAAGGCAATTATATTGAAATTGTATAAGCACCTTCTCAGACCACAATGATATGAATGTAGAAATAAATTGCACAAAGAAAACAAAAAGCCTACAAACATATGGAGGCTAAGCAACATGCTTCTAAATTATCAATGGACCAATGAACAAATTAAAACAGAAATCAAGCAATACATGTAGATAAATGAAAACAAAAACACAACAGCCTCAAATCTGTGGGACACAGCAAAGGCAGTTCTAAGAGGATAGTACATAGCAATACAGGCTTACCTTATCTCAATAGAAGCTGAAAAAGCATTTGACAGAATTTAGCATAAATTCATGATAACAACTCTCAACAAAATGGGCATAGCAGTACGTACCTCAACATAATAAAGGCCATACATGGCAAGGCCACAGCTAACATCACACTTAATGGAGAAAAGCTGAAAGCTTTTCCTCTAAGATCAGGAGCAAGACAAGGATGTTGACTCTTATCACTTTTATTCAACTTAGTACTGGAGGTCCTAGCCAAGGAAATCAGACAACACAAAGGGATAAAGGCATCCAGATTGGTAAGGAAGAAGTTACACTGTCACTGTTTGCAGATGACATATTGTACATAGAAAACCCTAGAGAATCCACCAAAAATTTACGGGAATTAACAAATGGATTCAGAAAAGTTTCAAGATACAAAATACACAGAAGCTGTTGCATTCTGGTATACTAACAACAAACTAGCAGAAAGAGAATCAGGAAAACAATTCCATTTACAGTTGCATCAGAAAGAATAAAATACCTAGGAATAAACCTATCCAAGGAGGAGAAAGACATATACTCTGAAAATTATAAGACACTCATGAGAGAAATTTAAGACACCAAAAAATAGAAATCTATACCGTGCTCATGGATAGGGAAGAATACTGTCAAAATGGCCATCCTGCCCAAAACCAATTTACAGATTCAGTGTAATCCCATCAAAATACCAACAGCATTTCTCAATGAATCAGAACAAATAGTTCTAAAATTCATATGGAACCATAAAAGACCCCCAAATAGCCAAAGCAATTCTGAAAAAGAACAAAACTGGAGAAATTACGCTCCCTGACTTCAAGCTCTACTACAAAGCCACAGTAATCAAAACAATTTGGTACTGGCACAAGAACAGACCCACACATCAATGGAACAGATTAGAGAGTCTAGATACAAACCCACGCATATATGGTCAATTAATATATGATAAAGCAGCCATGAATTTACAATGGGGAAAAGACAGCTACATGTAAGAGAATGAAACTGGATTATTGTCTAACTCCATACACAAGAGTAAACACAAAATGGATCAAAGACCTGAATGTAAGCCATAAAACTGTAAAACTCTTGGAAGAAAATATAGGCAAAATCTCTTGAATATAAGCATGAGCAATTTTTTCCTGGACACATCTCCTCGGGCAAAGGAAACAAATCAAAAATGAACAGTGAGACTACATCAAACTAAAAAGCTTATGTATAGCAAAGGATACTGTCAGCAGAACAAAAAGGTAACCTACAGTATAGGAGAATATATTTGTAAATGACTCATCTGATAAAGGTTAACATACAAAACATAAAGAACTCATACACTTCAACATCAAAAAAACAAACAACCTAATTAAAAAATGGATGGAGGACCTGAACAGACCATTCTCCAAAGAAGAAATACAAATGGCCAACAGGCATGTAAAAAGATGCTCCACACCAGTAACCATCAGGGAAATGCAAATTAAAATCACAGTGAGATATCACCTCACACTGGTTAGAATGGCCAGTATCCAAAAGATGAGAAACAATAAATGCTGGCAAGGATGTGGAGAAAAGGGAACCCTCCTACACTGATGGTGGAATACAAATTGGTGCAACTGCTGTGGAAAGCAAAAAGCTAAAAATAGAAATACCATTTGACCCAGTAATCCCACTCCTAGGAATTTACCCAAAGAAAACAAAATCCCTAATTCAAAAAGATATATGTACCCCCATGTTTACTGCTACACTATTTGCAATAGACAATATATGGAAGCCACCTAACTCTCCATCAATAGATGAATGGGTAAAGAAGATGTGGTACATACACACAATGGAATATTATTAAGCCATAAAAAGAAATCCTGCAATTTGCAACAACATGGATGGATCTAGAGGGTATTATGCTTAGTGAAATAAGCCAGGCGGAGAAAGACTAATACCATATGATTTCACTTATTTGTGGAATACAAAAACTAAGCAAAACAAAAGGAACAAAACAGCAGTAGACTCATAAACACTGAGAAGTGACTAGTGGTTACCAGGTACAGGGTGGGAGGGTGAGGGGGAAAAAGGGGCACAATAATTTGCAATCACAATGTAAGTTGATCACAGAGACTGCTGAACCACTGTGATGTACATTTGAGACCAACAGATGAATATATATTAACAACACTTTAATAAAAAAGAAAGAAAGAAAAGGCAATCATTACTGGATTCTAAGCTAAAATCTGCCGAAACATCCCTCCTTCCCCCCCCAATTGCTGTGAAATAACCTAGACTTAAAGGATACAATTCATAAAGCGAACAGAATATAATAGTTTACAGAGTTGTCAAAGTAATATATTAGGGGCAGAAATTGCCTTAGAGAGTATCAATTCCAATTACCTCATTTTACCAATGAGAAAAGCAAGGCTCAAAGAGGCTAGTTTTTGCCTGACTTATATATAAATCAAGGCCTTTCTTGCTATTAACACTAGGGACCTCTTCACTTCCTTACAATTTAACAAGTTAATAGAAACATTTTTCATGTGCACTCCTTTATACATAAATACATGAACATATGTTAGATTTTAGCAAAAAATATAATTAAAAAAAATCATAGCATTAACAAAAGTGTTCACTATCCTTCTATAATTGTAGAAAAATTTTAGGAAATTTGTCTACATCATGACAGTCTTAAGTACTTTTTCACAGCCTTGTATTTGGGTTAATTATGATTAGATGACATTCATGGTACAAAGTCTGGGAAAAAGAGTGAAAGATTGTCATTTCTTGGAAAATACAGAAAACCAGTGAACCTATCATAAGATACATCATTTGAACACAAAATCACATTATTTACCAGACTACACATGCAACTGAAAGATTTATACATTTAAACCAAATATTAACAATTCAGTTTATGGCTAGTAAACAAGGAAGCTACATGTAACAAATAACCACTATTCATACTTTTAAATAAAGCTTATTTGAGGACTAAATTACTGCTTTGGAATGACAGAAGGGCAATCGGTCCGCTTCCACAAATACCTTAAACAAGGCCACTCAAACATGCCCTCACTCTAAATATTAATCTTCACCATAAGATAACATTTTATAGAGCAACACCTGTGAAAAACAAATCTAGACTGTCACAAATATATACTGCAAAATATATATAGTCACAAATATAGCCATGATATTTAACTGTTACAATAAGCTTATATTCTCAGTTAATAATATATAGCACTAAATCACATACTTTATAACCTAAACCTTAATTTAGAGTAGAACTAAAAAATCAAGTAAGTTATCAGATCACACAGCTACAATCAGAGGGGAGGAAAGTCCCATTTTGAGCTTTCAATATATCAGTTAAATCACTAGATATTCTAGAAGATTTGACTTCAACTCTAAAACCCTATTTATGAACCTCAACATGGTGGGTATATACAAATATAGCTATCTGTAGTTCGTACACACCAGTGAAATCAATATGGATCACTGCATATTCCATACACAGAATCTTTTTTGTGGGTATGGGGAACAAAATGATCCATTTTATTAAATCATGAAAATGTTTTAAAATCAAGTCTGTGTGATATATATATTGTTTAAGTGACATATAATTTATACGGTGTCTTATATTTCACAGATAAATCAAAAGGTTTTTCCTGTTTAGTAAAATATCAGAATTATTATCAATACCTTTAAAAAAAAGTTATCCTTATACTCAGTAAAATTTTCAGTATGGATACCAGTATCAAAGGTCTAACATTTCTATCACTGGAGTCCCAGAGGGAAAAGAGAAGGAAACTGATGCAGAAAAAAATTTTTTGATGAAATAATGGTTGTAAATTTCCCAAATTTTGGTAAGAGATACAGATTCCAGAAGCTTAGTGAACCACAAAAAGGATAAACTCAGAAAATCATGCTGAGATATATCATAATTGAACTGTTAAAAATCCAAAGACAGATAAAGAATGTTTTTTCTCAGGCTGCTTTAAAGACAAGTCACACCTAAGAGTCAGATGACTGGATTTCTTAGAAAACATGGAGTGCAGAAGACTGAAAAAGAAAAAAAGAACTAAAATGAAACAAATACTGTCAAACACAAATTCTGTATCATGAGAAAACATCCTTTAGAAATGAAGGCAAGATCAAAACATTCCAAGATGAAAAAAAAATTCAATGTTATCTGGGAAGGAGTTCAATGTAGTATGTATTACATGGAAACTCTAACGTAAGGCAGGGAGAATAAAGGCTTTTGGGTTTTTTTTCCTTAAACCTGAAGTGGTAAAACAACTATGTACACTGTGAAATGATGCATATGTTTATCATAATGCCTACATCAACTATTAAGAAAATAGCTTTTATGCCAATAAAGGGCATAAAAATAGTACTAAACATATCCAAATAATCCAAAACAAGGAAGGAAAGAGGGAACAGAGGAATAAAAATTAGAAGGGCTAAACAAAAATAATAGAATAATAGACCTAAAGGCAGCTCTATTAATAAACACATTAAATGTAAAGATCCAAATACAACAGAGACACAGATTGTCATTTTGTATATAAAAACAATACCTAATTAGAAACTATCTGTAAGAAACCAATTTAAATATGATGATACGGATTGGCTAAAAGTTTAAAAGATGTTAAATTATATACCATATAAACAGCAATGAAGACAGGGAATATGACTATATTAATGATATCTGACAGAATTCAGAATAAAGAAAATTACCAGGGATGAAAAAGGACATTAGAAAATTGATAAAAGGGTCAATTCATCAAGACATGACAATCCTAAGGTATATGCACCTGGTAACAGACTTAAAAGCATATGGAAACAAAAACTGACAAAAATGAAGAGACAGACAATGTAGGAGACAGACTAGTGTAAGAAGCTTCAACATGTCTCTCCCAATAACCAATACACCAAGTAAACAGACAGAAGAACCAGGAAGAGTCTACAAAGGACCTGAACAACACTAACAATCAACTGAACCTGACTGACACTTACAGAACATTCTACCTAACAACAAATGTATATTATTTTCAAGTGCACTTGAAATATTCATCAAGATAGATGATATTCTGGACCAAAAACCATACCTTAACACAGTAAAACATACTGAAATCACAAAGTGTGCACTCTGACCATAAGAGAATTAAACTAGAAACCAATTAACAGAAAGATACTTGGAAAATCTCCAGGTATTTGGAAGTCAGTGTTAATATTTTAATCATAAGGTACAATAAAAGTAGAAAACTAATTGTAAATGACCTATGTAAAGAGGAAATCTAAAGGACATTAGAAAATATTCTGAACTGAATGAAAATGAAAATACAATAAATACATCAGAATTTGTGGGATTAAGTTAAAGCAGTATTTAGAGGGCAATTTATCTATTACATGTTTCTGTCACAAAAGAAAATCTCAAATTAATAATCTAAGCTTTCACTTAAGATGCTAGAAAAGAATAAAATAACCACAAAGCAAGCAAAAGGTTAAAACACAATGAAGAGCACAAATCAACAAAAGTAAAAAGAGCAAAAAATAAAAAAAAAAAGAAATCTCAAAGTTCATTCTTTGAAAGATCAACAGAAATTAATAATCCTCTAGCCAGAATGATAAAACAAAAAGGAGAACCAGTACAGGAATGAAAGGGGGAATTATCAGTACAAACTTCAAAGACATTAAAAAGATAAAGAGAATATTATGAACAATTTCATGCATATAAATTCCACAATTTGGATGAAAAGACCAAGTTCTAAAAGACACAAAAACACTCAAGAAAAAAATCACCCAAATAGTCCTTACAGGTATTAAAAGAAATTGAACATATAGGTTAAAATGTTCCAAGAAAGAAAACTCCAAGCCAAGACACTTTCAAGGGTAAATTCTACAAACACTTAAGGAAGAAATAATAACAATTTACACATCTTCTAGAAAGTGTAAGAGGACTTCTCTTCTTGCTTTGTGAAACCAACATGTTATTATCCTGATACTGAAACCATGTAAAGATATTATAAGAAACCTACAGACTAATATCGCTCATCAACATAAATATTCTCATCTAAATATTAGCAAACTGAATCCAGCAATACATGAAAATAATACTATATCACAACCAAATGGGTTTTATTCTGGAATCACAAGTTTCCTCCAAGTAGAATCAAGCAATGTTATTCAACATGTTAACAGACTAAATAAAAAAATTGGTAAGATCATCATATTAAATAAAACAGCATCTTTTCATGCTTAAAAAATTCTCACATGAGAAACAGAAGGGAATTTCCTTAACGTGATAAAGGTATTACAAAAGGTACAGCTAATGTCCTATTTAATGGTGAAAGACTGAATGCTTTCCTCCTAAAATCAGAAACAGGGCAATGTAGTTAACACTTGTCATACTACTCACTCTCACACTAGAAGTCCTAGTCAGTAAAAAGAAGAAATAAAAGGTCTATAGAAAAGAAGAAAGGAGAAAACAAAACTGTCTCTACGGAGAAAATCCCAAGAACCTATTATTTAAAATCTTAGAATGAGTCTAGAAGTTGCTGAATGCAAGCTCAAAATACAAAAAGCAATTGTATTTATACATCTGGAAATCAAATTTAAACACTACATTTACAATAGAAAAGAACAAATGGAAGAAAGAAAAGAGAAATACTTAGGTATAAACCTAACAAAAATTTGCAGGATTTGTATGCTAACAACTACAAAATGCTCATGAAACACATTAAAGAAAACCTAAATAGAGATACATGCTCATGGATCGGAAGACTCATTATTGCTAAGATGTCTTAACCTCCAGATTTGATGCAACCCTAATCAAAATCCCAGGAGGATTCCTTGTAGATATTAACAACCTAAATTTATGTGGGAAGGCAAAGACATTAGGACAGCCAAAAGCAATTCTGAAAGAAGAGAACATAGTTGGGGTCTTGTGCTGTGTGATTTCAAGAATTACTATAAAGCTGCAGTAATCAAGGCAGTGTGATATGAGAAAATGGAAAGACATACAGAATAAAGAGTCCAGAAATAAACACACACAAATATGATCAACCGATTTTTGACAAAAGTACAAAGGAGTTAAACGGAGACCTAATCTTTTCGACAAATGGTCCTGGATATCCACATGTCAAAAAATAAACATTGATTTATACTTAACACCTAATATAAATATTAATTCAAAAAGGATCAGAGCCTTGCCAAATCTAAAAATTTTAAACTGCTAGAAGACAGGAGAAAATATGTAGGTTGGGCAAAGAGTTCTTGGATATGACATCAAAAGCACAATCCATGAAGTTGATAATTTAAACTTCATTAAAATAAAAAACTTTTGCTCTGAGGAAGACATAGGTAAGAGGATTAAAAAGATAAGGCATACACTGGGAGAAACATTCGCAAATCACGTATCTCACAGAGAACTTGTATTCACGATATATAAAGAACTCTCAAAAGCCAAAAATAATAAAACAGCTGAACAAAATAAAGGCAATTACATTGCGTTGGTACAGTCTGGTACTCATTTGGATACGAAAAAAACACGAAAAAATAAAAACAACACCCCCTCTACATTGCCTCACATTATATTTCTAATTTAACTGCAAGTATATTATAAAGCTAAATGTAAAGAGCAAAATAATAAACCTTTCAGAAATGAATACAGAAAATTATCTTATGACTCAGGTTGGGGATAGACTTCTTAAATAAGATAACCAAAAAGGAAAATACTGAAATATTTGACTAAGTTAAGGCTTCATGTTCTATAACACAATGAAGAGTGAGTGAAAAGGCAAGTTGTAATGGGAGAAGAAATTTGCTGCATACATAGCTCAGAAAGGTTCCACTTAGCATATATAAAGTGCTGCAAATAATGAGAACTCAAAAGAAAAATGGACAAGAGATTTAGAATATAGGCTCTGACATATTTCTAAGAACAGTAGCTTCCTTTGTTGGTTTGGCAAGTTTTCTTCTCCTAATGTTCAAAATGAACATGAAAGTCACCTGAAAACTGAGAAAGAAAGCTACTCACCCTTGCACCCACGCCCTTTCCCTAACCACCAATTTGGGTCTGGTCTAACAAAGGAATTAAGGATAAAAACAGAATTTTTATCACCAGAAATTTGTGCAATGCAACCTTAAAACACCCAAAAACCTTCATTGTACATATTTATTTTCCAAACTAATGACAAAAACTTGACATAAAGCATTTTGTAACTGATATTTTTTCCCCTCATATACAAAGATAAATATTCTAAAATGATTAATTTATTATTTTTTGAGCTCGTATAAGAGAGCATGCTTCAAATCACTTTGGTAATTAAGTAATATTCAAGTCATTGGTTCTCTATAAAAACTATCAAAGAAAAAAAGGTACATTATTATAGTTTAAAATATTTATGTAATTTCCATGTTTTAATCAAGTAATTACAAAAATGTATTTTTAAAAACTCAAGGTTTTGCCACTATAAAGAAAATGTATACTTATCTAGGAAATAATCTATTGTTAAATTATTCACTTCCATATTAGACGATTTTAAATTATGTAGTTCAAATAAAATGTAAAACATTTTCTTGGTGAATACATGATTTGGGGTGGATAGAACAAGAAGTTTCCTTTCCCAAATCTGACTCTGGCTATTCTAGGCACTTTGGTTTACACAAAACGACCAACGTATCAGCTATTAAGACTTGTTTATGTGTGTCACTATTGTGAAAGCATGATCTGAAAAGTGAATCCCCTATTAAAAAACTGTGCGCTTGGTATATTACGCAGTTTTTAATGATGAACGAATGGCAGCTCCCAGCATCCCATGAGGTTTCCGTTATTTCCTATGTTGCTTTCATGCTATGTGCTCAGCAATCCTGCAAACTTTTTTATTTACTGATAATGGCTTAGATTATAACACAGTAGTAAAAGCCACTTCGCAATTTGTCCGGGAAACTCTAACGCTAAGAAGTTTATTATAAACGCCTGTGCTAGAATCATCTTCTGTTCCTGAGCATTTAGGGCAAATGAGATTCAGTCCCCTTGGCAGAGAATAGGGTAGAACAGGTCCATCTACAGCTGTCCCTTTAAAGTCAGTGCTTTGACAGGCCATCAACAGCATGCTGCAGCTGATAAAATTATTGTTTCATAAGAAGACTGCCTTGGTCCACATGCATTCCAGGTGCACATCCTTTTCTTTTTCACACTTGTATCTAAGTGATTTGAATTGTTCAAACAAATACTGATGGGGATGCAAAGCAAAATGACTAGAAAGAAGCCAGTTTAACTTATTTGCACTTAAGCAACTAACAGTTAACTGTTCTCACTCCCCCAAACCAAAGCAAAAACCCAACCTACACAAAAACAAAAACAAAAATACCCACACACAATGTAGCCCAAAGCCCTTAGATTATAAACTTGCTAACGTCAGGTTTTATGCCTCATTTTTATTAATTCACTCTAACACATTTTAAATGGTACTACTTCGCATACGGGGTATAAATACATGGAATAATTCCAACAAGGTGCCTATCTACAAAGAATTATTGAACATGACATAGGTCAGTTAATATGAGTGTTACAAAGGAGAAGCTGAGTGATATCAGCATCTACTAGTCTGACATAATACCACCTGTGGACCAGGAAGGGGTTCCAGAAGAAGAGGTATTTAAGCTTTGTTATTAGTTTTCAGCTGCTGCATAACAAATTACCACAAGTTTAGCAGCTGAAGTTCACAGTTCTGTAAGGCAGAAGTCCAGGCATGGTACGGCTGGATTCTCTGTTCAGGGTGTCTCATAAAGCTGAAATAAAGACATCAATGGACTGTGTTCCACCAGGAGGCCTGACTAAAGAAAAGCCTGCGCTTCTAGGCTCAATCAGGCAAAATTCAGTTCCTTGGGTTCCCGTTTTCCTTCCTGTCAGAAAGAACTCACCTCCTGCTCCTAACAGTCTGCCTGCAGTCCTAGCCTCTATCTTCAAAGTCAGCAACAAAGAATCCGTCCAACATGAAATCTCTTACTCCCTTTGTTTCTGACTGTAGACCCAGACTTGAAGAGTTCATGTAATTAGGTCAGGTCCATCCAGCCAATCTCACTTTCCTCAAGTCAACTCTGGCGGATGTCATAACCTGACTACAGGAGTGCCATCCTACCACATTTATAGTACAAGAGATTATACAGGGTATGTACACCGGGGTGAGATTCTTGTGGGCCATCTCAGAGTTCTGTCTACTATGAGCTATAAACTAAAGGAACAGAAACTGAAGATGAGGCAAAGGGAGTTGGAGACAATACGAGCACAACTGATACCTTCAGTCAGTATAGAGAATGGAAGAGCAGGGAGAAAAAAGTATGTATGATTGGATTTGTCTCCCTAGCACCCAGGATAGTAACTAGCACATATTTGTCAAGGGAATGAACCAACATATTAAATTATATCAAATTAAGCTAGCAAGTATTTACTAAGGGCTTATATTCTTTCAGCTACAAGAGAAAAGCTAAGAAATTCCTGGTAGTACTAAGCCACTAAGTGGGATGATAAGCCAGGTTGAGACAACATGGACTGAACACTAAACTAGACATTAAGAAAACTGGGCTTCTATACTATCTCTGCTAAATACATGTGACCAAATCAAATAAAACTCCAAGGGCCATAATTTTGACTCTATGTAACTGATGATTTAACTACTCAATTTCTAAGATCTCTTTCCAGGGTGAACTACCCTACAAAATGAAAGGCATGGTTCCTGCCCTGGGGCAACTTCTATTTAGGAAATTTAGAATCTAGGTATAAATTCACATTGTAATCTAGACTGCTCTATTAGAAGTAATATTTAAAAAACAAGCCCACAAAGCATCCTATTCTAAATATGGAATTTACTCTCTTCTATAAATTTAGCAGTACTCACATACTGCTAGGCTAAGGCTTACTTTTCATTGTAGAAAAATAAAATGTCAACATTAATAGGAATATCAGGTCCTGTAAGAATAAAAGGAAGCAGAGGTGATGCCATCTGTGATTGAATTGGGCAATTTTAATTATCAAATGCAATATAATTATTTGAAAACAAAGGTGCAGAATTTCTATTTCAAAAATACTGTTGGCCTATTAATATGAAACTGTCATTTCACAAAATATGTGAGGCTGAAAACATTCAGCGGAATGTGAGTCAGCTGTTTTAATCAACAGAACACTTCTCAATGGCTTTTGCAGAGCTCCATATATTTTAGCAGGCATATTTCCCTGAATTGAGACAGAGCTAATTACCCGGGAAGAACAGAGGAAGCTGGATTCTCAGAACAGGGTAATACAGAGGAGAAGGGGTTAGTTACAGAAAAAAACCCCAGTGTGCAGAACATCCCCTTGTGTACTCAGTGTAGTATTGAGCAACGTATGTGTAAGAATACTGAGACAGGCGAAAAGAATCATCCAAAATAATTATAGTGTTCTGCAATTATTATCCTGACCTAGGAGCCTTTTGAGACTTTTTTCCCTAATTGTCTCCATGAAATTTTAATACCACTGTGTACCTAATTTAGATGCCAAAGCCCTTTGTCATTGTACTATGTAAGATTTTTCATATACACTGTCCACCCCCAGCAAAAAACCCCATATCTTGCCAAATTGGAGGTGTTATTACCCCCAATAAAAATATTTGGATTAGAGGAAACAGTGCCTGGTTCTCATACAGCACACTGTTCCGACCAGCTAGGCATAAAAACTCACCATTCCTGGAGCACTGGGTAGAGTACTCAGGAAAAAGTTACCTCAGTTGTGGAGAATAATTATCCTATTTTGAAATTAAATAAAATAACATTTATGGTAGCAACAAAACTTACAAAATATGGATAAAAAAACTGACAAAAGATTTGTAAAAGGCCATGTACAGTGAAATTACAAAATCTGCTGAGAGAAATTAAAAACAACCCAAAAAAATGGATAACTTTAAGGGTCAGAAGACTCAATATTGTTAACATATTTATTATTGCCAGGTTGACCCACAGATCAAAACAATTCCACTTTTTTTCCTTCTTGAAGTTGACGAGCTGATTCTTAAATTCATATGGAAACACAAAGGACCTAGAATAACCAAAACAATTTTGAAAAAGAAGGAAAAAGTTGGCGATTTCAAGACTTAAATAAAGCTACAGCTGGACAAGTACATCAATGTAATATTAACTCAAAATAGACTAGTTCTAAATGTGAAATTTAAAACCATAAAACTTATAGAGGATACATGAAAATCTATGTGACATGGAGACAGAGAGTTTGTTAGATACAACACCAAAAACAAGATCCATAGAAGAATGAATTGGACATCATCAAAATTTAAAACTTCTGCTCTTTAAAACTCTTGTGAGAATGAAAGCACAGCCACAGATTGAGGAATTGAATCCAGAACATATAAAGAACATTCATAACTCAAGTAAGGAAACCCAGTAAGAAAAAAGGCTAGCAAGAACATTTGAAAAGACACATTCACTAAAGATATACAGATTGCCAAGAAGCATATGAAAAGTTGTTCAACATTAGTCATTACAGAAATGCAAATTAAAACACAGTGAGATACATATGTATTAGCATGTTTAAGATTAGAAAAGACTGACCATACCAAATATTGGTGAGATCATGGAAAAACTGCAATTCTCATATCCTGTTGGTGGGAATGTATAATGGTACAACCAGTTTGAAAACAGTTTGCAATTTCTTAAAAAAGTTAAACATACACCTATGGTATGATCCAGCCATTCCACCACTAGATATTTACCTAAGAGAAAGGAAAGCATATGTTCACACAAAAACTTGCACACAAATATTTGTAACAGATGAAAAAGGAAAACAAGTCAAATATCTACAAACAGGTGAATGGACAGACTGTGTACATTGATACAATGAAATATTATTCACCAACAGAGAGCAATGAACTATTAATAAGTGCCACAACATGGATGAATCTCAAAATAACTATGCTGGTGAAAAAAAGCTAGATAAAGGGACACATATGGTATAATTCCATTTATATAAAGCTCTAGAAAATACAAATTAATCTACAGTGACACAAAGCAGATCAGAGGTTAGCGGCAAATGGAATCTTTCATGAGTAATGGGAATGTTAACTGTCTTCATTGTGGTGATGGTTTCACAGATGTATTAAGCTTATGAAAATGTACCCTTTAAACATATGCAATTTATTATATGTCGATTATACCTCAATAAAACTTAAAAAAAAAATAGACTCAGGTGCTAGCTGAGATGTATCAAACCAATTATTTCAGCTCAGTATGAAATTTGGGATATATTTTTATGCCATTTCTGTTATGCTATATAACTATCATTATTTATATATAAGTATAAAAAATCATCACCATTATTTCTGAGTATACAAAATACTTAATATTTATAAAATAAATACCATTATATACCTAACAACTTATGTTCACTAAAATTGCTTCGAATAAATAACTTAAAGAACATTTATTTGAGAAGCTGATAATATATTTAATAATTCATAGTAAGTGCAAACATTCTAAAATTTATGTGTATCTTCTGAAGCACAATTTTTGTTTACTTGGTGAAAAGATCCCAATTTTTACCAATTAGCAAGATTAAAAATAACCCTTAAATCAAAAACACATTGAGATACCACCTCACAACAGTCAGAATGGTCAGTTTTAAAAAGACAAGAAATAGCAAGTGTTGGTAAGGATGTGGAGAAAGGGAACCCTCACATGGAATGTTGGGGGGAATATAAACTGGAGCAGCCCCTATGGAAAATAGTATGGAAACTCCTCAAAAAATAAAAAATAAAATACCATATGATCCAGTAAATCCACCTCTGAAGGGTATTTACCTGAAGAAAATGAGAACACTAATTTGAAAAGACATATGCACCTTTATGTTTATTGCAGCATTATTTATTGCAGCCAAGATATGGAAGGTCTATCAATAATGTCCATCAATAGATGAGTGGATAAAGAAGATGGGATACATATTACATAAAAGGAATATTAGTCATTAAAAAAACATGAAAAAAAAAAGATTAAAGTTAACCCAAATGCCCTCTAAGAAAAGGATTGGTTAAATAAATATGCTATAAACACATAATATAAAACTATGTGGCTATAAAAAAGAATGAGGATGCTCTCTGTATACTAATATGAACTGATACCCAAAAAATATTGAGGATGGAAAAAGGAAGATGCATAACAGGTATATACTAAGTGAAAAAGAATATTATGATCAGAATACAAAAATAAGCCACCATCAGTTTCTAGCTGCAAAAACCAGCTGGTTTCACTGGAAAATACCCTCTTGTTTCTGGACCACCATCATAGCCATTCAGTGGCAATCACAAACATACACTTACTTATGGATTTGGCGGGGAACCTGAACATTATTGGTGAAGAAAATTTAGAAGTCTGAGGAGGCTGGAATCCAGAAGCACTGGCAAGAATAGAGGAGAGGTGCTATTTCTAGGCATGGAGAAACTAAAAGGGACTGTCTCCTGGTGGAAGCTGCGCAGGTTCTGCTTTCTTCACCTCCCCCTTCCCACTCCACATTCCATGGAGGCCAAACTGGAAGTTAGGGCTGGACGGTTACAGGCTTCAATATTAATTAACTGGAGCACATACATACATACAGTTTTAGGACAGAGTTACTTTTAACCTCAAGTAACTGAGTAAAGAGGTTTTAAGAGCTTAGGAACATCAACAGGTTGATGTACTAACAGTCATCAGATGAGACATATGGACACAAGAAAGATTAGTAAGAAATAGGTAAGTTCTTACCGATTTCCAGAAAAGACTAGAGAGCACTGAAGGGTGGGGGTGGGTGAAATTCAGACAACTTGTGTAAACTCACGATTTACGACTTTGTGGTAACTGCCAACAGTATTATTACAGTAATAATGAAAATGAATCATCTGCTTGTGTGATGTGTATATGTATATATCTGCCGAGCACTTCGCTGACCAAGTGAAATCAATATTTCAATGATCTCAGAAATATTTTTGAAAGCTTAAAAGATATGAGTGATTTAGAAGACTACTACTTTACTTTAGCAAAACCAATCCCCAAATTTTTTAAATGGCAAAGCAAGCTTTAGAAGAGAGTAAGTAAAATATATAAGGTAATATTTTCAAAAATATCGTTATATGATAGACTAGTTTATAAATCAACTCTTTGTGGAGTTCAAAAAAGGGGGACTCATAGTCTAAGCCTACCTCTGTTTTAAACAGTAAAAACAGTGTTGGCTAGATTATTATTAACCCTAGTTTGAAACTACTTTGAATTACATTTTTATCCAGCCAAAAATTAAGGCACTAAACAAGGCTTGTGTATTCAGTTATTTGCATCCTAAAATTTAATAGCACTTGACATAATATATTATAATTTAAAAGGCAGGAGTCCACAGAGCATGGACATAACTTTTAGGAGAAAAGTTTCATTTTGAGCCATTATTGCTTTATGGCACTACTTAGCATAAGGAAAAGTATTTTTCTCTCTCAAATTTACTTTTTTTTTTTTATTTCCCCAGTTACTGTCAAGTCTGACATGGGTTCATATTCCTGCTCTGCTATACTTACTGGCTGAGGAGATGTTTAACCTTTCTGAGTTTTAGTTCTGTCACCTATAGGTGGAATAGAAATGGTAACCTACCAATTTTATAAGATTATGTGAATTAAATCAAGTGATAACATAAAAAGGTTTAGGCCTATCACTGTCTCTGAAATAAAATTTTGTAATTGACACCAATTTCTATCACTCTGAATAGAGTAAAACAATTTCTACTTGTAGAAGAATTTTCTTATAAAGAGAAGTCAGACTGTTCCTCTGAAATGTGTTAATTATATCAGACTAAATTATTTAGGCTCCAACACATGGTATTAAGTTCTAGTAAATCCTAGGGGAAGGCATTTAATTATTATTACTTTGGCTACATAAATCTAGAAATACAAATGAAACCTTCTGTGCAAAAGCAAGTGGTCATTCAAGGTCATTCAGAATTTTTAGAACATTCTAAATTTGAGATGGAAAACACCCTGAAGGCCATTAATATAACACCACATATTTTACAACAAAAAGATAGAGGAGTCTTAAAGAAGTTAAATGGATTTGCCCAAGCAGTATATGATACCAATACTTAGGGCTTTCAACTTATTTTTCTAGTTATGCTTTACAGTATAAATACCACTCTACCTTTAAAAATTTTTGACTGTGTTTCACACTTTGGTTTAGTGATACTTCCACATTCAAACAGATCTGAAGTCATGTACCTATTCTAGAAGCTATAATTTCAAAAAACTTAAAAAAAAAAGGTGTTAGTCACAAATAACCTATTCAAATAAATTTTAGAAAAACACCATTTTCACACTAACATAAAAGTCAAAAATATTTTATTACCTCGAGAGTCAGTGGATTTTATACGATAGAACAGTATTAGTTTTATTCCACACCTACACAAAACCCCCTTCTTAAAACCTCATGACTCATCATATGACAAAATTAGAAAAAGAAAAAATTTACCATTCTCAATTAGAAATATGGCCAGAAATTCAAAAAATCTTAAAAATTTGACAGTACTCTCACCTATTAAGAATCTGAAGAAAAAAGGTCTAAAAGCAACCATTAAAAAGTTTGTCAAAAACTCATGAATCACTGAAGACAGAGAGTCACCTTCAAGAAGGTCAAGAAGGACCTAGTGACTGAAGTACTAACCTAGTTTTTAGTACTGCCCTAAGTTTCAGAGCAAGGGAACAAGCTAGATGCTAAGATATAATGATTAAAAGTAAGTAACAAGGAGGGAGAGAAAAAGAGATGGTGGAGTAGGAAGGCAAGGCAGAAACCTTCTCCCACACACACAGCAAGGAAGCAACTATAGCAAATACAGATAACCCTGAAAATGACTGAAGACTGCAGAACAGGCCACCTACCCCTGGGGAAGGAGAGGAGACCACACAAAGAAGGGTAAAGTGGTACAGCTGTGATCAAGCGGGACCCAAGCCCTTCCCCAATCCCAGCCCACAAGTGGGCGGAAGTAAAACAGACCAGGGACAGGATAGGCGCCCAGGAACTCTGCACACCCGGCCCTGGAGATCTGCTCTGAGACAGAAGTCCACATTGCACTGGACTTTGGTGATTAACAGGGATGGACACCAGGGAGTGGGGAGCACTCTGGGAGGCTGAGAATCCTTTTGCTTGTGGATAACAGACATGCTCCATAGGTCCCTCTGAGACCCAACACAGAGGCTATAGTTTGAAAGATTTACCAGCAGCAGGAAAGGTGCCAGAGGGGAGGGGGTTAGATGGAGCTCCTTCTGCAGTGTCAGGGCTGGTGAAGGACACTTCCCCAGCCCTACCTCAGCCCAACTGGTCAGGCGCTCATGGGAGCCAGCCCCAAATGCTCACCCTGTGCACCCGCCCACTCAGCCCATCAGTGGTCAGACTTTGCTACCCGACAGACGGAGGGAGACTTTGCTGCTTGGCAGGTGGAGGGATGCTTTCCCAGCCTTCTCTCAGCCCAATGGGGGAGGCACCTGCAGGAGCCAGCTTCAATTGCTCCTTCTTCCTTGTTAGCAGACCAGCCCTGAGCATCACTCCCCTGAGCTCCCACTCTGCCCACCCTGGCGGCCCACATAAAACTCTTAGAAGAAAACAGAGGCAAAAATCTCTTGAACATAATAAGCATGAGCAATTTTTTTCTGGACACATCTCCCCAGGCAAAGGAAACAAAATAAAAAATGAACAAGTGTGAGTATATCAAACTAAAAAACTTCTGTACAGCAAAGGACACCATCAATAGAACAAAAAGGCATCCTGCAGTATGGGAGGACATATTCATAAGTGATTTATCCAATAAGGGGTTAACACCCAAATATAAAGTGGGCAGAGGACCTGAACAGACATTACTCCAAAGAAATTCAGAGGGCCAACAGGCACATGAAAGGATGCTCCGCCTCACTAGTCATCAGGGAAATGCAAATCAAAAGCACAATGAGCTATCACCTCACACCAGTCAGGATGGGTGGGCACTATCCAAATACAAAAAATAACAAGTGCTGGCAAGGATGTGGAGAGAAGGGAGCCCTCCTACACTGTTCGTGGGAATGCAAACTGGTGCAGCCACTGTGGAAAGCAATATGGAGGGTCCTCAAAAAACTAAAAACAGAAATACCATTGGATCCAGTAATTCCACTTCTAGGAATTTACCCAGAGAAAACAAAATCCCTGATTCAAAAAGGATACATGCCCCCCTATGTTTATTGCCACATTATTTACAATATAATAGCTAAGATGGAAGCAACTTAAGTGTCCATCAGTAGAGGAATGGATAAAGAAGATGTGGTATATACACACAATGGAATATTATTCAGCCATAAAAAGAAATAAATCCCGCAACAACCTAGACAGACCTAGAGGGTAATATGCTCAGTGAAATAAACCAGGCAGAGAAAGACAAATACCATATGATTTCACTTACATGTGGAATATAAATATAAAAACAAAACAAAATGAACAAATAGCAGTAGACTCATAGACAATGAGAAGTGACTGTGGTTACCATGGAGGAGGGGTTCGAGTAGGTGCGTGGGGAGAAGGAGGGGATAAAGGGCACAGAAATTCTCAATCATAATATAAGTGGGTCAGGGGGATGGTAGTACAGCATGGAGAATATAGTCAATGATTCTGTAACATCTTTCTGTGTTGACAGATAGTAATTGCTCTAGTTGGGGGGATAATTTAATAATGTGGGTAACTGCTGAACCACTGTGTTGTATACTTGAAACCAATATAAGACTGTATATCAACTATACTTCAATAAAAAAAATAAGTAAATAAAATAAATGTGGAGATGTTAAAAAAAATGAATGAAAGGAATCTAGAAGTAGAGGCTAAAAATCATAGAAGCTAAAGGTAAGGACACCACAGCAGAATAAACTGATGCTCAAAATATTCTAAATAATTTTTAAAAATTTGTTTCTCATCACGATAAGATTTGTTAGTACCATTAAAGAAACAAACAAAAAACTAGAATTACAACAGAAAGCTGTTTTACTCCTTTTCATAAGTCTATATTCCTATCACTATTTTCTGTCCTGAGAAACACAGTCTCCACAACACCCCAATAAGGTAAAGCAACACATGGTACTTTGAAAATAAATACTCCATTGTATTTCAATGCACTCCATTGAAAATAAATAAATAAATCCTGAATTAGGCACATGTTTCCAATAAATATAAATGTAAAGGTAAGGTAATTCACTTAGGAAGGCATAAGAAAAAAATGTAATGAAAACATTTTGATCACTACCCAATATTAGTGAGCCATTTTGGCTAAAAATTCAAATCTGTTCAAATAACCCAACATTCAAAAATAAGAGAAATAGTTTTTATATCTACTTAACATTATGTGGTCATGGTAGTATTACATGAACGAATGTAGGAAAGCTGAGAGATTGAGACGATCCCACAGGGTATGGCTTTCTTATAACTAACAATCACTTGTAGATCACCTGTTTTGGTGTTGCTATAATGACTTTATGAGTCACAAACTATCCCCCACTGCCAACTTCAATAATTCAGAGGAGCTCATTATGCATGAAAAATGTACTAAAAACATTTGTTTCAAGTAAAATCACATACATTAATTAATTTGATATTATTACAGTACACTATATATTTTCAGCCTCAGTTTAGTAAGCTAAATTACTGGCCACTGGAGGAAATTATCCGTATCCCCACTCTTTCTAAAATTATCCCTCATGTCAGTCCTGAATGTTAATCCATGATGTAAGTACGGAGACTTTTTAAACATTATGTCTTTCTTTACTGAGAGACTGAAACAGTTAAGTCTTTGTGTATAATTCTTACTATGATTATTTATGGAAAGCAAATCTGATTTCATGAGCAAGTTAGGATATATTAAAAACTTAATAGAAATGTCTTATTTTAAGTTCACCAAAAAGAACCCTTGTCTGAAATACACAAGTATTTAACAGCAAAGTATCATAACGTCTGCAACTTACTTTCAAATGGGATTAGGCAAAACAAAAAGTAAAAAAAAATGTGTATGTGTACATATACACAAAGAAAATCTGTGCAAATATGAGAAAGAAAGCAAATGTGGCAAAATGTCATCATTGCCGGCTGTGAGGGGAGGGTAGCGTATTCGGAGTATTTTTTCAACTGTTCTGTGAAAACTTTCAAAGCAAAAAGCTGGGAGAACAATGGACCCTCAGTGACTCCTAGTTCTCTTTGTGTTTTAGTTATTACCCTGAATACATGTCTAGTTTCTTCTTTTTTTTGTCTTAAGAACCGTCTGTCCTGTTTAAGACAATGCCACGGACTGTGTTTAACAAAAACCGTAACCCAAGGAAAGAGCTTTTAAAAGTAGGTTTAAAGGCTGGTGTGAATTATTTGTTTTACCTGAAAGTTAACATCTTCTTTCTTAAATATTAGTGCTCGAACTTCATCAGGATCTCCATTAAATATAGCTTGCACCAGTGATGGCTAAAATACAAGAGAGTAATAAAAACATTAATCATAACACATGGATGCCTCTAAAGATATTTCCACATACCTTTTCAATCTATAACTTTTCTTCCTTATAGCAACAACAGTCATTTGGTTTTTGACATTAACAAAAGTTTCATGAAGTCTAATTGTATGAAAGTACAGATACCTTTTCAGAAAAAAAAGGAGGCCTAATTTAAAAAAAGATCAATTTGGTATGACCAAAATTAGGTAGTACAATAAATGTAATCAGCCTTTTGTTCACATTATGTGGTAAAAAATAAGTCTCTTCCAAACACAAGTGTGAGATTTCAACACTTACTTGTGGGACACAACCTGTCAAACAAACTGTTCCCAGCCCACCCTGAGGCCCATGAAGGAAAGCATGTTTGAGAAGTTCTCTTTGGGGCACAAGAATAACTTGCATGGATTAGCATTACATGCACGAAGATAAAAACCCAAAGAAAGAAAATCTGGCAAAGGAAAATCACTACTATTCAAAGACCAAAAAATACTGTATACCTGAATAACATGGAGAAGCAAATGTGTGCATATCTAAATATAACAATTTCTTAATCAACAATGCAGCCTCTCTGATAAGGTATCATATTTTACTAGTCAAACAAGAAGCCAATTGACAACAGCATTAAAAGTAAGGGTAAGGATGAAGTCTGATTCTTTTTCATATAAGTCTTATATGTAAATACATAAAATTCACTACAGAAAAGACTGCCTCAGTACTGCTGGCAGTAGTCAACCTTTCCTAAAACAGAGTTCCTCATTCTTGTTACATCAGTTTTTAAAACCACAAAATGAAAACAGAAACGTGGTTGCCATAACTACAATTCTCAAATTATTTTTTTAGAGTCTTAAGAGATAGTAAATAAAGTCTGAAATGTTATATAAAGCTGAAAAAGTAAAAATAAGAAAAGTGTGCATTTTATACACAAGTAATATTTTATATTTATATATTTACATCATTTAATTTGGGTTTTTAATGAAACAAGTGGAAACTAACTTACGTTTACTCCTTAAAAATAGAACATGCCCTACTAGTTCAGTAGAATATGGTAAAACATATAAACTCTCATATCTTACCAATACATTTCCAGATGGTGGAGAATGTAGAGATTTATTTTCCTGTGGCAATTTAGAAATGAATGCAGGAGATTCATCTTCTACCTCCTCCAAAACAACAATACACACCCGACTCATTCGCTCTTTTAAAATACCAAATTCCAAGCTATGTGATAAAAGTCACGGTCGGAAAAGTACAAGTAGTTCCTCCTCTTCTGTACAACACACAGAATCATCCTCTGAACAGCACAGCTGGTTGTTTCAAGTTAGTAAGTACTATCAGAAAAGCTGAAGTTCAAAATTATGACTACATAACTTCCTAAAACAACAGAATTCTATTATTTTCTGTTGGGTTACTGCAGTACTTAAATTTCACATCAACATGTCAGTAACTAAAATGAGTCCAGAACAAGTTCATTTAAAAATATTTTTGCCCTACCAAAATAGTCATATTGCTCTGTCTCAAAGAAATTTACTTGCATGAAAAGATCATTGTTTTGGGGGACGCCACCACACGATACAGAATTAAATGAGAAACAACTGCTGTGACAGAGAAGATTACAGCTATCCCCACTCTTACCTACAAGGTCACACAGTTATCAGGAGCTGGCTTGCTTACAATTGAAAATTAAAAATAAAATCTCACTGTTATGTTTTCACTTCTAATTTGTCTTCATTTCTTCAGCTTCACTGGTTTAATGAAGATACTATTCCCGCCCCCCTGCCCAAAAATATGTATCTAGAGCTCAGCACAAATTCTTAAAATGAAGCTCAGAGGTTGACAATTCTTTCTGTGTTAGGGAAAGAAAAAAAACCCACTCTGCATTAATAGCAAAGCTGCAGTCCATTTACATGCGATGAGTCAGACCACAAGAGACAATGGGACTCTTGGTACTAGAATACAGCTTGATTAATCCAGATACCCCATATAACAGAAGAAACACAGATAGCCTTATTCTCATCGATAGCATAAGCAAGGCAAAATGTTCATTCCTTCTCCATCAGGCAGTTGTCTGTGGCTGCTACAGCAAAGGGCACAGGCAGTGGGCAGAAATAGTGTTAGCAGAGAATCCTAATAGCACAGGCAGGCTGCAAAGGAATTAGAAGGCATTTGAGCTCAAATTACTGCTTCAGGCTTTTCTTTTTAGAAAAAAAAAAGAGAAAAAAAAGAGTTTATCATTCCAGTGTTTCCTTTGATCTCCACATGAATACAGCTTCCATTAAACAGTCTTCATTCAGAGGAAAAAACAGCAGACTGTGCATCTTCTGTGAGCCAACTACTTTATTCAATCATCTGCCTCTGTGCCAATAGTTTCCTTCCACTGTGAAAACGGCTACAGTTATCCTTTTCAGTAGGTTTCAGACATTTTCCTGTTCCTCAGATGATCTTGCAAAATGCCACTGACACCTCCAAACGAGTAGGTCCTTAAAAAATATCTATAGACGCTCAGGATCGGCCCCTCAGAAGCATTCCAACTGAGCAACAGTCTGAATAGCAAAGACTGCAGAACCGCAGGATGAAATGCCTAGTAATGCTCACATGTTACACTTACCAGAGATCTGAGCTACTGCTCAGGATGTAACTTCCTCTAGCAAGAGAAAAAAAACAGTGCGTTTGGACAGCCTTCACAATTAGAAGGTTCATGCCAGTTCTGTGACTAATCTAGATCAAACTAAATAATTCTATAACTGAAAAATGAGTGCACTTTTAACATTTTCCATTAAAAGCCACAAGGAAATCTGGTGTACTGCCTCTGCTGACTAACACTGGTTTTAGCAAGTAAACAATTCCAAACAGCTTAACTGCTTTCGTATGTTACAATATTGCAAATATTTAACCCTATAATGACAGTTGCAATAAGAATGTCTGCAGTAAAGCCATAAGAGAATTAGAGATGAAGGAGAAATACTTTTTGAGAATATAAAAGCCACGACCCTATGATTTTATTATTTTTTACCAAGACCATTTTTAATCTATCAGATTTGTTATTTTCAAAAATGCAAAGAAACTTAAACAAAAGAAATTTAAGACTTACTAACAATTTCTAAGTTGTTCAATTTAATCATTCAAGTCATATTTTTAAAGGGAAAAACTAAAAATTTCATAATGTAGAAATCCTAACTCTAAAATTCTGTGGATCATTTGAATTTTCACTGAGGAAATAAAGTAATTCTACTTTCCCATCTGGAAATGGGATAAAGTCTTAAAATCTGTTAAGCAGCCACATAAAACTATTTGTTTAAGGTCCTTGGTACTGAATTCTCTGTATATCAAAAATGCACAGGTTTACACAAAAAAAGCAAGGACTCTCCCTCTCCTATAAATTAATTTCCCCAAAGTCCCAAGTATCAGAAACAATCAATTTACAGTTGGTTTCCCCCCTTTATTCACTCAACAATGGGAATATTTCCCAATAGAAAAATAACAAAGAAAATACCATGGTTTCTCTTCAATCTTTGTTCTATCAACTAGCATTTGTAATACACATAATAGCTATTTTTACACTAGATGTTGCACATTCTCAGTTAATACTCACAAAAACCTTGCTATATTCCCATATTATCAGAGAAAAAAACAGACTCAGAAATCAAGGTTTTAACCAATGTCATGCAAATCAGTAAAGTTGTACCTAATTCCAAACATAAGCTTTCCAATCTATTCTGCCTGAGTGTACTTGAGCACACATGCACATGCTCTTCCCTTGCTGTGCTCTCTAGCTCTTTGCAACCTGCAATACTAGACTGTAAAAGTGACCTTAGAAGACATGTAACCTGTAACAGTTGTGAAAAGTTTAGGTAAGGAAGGCATATACTACTTATTGCCACAATTTCCCCAAACAAGTTATTTTTAGGGTATTTCCGGGCTAGTGTTACCTCACATGTTTAAATCAGTTTACTTATTAAACATATGAAGAAAAAAAAACTTAGCATGATATAGAAAATATATCAATTTAAAAACAAAAACAATATCAGTCTATGGAAAAAGACCTAACATAACTGTACCAAGATACTAAAATACACTAACAATTCACAAATTTGTATTTTAAAATATATAAAATGGTTTTAAGCCAAATGAAAGACATGCAAATACTTTGACATACAAAAATGTTAATTATATCCACATGGCTAAATAAAAAATATCATCTTAATAGCTGAAATATTTGAAAATGAAACCACTATGGTAATGATATCCTATATTCTATTTTCAGGGTTTCCTCCCTACCCCAAGATGAAATCTCTTAATATAGACAATTTTTACTTGTTTCAAAGTATGCAGTGTGTAAATTCACCTACTAAGACTTAAGCAGGTACATCCTGTTTCTTGTTCTAGATCAACTTCCATACTTAGGTCTTTCCCAGCCAGAAAACAAGCTCCTTGGAGGCAGGGACTGTATTATATAGATACTGTTTCATTCTATTTTCTTCCCTCTATAAATAATTTCATTGAAATGAATTCTGTTATGTCACCAGCCTCTGGAAAAGAGTGGCAAAATTAAAAGACAATGGGGGAGATTCATATATATATATATAATACATATATATACACACACATATACACTTTAAATCAGAAAACATAGGAGGCACTAAGGTGCAACAAAGTGAGTTTTGTACCGCTAGTAAGTTGAGCACCTTAAATGTAGAAGTTGACAGGATATAAAACAATGATACAGGATGACAGCTAAAACTAAGAAGAAAGCTCAGCAGTTAGCCTACATGGAGTTCAAACTCTGATTCCATTATTTATTAGCTGGGTCCTTGGATTTAAGCTACTTAAATTCCCTGAGCCTCAATCTCTTCACACTTTAAAAAAAAAAATATCCAAAGATTTTTATCTAAGAGAAACACTGTAATAGCACAGTGGTTGAGAACGCAGACTTTTGTAGACAAATTGCTTGTATTTGAATCTAGTTTCCAGCTAACAAACCTAACCCTGTGACCTTGATTGAACAAGTTGCTTAACCTATCTGTGTTTCATTTCAAGACCTGTTAAAGGACATTAAATGAATCTACAGTGTCATTCATAGTGAAGTTTAAAATAGAATTAAAATTTAAGATTATTATGGATATTTAGGGTAGTTGAATGACAACCCTTGTGAAGCCAGTGAATAAATAAAAGGATTTTGACAACCTCCTACTGGTGAGGTGATTCAGACTGGTGCCTGGAGAGTTCATTCAGTTGGTCTCCCCTCGTCACTTTTCAGGCTTCTTGAGGAACTGACAGAAGCTGGTCTTACACTCTAGGAACTAGATAAGAATTAATAAGTGTTCTTTGGGGGGTGGATTGAGGTGGGAAGGGGGAGCAGTAACTTAGCAAGAAGCAGCACTACAGGTTTTTCCATTCTTCACATTCACTGTATTTTATAGTCAAGGGCAATAAAAACGGTGAAAAGTACCAGTCCATGGTATATTATAAAATCGGACAGATGAAAAATACTGAGGTCGATATTTTAATATTTTTTATTTAAGTTAATAGCACTGTTTTATACATTCATTGAATAAAACAGGCCCCTAACCTCAAAGAACTCATGTCTTAAAGGAAAAGGTAACTGTAAATAAGTATTTAAGAAATTAGGACTAGAGGAAGTACTTATGATGAAAAATTATTAACGTAGAGTGTGCAAAGTTACGTTCAACAATTTTTTTCCAGTTGAACAGTGGCAAGGTGATGTGGTTTTTTTCTTGAGGCATTTACTTGTTTTTAGGCCAAATTAGATTAAGTTATTTAATAAGCCAACAATTTCAGCCATGACAAACTTCATAATCCTTCCATTCTTTATGCTAAATGTATCCTCTCAAAAACTTACTCTTATTCTTCAGAGAATCACATAATGGTAAAACTAGTTTAAACCTTGATTTTACTGATAAAAAAATTAATGTCCTGTTTTTTTTTTTAGGTTTCTAATTTTGTTACAGCAGAATTTCTTTTTCTGACACAAAATGATTTTTCCTTTCTGCATAGAGATTTAACCCAAAGCTTATCTCTTACAAATCTGTGAACTCCATATTGATTATCATATAGTGAAGTATTTTACTCAGGGTATATTATGTGGCTACTCTGTGCCAATCTAATCCCTGAGTATTAAAAAATAAAAAGCTTGTGGTAAAAGATGGTAAGGGTGTGGGTTCAAAACATGTTTCAGAAACATTTCTCATAGTTTAGAAGGTTACTCAAAATCAGAAAGCTATGCCTCATCTATCTATATGCTTACAAAAAGTCTTATGAACAGATTTAAAGGCAAATGCGGTGGAAGGAAGGGATAAAAAAAAAACAAACAAACCAAGAAATAGCTGCCCTCTAGGCTACTGGTCAGATTTTCTTTTGGTCAGTGCAGCCACTGCAAAAACATCACTCTATATTTAAAAAAAGATGAATTCAGAATCAGAATCCTTTTAACCAATCAGATTTAGTTCTCTGAATGTAATGTATTTATGAAAGAGGCCACTTAAGAAAAATTAATCATATCATACTTCCAAAAATGGCTGACAACCCGTGGTATCTGAGGATCACAAGTTGATCCAACTGGCATATTACAATGGTAATAATAAACTGCATACTGTACTTTATACTTTAAATTTGCTGAGAGTAACCCTTATAGTTCTTACCATAAGAAAAGGTAACTGTGAGGTGATGGATATGTTAATTATAATACTTTAAGTTTGAATGTAGTAAACATTTCACAGTATAAATCTATATCAAACCATCACATTGTACACCTTAAACATATATAATTTTTACTTGTCAATTATACCTCAGCAAAGCTGGAGAGGAAGAGCCCTTATGCAGCCTAAATAAGGTAGTACATCATACATAAGAAACACTAACCACTACACAGTATGAATACGAAAGACAGTAAAAGGCAGTACAGAAGACCTAAGTTAAGAGAACTGACTATACCTGTCACTAATTCAGTCACTGGTAGGAGGTGTAGCATATGAATTTATTAATTGTAATTAGTATATAAAGATAACTTCTAATTATCCATTCTCTAAAAAAAGAAATGATGGCGTTTATAAAGCTATTTATAAACTTCATTGCTGCTACTTTTTCCTGTTTTATTAGGAGGGTGTTTTCTCAAAGAAAATGATGGTCTACTAGTGAGAACATATAGTATCAAAACTTATTTTGAGGATCACATTTCTGCCTGTATTCTAATCCAGTTTAGAATAGGAGAAATATAAACTGCCAGTATTCTAATCCAGTTTCCCACTAAAAACTTAACCCTGTGACCTTGAAAAAGGATACTTCTTACCGTTTTTTTCTTTCCTTTGACTGTAAAATACAATGAATGTGGAAGAATGGAAAAACCTGTAGTCCTGTGTCTCACCTAAGTTTACTGCCCTCCCTCAACACTTAGTAACTCTTGTCTGGTTACTGGAATGTAAGCCCAGCTTCCTATCAGTTCCTCAACAGGCCTGAAAAGTGGGGAGGACTTTGCAACTGAATGAAATTCTCCAGGCACCAGTCTGAATCACCTCACTAGAAGGAGGGAGGTTGTCAAAAATTCCTTTATTTACTCACCAGCTTCACAAGGGGTATGTGCATTCTAAACTGGATTAGAATATGGGTAGAAAAAAAGGAGAAAATATTTGAAACACTATAATTATTTAACACTACTTTAAGTAGAACTCAGAGTCAATAATAAGAATATAAATTGTTAGACAGTTCTATAGCAATATCACCACATTAGTAGCTAATGGACTCTGTTGCCTTATCCTAAATATTTGTTATAATTTGAATGACTCACTAGTTCTCTTTTTTTCCTTTGTCTCCTCCCTCAAACACATATATGCTTCTCTAATTTTATCATAATAGTAACCCTGGCTTGAGAGCAACAACATATTCTCTTATAAAACAAAGTACATGAGGCCCCTTCACATACATTAGGGTTTCACCGAGATTTCATAAGTTCAAGATATCACAAGTTGGCTAGTTACCTGTCAGTGCATTATTTCATTTCTTTATTTCCTTCATTTTACTGTTGAAGAAAATGAAACTCAGCAAGTAATTTTTATAACTATTTTCAGTTCTAACTCATGAGTTTATGTCCCTTTTCTGTTAAGAGTAGGTTGATTTATGAAAGAGAGGTACCAAAAATAGTGGCAGTAACCATAGATTAGATTTTTTTCAGTAAGTTCAGCTATGAGGAAAGACTAAGTTGGGCAATATTTAACCCCTAAAGGATCAAGGAGAGAATGGTAAAGATCAAAAACTAATCTCTAACATGGCACAGCACCATACAACCATCAAGAAGCTTGTCCTTGGATAAGAGGAGTAAAAGACTGGACCATACATCTTAAATTCCAATTTAGGGAGTTCTGCCCAAAGAACCGGCTTCTATATTCCATCTCAGAGTGCTGATAGGACATACTCTAAGATGTCTGGTGGCTGCTGACAACAATTAAGTAATTTGGTCTACCATGCAAACATCCACCACAGGCCCTCCTCCCAGGTCAATGCAGAGTGAGCAGGTGCAGAAACTCAGATACGTTTTTCCCTAGGAGAGAAGATGGACCAATGTCCAATGTTCCAAATTTCTAGGGGCTGTCAGAGGGACTGTCTTAGAGTGCTGATGAGATCCAGCACACTGGTGATGCCTGGGTTGCTAAAGACAGAGTTGTGGTTTGGATGTATAAAGTTTTGAGAGATCTCACAATCTCTGGCTGGGCTGACATATAAAGGTCTTCCCTTGTATGAGGCCAGTCCATGAAGACCAGGTGAGGTGCTGCTTTTTCTAATGTACAGATATCAACACAAAGAGTCAGGGAAAATAAAGAAATTGGGAAACATGATCAAAATAAAAGAACAAGATAAAGTTCCAATAACTGACCCAAATAAAAGGGAGATATATGAACTACCTGACAAAGAATTCAAAACAATGGTAGTAAAAATGCTCACTGAGATCAGAACTTTACCTGAACAAAGTAAAAAAATTTCTTTTCTGTGAAAATTTCAACAGAGATAGAAAAATTTTTAAAGAATCCAACAGAAATCTTGGAGCTGAAGAATACACTGACTTAACTAAAAAGCTCAGAAGAGCAATTCAACATCAGAATAAATCAAGCAGAAGAAAGAATCAGTGAACTCAAAGACAGATTAATTTAAATCATCCGGTCAGAGGAACAAAAAGAAAAAAAAAATGAAAAGCATAAAGACAACTTAAAGGGACATATGGGATACAATTAACCAGACCTTATGGGAGTCCTGAAGGAAAAGATAAGAGGGAAAAGCTGGAAAGCTTATTCAAAGAAATAATGGCTAAAAACTGCCCAAATCTAGGGAAGGAAATGGACATCTAGATCCAGGAAGCCCAATGGATCCCAAAATAATGAACTCAAAAGAAATCTGTGCCAACACACATTTAAAACAAATTGTCAAAAGTCAAAGATAAAAAGAATTATGAAAGCAGCAAGAGAAAAGTGACTTGACATATAAGAGAATCCCATTAAAACTGCAGGGGACAACTCAGAAGCTTTGCAGGGAGTGGGATGAAGTCACAGTGCTGAAAGACAAAAACTGTCAACAAGAACATGGGTAACAAATTTGTCCTTCAAAAACAAAAAAGAGATAAAGAACTCTACACCCAAAAAAGCTGAGAAAGTTTGTCACCACTAGACCTACAAGAAATGCTGAAGGCAGTTGTTTGATTTGGAATGACACTAAACAGCAACAGGAAAACATATGAAAGTATAAAACTTGTTGGTAGAGGTAAATATATAGCCAAATACAGAATACTGTCATACTGTAAGGTATACAAATAATTTAAAGTTCTAGTATAAAAACTAAAAGACAGAATTATTAAAAGTAACTATAAAAAGTGTTGTTACACATATAACAAGATATAAATTGTGACACTGATAAAAAGTGGGGTGAGAAGTAAAAATGCAGTTTTTTATGAGACTTAAGTTACCACCTTAAAATAGACTGTTATAGGAAGACACTTTATGTAAGCCCCATGACAACCACAAAGAAAATATCAGTATCAGAAACATGAAAGAAAAGGGATTCAAGTGAAAAAAAAAATGAAATCAATGACAGTAACATGGAAAAAAGGAAGATAGGAAAAGAAACAAAAGCACCACAAGAAAAAAAAATAAGTAATTTTTTTCATAATTACAAGTAATTCCTTCCATATTAACAATTACCTGAAATGTAAATGGATTAAGTTAGCCAATCCAAAGACCTAGATGGCTGAATGGATTTTTTAAAAAAATATCCAACTGCACCCCATCTACAAGATACTGACTGACTTTATTTAGATTTAAGGGCACACACAGGCTAAAAGTAAAGGGATGGGAAAAGATGTTTCATGCAAATGGTAAAGAAAAGAGAGTAGGGATATCTAAACATGTCAGACAAAAACTGACTTTAATTCAAAAGTGGTGACATGAGACAAAGAAGGACATTACACAATGGTGAAAGGTTAATTCACTAGGAAAATATGATAAATACATACATACACAACACCAGAGCACCTAAATATATAAAGCAGTGACAGAACTGAATGGGGAAATAGACAGCAATATAATAGTAGACCATCCAAACAGAGAATCAAGGAACAGTGGGCTTCAACAAGTAAACAGCTTGAACAACACTACAGACTAAATGGACCCGAGAGACATATCCAGAACATTCCACCCAATAGCAGCAGAATATACATTCTTCTCAAGCACAAATAGAACATTCTCGAGAACAGAAGAAATCTTAGATCATAAAACAAATTTTAACAAATTTGAGAACATTGGAATCCTAT
The DNA here is from genome assembly GCA_029783875.1 of Phataginus tricuspis. NCBI lineage: Eukaryota > Metazoa > Chordata > Mammalia > Pholidota > Manidae > Phataginus > Phataginus tricuspis. Next base: position 49,972,817 of record JAQQAC010011420.1, on the reverse strand, counting down.
CAAATACCTTTTCAGACATCAATGGAAAGAAACTAGTAATCTACATCAGAAGGAATGCAAGAAAATTGATAAACATGTTAAATTAAACAACACACTCTTGAAAAAACAATGGTCAAGAAAATATCAAGAGATCAAAGGAAGTAATTAGAAAATCTCAAGACAAATAAAAAAAAACGCAACATAATAAAATTTAAGGGATATATAAGGCAAAAGCCATACTAAGAGGGAAATTCACAGCAGTAAACACTTAGCTTGAAAAGAAAGATTTCAACCTAACTCTGCACCTGAAGGAACTAGGAAAAAAAACAACAAACTAAGCCCAAGTAAGCAGAAAGAAGGAAATATAAATTCAAGCAGAAATAAATAGAGAACTGAAAAAAAAACCAACAAAGCTAATTCAGAGTTAACTTTTTAAAATATAAAATTGAAAAAGCTTTACTTGAACTGAGGAAAAGAGAACCCAAATAAATCAAAAATAAAAAAGGATACATTAAAACTATGCCCCATGAGGGGGAAAAAAGGATTAAGACACTGCTATAAGCAATTACACAGAAACAAATTGGGCAACCTATAATAAATGGAAAATTCCTAGAAACACACAACCTACCGAGACTTAATCATGAATAGGAAAGGAAAGCAGACCTCTTAACTAGTAAGGACACTAAATCAGTAATCAAAACCTCCCAACAAAGAAAAGTCAAGGACCAGATGGTTTTACTGGTAAATTCTACCAAACATTTAAAAACTAATGCTAATCCTTCCCAAAAAATTGACGAGGAAGGAGAAGATACAAGATGGCGGTCTGAAAGGTGAGACAGAGAACCCCTCCCAAAACCACAGATAGTGTGAAAATATAGTTAATACAACTAACCCTAAAACAGCAACTGCATACAGACCTCACGAACACAACAGACCTCACAAAACAGGGTAATGTATGAAAGCCTTGATCTGGTGGGACCCGAGCCCTTCCCCCACCCCAGCTCACCTGCAGGAGGAAGAGAAATGGAGCGGGGGAGGGGGTGGAAGCCTGGGACTGCTGAACACCTAGACCTGGACATCTGCTTTGCGAGCAGAAATCTACACTGTGTGGTGCTCTGAAGGATGGGGAGCTGGGACAGGCAGAGTCGTTGAGACACAGACTCCGGCTGTTTGGAGAGGACGTGATCCACCCAGCCGCTCTGAGACAAGGTAAGGCAGGCAGTCTGAGAGGCTTCCTAGCAGCAAGAGGGCTGCAGAAGGTGCGGGGTTTGCATGGAGCTTGCTGTGCAGGAGAAAAGATAGGGGGACAAGGTTGCTTGGGCGCACTCTGCCCAGCCGATTGGGAACTTTGGGGAGCTCCAACCCCGACTGTGATACACAGGCTGCTAAGCCTTCCTCCTGACCTGACAGCACTGGCTTACAAACGTGCAGTCACTACTACCGGGTCAAGCCAGCCAGAGAGGACTCACCTACAACAGCTAGAGACGCCAAGCACAGAAGCTTACACTTGTGGGCTTGGCCCACTGGCTGTGATACCGGAGACAGGAAGGGCAGATGGTAGTCAGGAAACAGATCTTTCCTCCACCCAGGCACCAGCTCTGCTCCCCTATGACCCCCAACCTCACTCTAGGGGCTAAGCAGCTCCAGACACAGGAGCTTCTGGGCAATAGAGGGCACCACACACAAATATGAAACATCAAAAGAACATGGTACAGACTAAAATCTCACAAACCCCAGAAAAGGGGTAAATGAAACTGAACTCACCAATCTTCCTGAAAGAGAGTTCAAAATAAAAATAATAAATATGCTTATGGAGGTACAGAAAAATATTCAGGGACTCAGGAATAAATTTAAGACAGACATTCAAACATTAAGAAATTCCCTATCTGAAATGAAGCCTGCATACGGGGGATTTAAAAGCAGATTAGATGTAGTAGAAGAGACGGTAAATGGAATAGAAATTAGAGAAGTGGAATACAAAGAAGCTGAGGCATAGAGAGAAAAAAGAATCTCTAAGAATGAAAGAATATGGAGAGAACTGTGTGACCAATCCAAATGGAACAATATTCGCATAATAGGGGTACCAGAAGAAGAAGAGAGAGAAAAAGGGATACTAAATGTCATTGAGAAGGGAATTGCTGAAAACTTCCCCATTCTGGGGAAGGTGATAGTCTCACAAGACATGGAGATGCACAGATCTCCCAACACAAGGGACTCAAGGAAGACAACATCAAGACATATAATAATTAAAATGGCAAAGATCAAGGATAAAGACAGACTTTTAAAAGCAGCTAGAGAGAGAAAAAAGATCATATACAAAGGACAACCCATCAGGCTATCATCACATTTCTCAACAGAAACCTTACAGGCCAGAAGGGAGTGGCATGACACATTTAATGCAATGAAGCAGAAGGGCCTGAACCAAGAATATGCTAACCAATAAGGATATCATTTAAATTTGAAAGAGGGATTAAACACATTCCAGATAAGCAAAAGCTGAGAGAATTTACCTCCCACAAACCACCTCTACTACAGTGCATTTTGGAGGGACTCCTATAGATGGAAGTATTCCTAAGACTAAATAGATGTCATCCAAAGGATAGACAAAGAGTATAGAATACGATTCATAATATACAAAGAATGAAGGAGGAAGAAAAAGGAGGGGGGGAAAAAAAAGAATCTTTAGGTTGTGTTTGTAATAGCATAGCAAGTGAGTTAAATTAGACTGTTAGATAGTAAGGAAATTACCCTTAAACCTTTGGTAACCACAAATCGAAACCCTGCAATGGCAATAAGTACATACCTATCAATAACCACACTAAATGTAATTGGTCTGAATGCACCAATCAAAAGACATAGAGTCACTTAATGGATAAAAAAACAAGACCCATCTATATGCTGCCTACAAGAGACTCACTTCAAACCCAAAGACAGACATAGGCTGAAAGTAAAGGGATGGAAAAAGATATTTCATGCAACTAATAGGGAGAAAAAAGCAGGAATTGCACTACTTGTATCAGACAAAATAGGCTTCAAAACAAAGAAAGTCACAAGTGACACAGAAGGATATTACATAATTATAAAGGGGTCATTCCAACAAGAGGATATAACTATTATAAATATCTCTGCACCCAACACAGGATCACCTACATATGTGAAACAAATACTAACAGAATTAAAGGGGAAAATAAAATGCAATGCATTCAGATTGGGAGACTTCAACACACCACTCACTCCAAAGGTCAGATCAACCAGACAGAAAACAAAGAAAGAATCAGAGGCACTCAACAACGTATTAGAACAGGTGGACCTAATGGACATCTACAGAACACTCCATCCAAAAGCAAAAGGATACACATTCTTCTCAAGTGCACATGGAACATTTTCAAGGATAGATCATATACTAGGCCACAAAAAGAGCCTCAGTACATTCAAAAAGACTGAAATTGTACCAATCAGCTTCTCAGATCAGAAAGGTATAAAACTAGAAGTAAATTATTCAAGAAAATGAAAAAGCCCACAAACACATGGAGGCTTAATAACATGCTCCTAAATAATCAAGGGGTCAATGACCAAATAAAAACAGAGATCTAAAAACATATGAAGACAAATGACAACAATAATTCAACACCGCAAAATCTGTGGGATGCAGCAAAGGCCGGGCTAAGAGGGAAATATATTGCAATACAGGCTTACCTCAGGAAAGAACAATCCCAAATGAACAGTCTAAACTCACAATTAATGAAACTAGGAAAAGAAGAAAAATGAGGTCCATAATCAGTAGAAGGAGGGACATAATAAAGATGAAAGCCAAAATAAATAAAATTGAGAAGAATCAAACAATATAGAAAGAATCAATGAAAGCAGAAACTGGTTCTTTGAGAAAATAAACAAAATAGATAAACCCCTAGCAAGACTTAACAAGAAAAAAAGAGAGTCTACACACATAAACAGAATCAGACCAATATCTCTGATGAACATAGAATGCAAATACTCAACAAAATATTAGCAAACCAAATTCAAAAATACCAAAGTCAACAAGATCACCCATCATGATCAAGTGGAATTCATCCCAGGGATGCAAGGATGGTACAACATTCAAAAATCCATTAACATCATCCACTACATCAACAAAAAGAAGAAAGAAAACCACATGATCACCTCCATAGATGCTGAAAAAGCATTTGACAAAATTCAACATCCATTCATAATAAAAACTCTCAACAAAATGGGTACAGAGGGCAAGTACCTCAACATAATAAAGGCCATGTATGACAAACCCACAGCCAACACTATACTTAACAGTGAGAAGCTGAAAGCTTTTCCTTTAAGATCAGGAACAAGACAAGGATACCCACTCTCCCCATTTTTATTCAACATAGTTCTAGAGGTCTGAGTCACAGCAATCAGACAGCACAAAGAAATAAAAGGCATCCAGAATGGTAAGGAAGAAGTCAAACTGTCTGTGTTTGCATATGACATGATATTGTACATAAAAAATCCTAAAGAATCCACTCCAAAACTACTAGATCTAACATCTGAATTCAGTAAAGTTGCGTGATACAAAATTAATACACAGAAATCTGTTGCATTTCAATAACCTAATGGTGAAGTAACAGAAAGAGAAAACAGGAAAACAATTCCATTCACAATTGCATCCAAAAGAATAAAATACCTGGGAATAAACCTAATGAAGGAAGTGAAAGACTTATACTCTGAAAACTACAAGACACTCATGAGAGAAATTAAATAAGATACCAATATATGGAAACACATCCGGTGCTCATGGTTAGGAAGAATTAATATTGTAAAAATGGCCATCCTGCCTCAAGCAATCTACAGATTCAGTGCAATCCCTATCAAAATACCAACAGCATTCTTCAATAAACTAGAGCAAATAGTTCTAAAACTCAAATGGAACCACAAAAGACCCCAAATAGCCAAAGGAATCCTGAGAAGGAAGAATAAAGTGGGGGGAATTATGCTTCCTGACTTCAAGCTCTACTACAAAACCACAGTAAACAAGACAATTTGGTACTGGCACAAGAACAGACCGACAGACCAATGGAAGAGACTAGAGAGCCCTGATATAAACCCAACTGTATATGGTCAATTAATATATGATAAAGGAGCCATGGTCATACAATGTGGAAATAACAGCTTCTTCAACAGCTGGTGTTGGAAAAACTGGACAGCTACATGCAAGAGAATGAAACTGGATTATTGTTTAACCCCAAACACAAAAGTAAACTCAAAATGGATCAAAGACCTGAATATAAGTCATGAAACCATAAAACTCTTAGAAAAAAACATAGGTAAAAATCTCCTGAATATAAGCACGAGCAACTTCTTCCTGAATGCATCTCCTCGAGCAAGTGCAACAAAAGCAAAAATGAACAAGTGGGACTATGTCAAACTAAAAGGCTTCTGTACAGTACAGGACACTATCAATAGAAGAAAAAGACATACTACAGTATGGGAGAATATATTCATAAATGACATATCTGATAAGGGGTTGACTTCCAAATTAGATAAAGAGCTCACGCTCCTCAACAAACAAAAAGCAAATAATCCAATTAATAAATGGGCAGACGAACTGAACAGAAACTTCTCCAAAGAAGAAATTCAGATGGCCAACAGGCACATGAAAAGATGCTCCACATTGCTAATGATCAGAGAAATGCAAATTAAAACCATAATGAGGGAGTTCCGGGAAGATGGCGGTGTGAGCAGGGCGGCAGAAATCTCCTCCAAAAACCATATATATTTATGAAAATACAACAAATACAACTATTCCTAAAAGAGAGACCAGAAGATACAGGACAGCACCCAGGCTGGATCTACACCTTAAGAGGACTCAGGACCCCGTGAGGCGGGTAAGACACGGAGACACATCCTGGCGGGACCTGAGCACTTCCCCACACGAGCACACTGGTGGGAGGAGAGGATTCAGAGCCAGGAGGGAGTGGAAGTACAGGCCTGCGAAATATCCAGCCCTGGGGATCTGCGCGGGAGCACTGACACACATCACGCGGTGAATCATAGATTGGAGAGACAGAGCATGCAGGATCTGACCCGGGGAATGCACTGGGTCCTCACAGTTGGCTCACCAGGACATAAGAAAAGCACGCGCTTTTTTTTAGCAGTCCTAAAGAGATCGGGGCTGAACAGAGGAGCAAAATCGTCCCAGCACACTCAGCCCAGCAGGCTGGGAGTCCTGGGGAATTTCAGACCCCTTGGCTGGCGACTGGGAAAAACTAGCCGCACTGAGACTTCCCACAGAGATCAGCAGCCTCCCATTCGTTCCCGCCTCCACCAGGGCTACAAAAGGCCCTGCGAAGCGGCACAGCCACAGAATACTGGAGGAACAGCGCCACCTACAGCATCAACACAAAATCTACTCCTGGCGGGCGTCTTCTTGTTCTTGTTTTTTTTTTTTGTTGGTGGTTTTTTTTCTCTTTTCTTTTCTTTTCATTCTTTTTTCTCTGTTCTTTCTTTTTTTTATAAAGTCTTTAAGAGCCCAGCTGACATACGTGGCACCTACCAGCAACCACTTCTATCGCCATGAAAAGACTGAGGAATATGGTAAAACAAAGCTTATCCAGACCCAGACACCAGAGAGGTAGTCTGAAGGGATGGAAATGCACAATTTTCCTGAAAAAGAATTCAGAATAAAAGTCATAACCACACTGATGGATCTACAGAGAACTATGCAAGAGCTGAGGGAGGAAGTGAGGGAAGTGAGAAAAGACAATGAAGAAATCAGACAAGCGATTGACAGGCTTAACAGCAGACTGGATGAGACACAAGAAACTGTGAATGGAATAGAAATCAGAGAACAGGAATACAGAGAAGCTGAGGCAGAGAGAGGTAAAAGGATCTCTAGGAATGAAAGAATATTAAGAGAACTGTGTGACCAATCCAAACGGAACAATATTCGCATTATAGTAGTACCAGAAGAAGAAGAGAGAGAAAAAGGGATAGAAAGTGTCTTTAAAGAAATAATTGCTGAAAACTTCCCCATGCTGGGGAAGGAAATAGTTTCGCAGTCCAGGGAAGCCCACAGATCTCCAAACACAAGGGACCCAAGAAAGACAACACCAAGACACATAATAATTAAAATGGCAAAGATCAAAGATAAGGACAGAGTATTAAAGGCAGCTAGAGAGAGAAAAAAGATCACCTACAAAGGAAAACCCATCAGACTATCATCAGACTTCTCAACAGAAACCTTACAGGCCAGAAGAGAATGGCATGATATCTTTAATGTAATGAAACAGAAAGGCCTCGAACCAAGAATATTGTATCCAGCACGATTATCATTTAAATATGAAGGAAGGATTAAACAATTTCCAGACAAGTGAAAGTTGAGAGAGTTTGCCTCTCATAAACCACCTCTACAGGATATCTTAAACGGACTGCTCTAGAGGGAAGCACTCCTAAGGCTAAAAAGATGTCACCAGAGAAAATAAAATCATAGCAAAGAAAGCAGACCATCCAAATACTAACTAAAGGCAAAGAATAAAACACCTAGTATATAAAGAATGGAGGAGGAAGAATAAGAAGGGAGAGAAATAAACAAACATCAGACTGTGTTTACAATAACTTAATGAGAAAGTTAAGTTAGATTGTCAGATAGTAAAGAAGCAACCCTTGAATCTTTGGTAACCATGAATGTAAAGCCAGCAATGGCAATAAGTACATACCTATCAATAAGCACCCTAAGTGTAAATGGACTGAATGCACTAATCAAAACACAAAGTAACAGAATGTATAAAAAAGCAAGACCCATCTATATGCTGCTTACAAGAGACTCACCTCAAACTGAAAGATATAAACAGACTAAAAGTGAAGGGATGGAAAAAGATATTTCATGCAAACAACAAAGAGAAAAAAGCAGGTGTTGCAGTACTTGTGTCAGACAAAATAGACTTCAAAACGAAGAAAGTCGCAAGAGAAAAGAAGGACATTACATAATGACAAAGGGGTCAGTCCAACAAGAAGATATAACCATTATAAATATATATGCACCCAACACAGGAGCACCAACATATGTGAAACAAATACTAACAGAATTAAAGGAGGAAATAGAAAGCAATGCATTCATTTTAGGAGACTTCAACACACCACTCACTCCAAAGGACAGATCAACCAGACAGAGAATAAGTAAAGACACAGAGCCACTGAACAACACACTAGAACTGATGGACCGAACAGACATCTACAGAACTCTACACCCAAAAGCAGCAGGATACACATTCTTCTCAAGTGCACATGGAACACTTTCCAGACTAGACCACATACTTGGCCACAAAAAGAACCTCAGTAAATTCAAAACTACTGAAATTCTACCAACCAACTTCTAAGATCACAAAGGTATAAAGCTAGAGATAAATTTTAGAAAGAAAACAAAAAGGCTCACAAATATATGGAGACTTAAGAACATTCTCCTAATTAATCAATGGGTTAATGACTAAATCAAAACAGGAATCAAAGAATATATGGAGACTAATGACAACAACACAAAGCCACAACTTCTGTGAGATGCAGCAAAGGCAGTTCTAAGAAGAAAGTATATTGCAATCCAGGCCTATTTAAAGAAGGAAGAACATTCCCAAATGAATAGTCTTAAGACACAATTACTGAAATTGGAAAAAGAAGAACAAATAAGGTCCAAAGTCACCAGAAGGAGGGACATAATAAAGACCGGAGAAGAAATAAATAAAATTGAGAAGAATAAAACAATAGAAAAAAATCAATGAAACCAAGAGCTGGTTCTTTGAAAAAATAAACAAAATAGATAAAACCCTAGCCAGACTCATTAAGAGAAAGAGAATCTACACACGTAAACAGAATCAGAAATGAGAAAGGAAAAATAACGATGGACCCCACAGAAATACAAAGAATTATTAAAGAATATTATGAGAATCGATATGCAAACAAGCTGGAAAACCTAGAAAAAATGGACAACTTCTTAGAAAAATACAACCTTCCAAGACTCACCAAACAAGAAACAGAAGAACTAAACAGACCAATCAGCAGCAATGAAATTGAATCGGTAATCAAAAAACTACCCAAGAACAAACCCCCAGACCAAATGGATTCACCTCTGAATTCTACCAGACATATAGAGAAGAAATAACACCCATTCTCCTTAAGGTTTTCTAAAAAATACAAAAGAGGAGGGAATACTTCCAAACTCATTCTATGAAGCCAGCCTCACTCTAATACCAAAACTGGGCAAAGACCTCACCAAAAAAAAAAAAATTACAGGCCAATATTCCTGATGAACATAGATGCAAAAATACCCAACAAAATATTAGCAAACCGAATTCAAAAATACATCAAGAGGATCATACACCATGATCAAGTGGGATTCATCCTAGGGATGCAAGGATGGTACAACATTCGAAAATCCATCAACATCATTCATTACATCAATAAAAAGAACAAAAACCACATGATCATCTCCATAGATGCTGAAAAAGCATTTGACAAAATTCAGCATCCATTCATGATTAAAACTCTCAACAAAATGGGTATAGAGGGCAAGTACCTCAACATCATAAAGGCCATATATGACAAAACCACAGCTAACATCGCAAGAAGCTGAAAGCTTTTCATCTAAGATCAAGAACAAGACAGGGATGCCCACACTCTCCACTGTTATTCAACATAGTACTGGAGGTCCTAGCCACGGCAATCAGACAAAACAAAGAAATACGAGGCATCCAGATTGGTAAAGAAGAAGTCAAATTGTCAGTATTTGCAGATGACATGATACTGTACATAAAAAACCCTAAAAATTCCACTCCAAAACTACCAGAACTAATATCTGAATTCAGCAAAGTTGCAGGATACAAAATTAACACACAGAAATCTGTTCCTTTCCATACACTAACGATGAACTAACAGAAAGAAAAATCAGAAAAACAATTTCATTCACAAGTGCATCAAAAAGAATAAAATACCTAGGAATAAACCTAATGAAGGCAGTGAAAGACCTATACTCTGAAAACTACAAGACACTCCTAAGAGAAATTAAAGAGGACACTAACAAATGGAAATTCATCCCATGCTCTTGGCTTGGTAGAATAAATATTGTCAAAATGGCTATATTACCTAAAGCAATCTACAAATTCAACGCAATCCCTATCAAAATACCAACAGCTTTTTCTTCAATGAACTGGAACAAATAATTCTAAAATTCATATGGAACCATAAAAGACCCCAAATAGCCAAAGCAATCCTGAGAAGGATGAATAAAACGGGGAATTACACTCTCTGACGTCAAGCTCTACTACAAAGCTACAGCAATGAAGACAATTTGGTATTGGCACAAAACAGACCCACCGACCAGTGGTACAGAATAGAAAACCCAAACATTAACCCAAACATATACAGTCAATTAATATATGATAAAGGAGCCTTGGATATACAATGGGGAGATGACAGCCTCTTCAGCAGCTGGTGTTGTACAAACTGGACAGCTACACGTAGGAGAATTAAACTGGACTACTGTCTAGCCCCATACACAAAAGCAAACTCAAAATGGATCAAAGACCTGAATGTAAGTGATAAAACCATAAAACTCTTAGAAAAAAACATAGGCAATAATCTCTTGGACATAAACATGAACAACTTCTTCATGAACATATCTCCCCAGGGAAGGGAAACAAAAGCAAAAATGAACAAGTGGGAGTAAATCAAGCTGAAAAGCTTCTGTACAGCAAAGACACCATCAGTAGAACAAAAAGACACCCTACAGTATGGGAGAACATATTCATAAATGACATATCCGATAAGGGGCTGACATCCAAAAAATATAAAGAACTCACGCACCTTAACAAACAAAAAGCAAATAATCCAATTAAGAAATAGGCAGAGGACATGAATAGACACTTCTCCAAAGAAATTCAGATGGCCAACAGGCACATGAAAAGATGCTCCACATCGCTAATCATCAGAGAAATGCAAATTAAAACCACAATGAGATATCACCTCACACCAGTGAGGATGGCCAACATCCAAAACACAGACAACAACAAATGTTGGCGAGGATGTGGAGAAAAGGGAACCCTCCTACACTGCTGGTGGCAATTGAAATTAGTTCAACCATTGTGGAAAGCAGTATGGAGGTTCCTCAAAAAACTCAAAATAGAAATACCATTTGACCCAGGAATTCCACTCCTAGGAATTTACCCTAAGAATGCAGCAGCCCAATTTGAAAAAGACAGATGCACCCCTATGTTTATCGCAGCAGTATTTACAATAGCCAAGAAATGCAACCTAAGTGTCCATCAGTAGATGAATAGATAAGGAAGAAGTGGTACATATACACAATGGAATATTATTCAGCCATAAGAAGAAAACAAATCCCACCATTTGCAACAACATGGATGGAGCTAGAGGGTATTATGCTGAGTGAAATAAGCCAAGCTGAAAAAGACAAGTATCAAATGATTTCACTCATATGTGGAGTATAAGAACAAAGAAAGAAAAAAACTGAAGGAACAAAACAGCAGCAGACTCACAGAACGCAAGAACGGACTAATAGTTACCAAAGGGAAAGGGACTAGGGAAGATGGGTGAGGAGGGAGGGATAAGGGGGAAAAAGGGGCATTACGATTAGCAGATGTAATGTTGGGGGGGCACGGAGAGGGCTGTACAAGTCAGAGAAGACAAGTAGTGATTCTATAGCATCTCACTACGCTGATGGACAGTGACTGTAATGGGGCTGGTGGGGGGGGGGGGCTGATGCAGCGGGTAGTTTAAAAAATAAATAAATAAAATAAAACCATAATGAGATATCACCTCACAGCAGTTAGGATGGCTGCCACCCAAAAGACAAACAACAACAAATTTTGGTGAGTATTTGTAGAAAGGGGAACCCTCCTACACTGCTGGTGGGAATGTAAATAAGTTCTACCATTGTGGAAAGCAGTATGGAGGTTCCTCAAAACACTCGAAATAGAAATACCATTTGACCCAGGAATCCCACTCCTAGCAATTTACCCTAAGAATTCAGCAGCCCATTTTCAAAAAGACAGATGCACCCCTATGTTTATAGCAGCACTATTTACAATAGCCAAGAAATGGAAGCAACCTACGTGTTCATGAGTAGATGCATGGATAAAGAAGATGTGGTACATATACACAATGGAATATTATTCAGCCTTAAGAAGAAAGCAAATCCTACCATTTGCAACAACACGGATGGAGCTAGAGGGTATTATGCTCAGTGAAATAAGCCAATCAGAGAAAGACAAGTATCAAATGATTTCACTCATCTGTGGAGTATAAGAACAAAGAAAAAAGTGGAGGAACAAAACAGCAGCAGACTCATAGAACCCAAGAATGGACTAACAGTTACCAAAGGGAAAAGTACTGGGGAAGATGGGTGGGAAGGTAGGGTAATGGGGAAATAGGGGTATTTTGATTAGCACACATAATGTAGCAGGGGGAGAGGGGCATACAGGGAAGGCAGTATAAACAGAGAAGACAAGTAGTGATTCTACAGCATCTCACTACGCTGATGGACAGTGACTGTAATGGGGTTGGTGGGGAGGACTTGATAATAGGGGGAGCCGAGTAACCATAACATTAGTAATAGCAAAATAAAAAAAAATAATAAAAATTGAAGATGAAGGAAAACTTCCAAACTCATTTTAGAAAGCCAGCACTATTACCTTGATATCAAAACCAGGCAAAGACACTACAAGAGAGAGAGATCAATATTCCTGAGGAATACAAATACAAAAAAATCCTCAAGATAATACTAAGACACCAAATTCAACAGCACATTAAACGGATCATACACCATAACCAACCGGGACTTATCCCTGGCATGCAATCATGGTTTACCATACAAATATCGATTAATGTGACACATGAAATTAACAGAATGATTTTAAAAAAACACACATGCTCAATAGATACAGAAAAAAATACTTCACAAAACTCAACACCCTTTCATGACAGAAACTCACAACAAACTAGGAATAGAAGAAAATTATCTTAATACAGACCATATATTAGAAATCCACAAACTCAATGGTAAAAGACTGAAAGTTTTTCCTCTAAGATCAGGTACATACCAAGGACGCTCATATTCATCACAGCTGATCTTGAACAACTTGTGGGTTAGGCATACAGAACCCCCAATGCAATAAAAAATCCACATGTAAATTCTGACTTCCCAAAAACTTAACTAGTAATAGTCTACCAGAAGTATTATTGATAATATGGTCGATTAACACATATTTTGTATATGTGTAATATACTCTTTTCATGACAATAAAATAAGCTAGAAGAAAATGTTTCTCCAAATCGTCACAAATCTTCAAAAGTTTTCCCAATATTTTTATTGAAAAAAAATCCATGTTTAAGTGCACCCGCACAGTTCAAACCCACATTGTTCAAGGGTCAACTGTACTTCTATTTAACAGAGTACTGGAATTCCTATCTAGACTATTAGGCAAGAAAAAGAAATAAATCGCATCCAGAAAGGAAGAAGTAAAACTATTTTGCAGATTACATGGTATAATATACAAAACTCTTAGGACTTCACACAAAAGAAATCTTTTAGGAATAATTAGTGAATCCAGTAAAGGTGCAGGATACAAAATCAACCTAAATCAGTTGTGTTTTTGTGCGTAAGAATGAACTATCCCAAAGGGAAATTGAGAAAACAATCTTATTTCCAACAGCATCTTTAACAATACTTAGGAATAAACTTAACTAAGGAGGTAAAAGACTTGCACCGAAAATTACAGAACACAGGTGGAAGAAACTGGAAAGATATCCTATGTTCACAGATATCTATAAAAGGAAAAAAAAAAGGGAAAGATACAGGAAAGGGAATAACAAAGAAAGAACTGCTGAACATCACACAGCAGTAAAAAGGAGGGGGGAGATCTAGAATGGAAGTGGGAAAATTATCCTGAGCTTGAAGACTGCATTTTGTCCTCTGAAGCAGGAAAGGTTGATGTGGTAAGTTAGTAATGGGAAAAGAAAGGACATAGTTGAAAAGGGGTAATAGTGAATATTTAGCTGTTCAAAGTAATGGGCCAGGGGTCTCAGGTGGATGATAACAAAATTACAGAAGTGAAGGCTGTCTCAGTCCATGAGACTAGTTGTAGGATGTGGTCAATGGAGTATGTGGTTAGAGCCAAATGGAGATCACTTGTGTGGAGAATTTTAAATTGTGAAGTATGATGTTCAAAATGTCATCTACAAAGAAATGAAATCACCTGGATGACTGAGACAACTCTGATCCAGGTATAGAAGTGGAGAGGTGAGATTTAACAGACAATAGCAACAAGAAATAAAAGAGTCACTATGCCAGATGGCATGTGCTTCAAAAGAAGGAAGGTTTTTATAAGGAGGTAGACCAGTAACATTTTAATAGCTGTAATAATGGAAGACTAGCAGAATGCTGATTCTGTTCCCCTTCCCAACACACACACACATACAGAGAGAGAGAGAGAGGAATTCCCAAGATATACTGACTATGAGTAAAGAAGAGTTATGTTACCACTTGAGAAGACCACTGGAGAAGCACATACGTATGAAAACAATGAGTTTCGGTTAAGACAGGAGACAGAATGGGCTTTCTGGAAATAGCAGATGCATGAATTCTATATGAGAACTTAAGATCCAAATCAACATTTAAATTACCATCTTCAGACTTGAGTCTTGAGAGAAATCCTTCCTTCCTTCCAAAATTATGCATGCAAAAAAATTTAAAAACAATAGTTTTCTAGAATATACCCAATATGCCAAAACTAGGGGAACAAGGAGGGAAAACTATTCTGTTGTCAAGTAAGTAGTACTGTATTTAAGCAATAGTTTTTAAAGTTAATTTTTTTCATTATCTTGATAACTTAGAGAAGTAGTTAGAAATTAAGCAGAAGTATTCATCATTCAGACTAGACTGAAGACCAGACTGAACCAGAATTTTCTAAGCTGCTTTATTTTCAAATGTCCTATTTGATCTGTCTCTTATTAGTATATTTGGCTAGGATTTAAGTTAACTAGCAGCATTTCTGGCATATGATTTACATCTTACTAGGCCTAGGATAAACATTTGCTGAAATATAATTACATTATTATTTGCATAATTAATTATTTCAACTGTATTAAACTTAGGCCCAATATTACAAATTACTAGAGTATAAAATTTTCATTTTGAACAGGCTGAATTTCTGCTTTTTTAAAAAAAGGTTGAGGAAAAGTTATGTGCAATTCATAATGGTTTCTACAATGTGGTGACAATGGGGTAAATACAGTATCAAATTACTATACTTTAAAAGCTGAAGAGAGGAAATTTTCTATTTAAAAGTAAGTTGCTATGGTTACTCAATATTTACCTTTATAAGCAATAATTACATGAGATGTCCAAGGAATTCCCGTAAGTGCAGTAAGATCAGTAGCGTAAGAGGTACACTAGTTATTTCACACACAAATTGGGACTGTATATGCCACTTCCATTTCAAAGGAACTATCGTCTGGGAAATGATTCACATCTTTTTAAACAGTAAAAGGGTGGAAACAAAAGTACTGAACGTTGTCAACTATTTTAAAATCTAAGCGATGACTCAGACAGTTTAGAACATTTTTCATATTCTTTCGTTCCTTTATTAAAGAGTGTTATCTAAAATTTTACATAGCAGTTTCTATTGTTGAAAGAAGGAATGGGTGTTTCTAATGTGTTTCAGGCATGAAATTTTTCTGCACAGATTTTAATGTCCTTGATAAAATTCTAAGGAGCCATGCTTATAACTTAATGTTACTTCAGACTAAAAGAACATTAATTCCCTGAGATGTAGCGAGTTTTGAATTTCTTAAATAAGAAGGGATCCTTCTCAGAATTGTAACTAGCTCATTCTTGACTATTAAATCTGCTATCGGTTATTGCATTATAATCACAGAGGAAAAATTAAGTTTACTCAAAATTATTTCCATCTTTTCACAGATCATACTTTATCAATTCTGATTCCTTTTATATGTCACTTTGATTTATCCTCATTGCTGTTACTGTTCCTTCCTCTTGGCCTACAGAAAACTTCTCTGTCTCAACAAGATGCTACTCCATTGTTTACTTTCACTGTACTATAATCTGACTTCCATACTCAGTATGAATTTGCTCTATTTCAACTCAGTTAAAATTGCTTTAAGATCACCCAATGATAACTTATTGCAAAAATCTTCATTTTTCTCAACTACCTACAATACTGGATATCAGTGACCTTTATTAAGCTCTCTTCTTGCTACTTCCATAAAATTTTCACTTATTTTTCTAAACCTTCTTTTCTGGGCCCATTTCACTTGGCTTTCCTTGCACCACCCATACTTAAATACTGCTTTTCTTTTTTAAGCTCACTTTTCTTCCTCCAGGTCTACTGTCTTGTCCTGGACAATCTCATTTGTTTCTATGATATCAGCCATCACCTATGTGAAACTTCCAAGTCTTTATTTTCAGTTCTAATCTCCAGACAAAACTTTCACATGTTCAATGGGCCATTTTCCCTGCACATTTCCTATTATTTCAGACTCCATATGGCAAAATTCACCTTATCATCTCTAGTCACTCCCCTAAAGTATTCTCTTTCTAAAATTTTCAGGTAGCCTAATAGTAATGGCATCATCATATGCACAGTAGCCCAGAACACAAAAGAACTGTCTAGATGACTTCCTTTCCTTCATCTCCCATTTCTACTTAGTCACCAGAGCCCTATGCACTTACCTGAAATCTTCCTAAGCTCTCTTCCCTCACAGTGATCTAGTTCAGACCTACTTCAGTCCTTACCTGAGTTAAAACCACCTCCTAATTGGTTTCTCAACTCTTGGCTCTCCTTTCTCCAGTTTTGTCCATCCTTATAGCACATAAAGGTTCTTTTACAGAATCCCTTCCTTAAAGGAGTTCATGTGGTCCAGAGATATGCAAGAGACCCAGGATTGGCCAGGGTGCCACCTACTACTAACCACATGTTTAGTTCAGAGGTGAACATATGATTGAAATGAGCTAGGGTCTTTCTCAGGACTTTACTTTCCTGCTGAGGTTATCAGGAAAGATACTGTCTTTCCTTTGGGGATTGTAAATAAGGACAATGTTAAGCTAAACTTCCGGAAGAAGAGAAAAACAGGGCAAAACTTTAAAAGGATGGAGGGTGATGGGGAACCTACTGTCATCAAGCCCTGGATTTAGCTCTGCCTGATCATCCCCAATGCCTTGCCAATAAATTTCCATTTGCAGTCAAGCCACTCTGAGTTGGGATTTCTGTCATTTTTCACCATGAATCCTGATTAACACAAGTATAGAGAATTTTTCTTTTCTAAATCATAGATGAAATGTTATTTGTCTGCCTTTAGTCAACTAAATTTTATTAAACTACACTATTCTGAACACATCCACCAAGACCTTGTCTTTAAGTTTCACACATATAAATGTACTTGTTGCAACTCAAATATACCATGTTATTTCATGTGGCTGTGCCTTTGAATATGCTGTTCCCTCTGCCTAGAATGTGCCTTTTCTACCTGCTTATCTACAGAACAGCCAGGCATTGAATGTAGACCAAAGCAGTTGAGTCTTCCAATTTGCTGGGCTATACCAGTCTCTAAATTATACCCCAAAAGCTATCAAACAGCTAATGAAGAGCAGACTACAGGAAAGGGTAATTTAAGATGCTTGTTTTTGTAACTTTGTTTTTATATAAGTAACCCTTCAAAGAACAGAAAATGAAATAACGACAGACTAGATGGAGAAAGAAGGCCTTAGAGAAAGGTGTTTATAGAGACACTGATATTCTAGAGTCTGTACTGACTGTGCCTTTAAAAACGTAAGTGAAAAGAAGGCTTTATTACATGAGATTATTGTTTCCTTCTATTGGGATCTCCAAAATCTTGTTACACTTCCAAATAAACTCTACAGACCTAAGTACTCATTCAACCAGGTTAACTACCAAAAAGTTATTTGGTCACTAACAAAAAGAATTTGCATGTAATATTTGTGATAATAAAAGGCTTCAATGAAAGGTGTTTGGATAACTACTGGATAGGAGAAAACAACGAAATGACCATCAAGGACTATTTTAAAACATAAGCTATCTGCATTTTTTAAAAATTACAAATTATGAAACTGCTTTATTTAGATGTTATTTAAGTTATATCATCACCTAAGAAATCAAAACATCGTGTTTCCAAAGTGGTGGACTGAAGATTATATTAGCACACAGGGTCAGGGACAGCTAGCTCTAAATCATTTCATATACAAGGATTCATCTTTTAAGAAATAATTAAATTGCATATATATCACAAATGACGATTGTTTCACTAGTTTTAATTTCTCCATATGACCAATGATATATTAATTTCATTGTTCTTTATGATGAACTTTAAAATAATTCATGTAAATTTTTGAAGTTGAAGAAACCAATGCTAAAGCACCACCCAGTGGTAAACGTTGAAAATTACAACTTATACAATGGTCATACAGTGGTTGAATTTGTGACCTGTATGGTCACCAACATATTACCAGGAAAGAAAAAATTAATAGTCTGTAAGATGTTGATGGTATCTTCTACTTGTTACCATTTTCCCAATCAAATTTACTCCTTACTATCTTTTCTAAATTTGACATTTTTTTTTTCTGTCTTGCCTGCCCATTACCTAAATGCCTGACTGCATTAGGATAGGATTATTTCTAGAGTCACCCAAAGCCTTTACTGAGCCACAGGTTAGAAAAAGGCTGATAAAGAAAAGAAATAAGGTGTGTGAGAGGGTTAATTTCCAATGTAACTCCAGCCAGCAAGAGCTATCCACCCAGATAACAACAAATGAGAGGCATCCTTTTTTTTTTAAGTGATTATTTGGTAGATAACCCTGAATGGCTAGGTAAAGACTCACAATTGGTTGGCTAATTCATACATAATTCAGTATTTATAAAGAAGTATGAATCTTTAATGTAATGCACATTATTCCAATATGAAGACTACAAGCTAATATGCTGTCCCAATAATGTGCTCCCATCATCCCACCAGAATACAGACTGATAAAATACTTCAGCCTCCAACGTAACAGCTTCCTAATCACCTCCTCTTCTTTAAGAATAAATAAATAAAAACAAATTGTAACACAAACCCAATCAGGGTGATTTTTTGTTTTCAAACAAGTTTGTATCAAGTTTACTTAATATCAAATGGTATCAGTTTGGGATTTTAAAGTATTTTTTAAAAGTACAGCAGATTGAAGCTTGTTAATGGTAAAAAAAAAAAAGCCAATCACTGAGCCACAGTTTCTTCCTTCCTACAGAATCTTTCAATGTGTTTGAATTTCAAGTAAGTCTAACAATGTCTATACCACACTAGCTTATACTGTCCTCACAAGTGCCTTCAGTCTAACACTTATAGGTTTTATGAGATTTTTTTAATGACTTTCACTAAAAACACAGGAGTCACCTCACATAATTGAGGTTCCCCAGTGATTACCAAGTGGTTAATAATGTTTAAAGTGTTCATCACAAACACAAAACATGTAAGAGAATCAGCTATGAGCAAAGTGATACATATAGCTGGACAAGGATGAAGACATCTAGTAACTTACTAGTTTTTCAGAATAAAACTAATTACTGTGCCATTATTCTCAGCTACTTAATACCCTCTTCTACAAGCTATAACATAGAGAACTTAGATTTTTAAGCCCCCTCCATGGAAAATCTATTTGAATCTTTAAGTTACTATATAGTAAGTTTTCCATGAATACAGGGTCCACCACACTTAGAAACAAACTGTCTACAACAAAGGATTTTGGCTGACCCTAAGTATTTATTCACATACAGTAATACATAAAAGCTAAGTTAAATTTATGAGGAGGCATAAAGAGCAAAAAACTAATGCATTACAAGAGCTGCCTATATTTCTGCAGAGAGACTACTGGAAAATAACCAACCATAATAGGAATTCCCATACTATTTTCCTCTGGTGGAAGCAGTAGCTGTATTGTTTCAATTCCAATCTCAGGCCTGTGGCAGAAAACAAGTATCAAAAGCAAGAACATGCTGACCCTGGAAATGAAATAACTAGTACCTTAACAAAAGATTGAATTATTAAATAGTGTTCAAAATCTTACCAATTCATAACTTGATTTTACCCTTCTGTCAAGAAAGAAAATTATTAATCTTTGTAACAAGACAGAGTTTTAAAAAGATTTTCTATTTATATATGAAACAGTCCTTATTGGAGTCTCAGAAGAGACTCAAAAAGTGAGGTTTGAGTCTTCAAACTGCTAGACAAAAAAGACATTCTCAGTAATCAAAAAAAAAAAAAACGGTGAGGGGAGAACTATTCAAATATATTTACTATAACATAATCATGCAATTCCATGGGGATGTCTTAATCTAACAAACTTAAATATTCAAGCATAAAATAGTGAACCTATAGAATTTCTGCATATTTAAAACACATTCATTTCAGAACTATATAAACTTTTAAGGAATCACAATATCTCCCAAAGATAAATATTTTCTACAAATGTACTTAAAAAAAAAAACATGACTGTATACTATTTAGTAACTAGTTTCTCTCCGTGTCCTTCTTTTACCCATTTCCTTAAGTACTCCTCTATGCCACTTTCAATGACTACATAACATTATATTCAAAAGTAGTATCTTACTGTTTTTATTTAATTTCTTAAGATTGAATGTTTGGGTTCCTTTTTTTTTTTAACTCTTACAAAATAATTTTTCCAGGACCATATTCCAACAGTTATTTTTAGTGAAATGGCTTGTCTCCAAATAAATAAAATCAGATGTAAAATATTTTCCAGAGCCTTAACTCTCAAGTGCAATAACCTAGAAAGAGCAAATGTCAAAATTAAATTCCCTGTAAAAAGCATGCTGTCAACCACATTTCTTATTAGGCCTGAAAGAATCATCACTTTTTTTTATCATCTTTGTCACAGTGTTTTCTGCTGTTTTCTAATATGCTTTTCCAGTATGTTACAAGAAGACAGAAATCATCCTGTCCTTTGATAGAAGCTTAGCTACAATTCTAAACATTAAAATTCATTATTTCCCCCACTGTCGAGTCTTTATGAACAAATTAACCTCATCAAAAAATATTACAGGGGCATTACTTTTAGTAGGTCTTCTACGGTAGTAATGTAACAGACTTAGTAATATTATTATTCTGCCATTTGGTGGCAGCAACTACAAAAAAGAAAGTAAATTTCTTGAGTATTTCTATTTATTACTACCAATACAAAGGTAGCATTCCCATTTAAACAAGAGTTTCAAATGAAAAATGGTGCTTCTTGGTTGTAATGGTTATATTTTTGTTATGTTAATGGCCAAGTGCAAAACAATATTAGCCAATCTTGATTAACTGATCGAAAGTAATAGCTTTGTTACTATAGCACTTACCAACACAGTTTAACTG
Organism: Phataginus tricuspis; assembly: GCA_029783875.1. NCBI lineage: Eukaryota > Metazoa > Chordata > Mammalia > Pholidota > Manidae > Phataginus > Phataginus tricuspis. Next base: position 49,951,401 of record JAQQAC010011420.1, on the reverse strand, counting down.
CCTGGAAAACTATGTAACTCTTTTGATGCTTATCAAGCAATAAGTGAACTGCAGTAACTTCCATTTGTACTAAAATTTATTTCATGTAAAAATTGTATTTTCTTGCCTAACCAAATCTAGCTAGCCTAGCTTCCCAGTCCCTTGAATAATTCAGTAATCATTTGTTAATAACTACTTATGTGCTAAGTGCCAAGGAATACAGCAATGAACACAAGAAATAGTTTCTGGCTTCATGAAGCTTACATAAAAAGTCCTCATACAGGGTATTATGATTGGCACACATGCTGTGAGGGGGACCATGGGGAAGACAGAGTAGCACAGAGAAGGCAAATAGTGACTCTGTGGCATCTTACTACACTGATGGAAAGTGACTGCGATGGGGTATGGGGGAGGACTCGATAATATGGGTGAATATAGTAACCACATTGTTTTTTCATGCAAAACCTTCATAACATGTATATCAAGAATACCTTAATAAAAAAAAATCCAGCATTAGTTAAAAAATAAAAAGTGCTCATGTATTCGTTTCCCCAGACTTTTAGTAGGGAGTAGTAAAAACCCAGATTGAGAGCTTAGATATTATACAAATATATGGAACACAAAAATATAGTTTCCCTCCATATACAATTTACAATAAAAAAAAACACAGAAAAAATTAGAGTAAGGAAATGCAACACAGTTTTATTTTTTGTATTATGCTTGCCTTAATGTCTTTAGTCTTCTTTTGAAATATCAAATTACATGAAAAGGAAAAAATGGTGTCCTTAATTTATTAAACTCACAAGATACTGACTGAAATGATTAAGTTACATCAAACTGGAAAAAGTATGTATTTTTTCACACCAAATTATCACACAGCAACGTATGTCAAACTTCTCAGTAACTTAATAGAAATTACTGCTTAGGTGTCTTATAGTTCAAGACATTGAGAAGCATGAGGCTAGGATCATGAGTGGATTCAAACTGAGAGTAAATTTGCACGCATATTTACAGATTAACCATAGAGTTAAACACATCTGAACACTGTAAAGACCTAGTCTGCAGAATGAGCGTCTCCTTCATGGGCAGGCGTTGTATCCCATTTACATCAGTATATCCAGCTTGGTGGTTTTTGCTTATTATCAGCACACAATGATGAACAATTTCTCATGCATGAATATTTCTCATATATCTGGATCTTGTCAGCAGAAGAGAAATATTTTCTTTTCTTGTTTTTCTGTTTTTGTTCCAACTAGATACAAGATTTTACAGATTAAAAATTAACAGTGGCAATTTCATATGGTTCAACCTAATACCAATTATTCACAACAAAGTTCCTTGATGGTGTAATAAGCATCATTTCCTACTCCCCTCAAAATGCTCATCTTCTAGTAAGGCAGAAAGATAAAAAGTAAAAGGCAAAGCAGGGCAGTTAAGTGCTTTGGTAGAAGTTCGTGTGTATGTGCGTGTGTGAGACAGAAACATACATACATACATATATATGGTGCATTAGGAATCACAAAATATACTAATCAATAAATGGTATCATGAAAACTGGAAGCCACCAGGAAAATAAACAGGATTCACTATTGTGGGTAAAGTGGGGTTCCTGTGGCCAGGATCCTCACTGAACTGAAATGTAACTGGCCTGTTTCTATGCTACCACTTCCACACCTTTAGGCAATAAGCCATTATTGTGTTAAAGTAAAGAGTTCCACCCAGTGCTTTGCTAGAGACTGGGTGGCGGGGCTGGGAGGCTGTAGTGGTGGCAGCGCCTAGGGACTGACCTGCCACCTCGAAATAAAGTTGGGTATAACCTTCTCACCCCAAGAACCCTTTCCTGTAAATTTCTTTGGTCACAGTGAATCTATAGTGAACATGCCTGGGGCTGAAGCTCATTTGTAAGACAATTGGGGAAGTCGGCAGGGTTCATTGTTGACCAAGGGAAAAGACAAGCTGCCTTTGTGGGAGGGGTGCTTCAGCCGGTTGCCCCTGTGAATGGGGAGACACTGGATTGTCCCCCAATGCGTATGTAGTCTGAGGTGGCTTGCCTCCTAGAGGACTGGGCTCCACCCCAGGACTGTAGGCAAGTGGAGGTGACACCTGAGGCTGTAGAGCTCTCCCTTTGTAGTAAGTAGATCCTTTGAGAAGCAGAGTGCCCGTGAGGCAGCAGGGACTGTGGGTTGGCTGCTTCTCACAGTATTAAAAAAGTCTACAGAGGAGATCCAAGAAATGGCGGCACGAGAACGTGAGCTGGAAACATCTGCGGATTCCCTGAGGAAGAGATGGCTTTGATGCGAGAGGAGGCAGCATGGGAGCGCTGGCAGCAAGGAGCCATTGGAGACGAGACGGCAGCACTGCCAGGTGTTCTGAAGGAGGAAGAGGCCATCAAGGAAAAAGACGAACTCCTGAGGGAAGCACAGGCAGAGGTGGTACAAGAACGTCAGCTGGGAAGCACTGAGCTGAAGGTAAGAGACCTTCTGAAGACTGAGGTAGCACTGCTGCGAGGTACACTAGAAAAGGTAAAGGTCGTAGCAGAGGAGGCACTTGGGGGAGGGGAGAGAAAGGTGCCATCAGCCCCAGTAATGGAAGAGATGGAGAAAGATGAAGGGGTGATGCTGGAGGCACTGGCGCCTCCTGTATTGAAAGCATGCCCAGTGGTTGTAAAGAAAATAAAGACCCAGCAGCTGAAAGTTCCCCAAGGAGAGGAGCAGCCCCCTCCCAAGGTCATGGAGCACCCTATGGTCTGCCCCTATACTCAGGTTGAGCTGGTGGATTTGGGCTCCCAGTTTAGGCAGAAGCCCTCGGAGTCAATATCAGCTTGGCTCCTGCGTCTGTGGGACTTAGGGGTGGATGGAATTGTTCTGTCGGGGTCAGAGATGGGAAAGCTGTCTTCCCTGACAGTGCAGCCTGCCTTGAGGCAGCAATTACAAAATGCACAAACACCCACACTAGCCAAGTGGGTGCTTACCTACAGCAGCATAGTGCCCTCTCTAGTAGCCCCTTCAGTGAAGAACTGCAACACTTGTTGGGGCTGGTGACATATACTACTGAAAAGCAGGAAGAACTTGCTTTTGAACCATTAGTAGCAGAGAGTCCCCATTGGGGGGGGGGGGAAGAGCCCCTATACCCAAAGATGCATGGTACACAGCCCATGGGCACAGCCGTGGGCAGCCCCCAAAATGGAGAGCCATAGCTTTCCATCCTAAGACTGAGACAATATGGATGGAAGATGGGGAGGGGAAGAGCAGCCAATGGGCTGAGTTGCGGGCCCTGTGGCTTGTGATCAGCCAGGAGCCCTCCCCTATAGTTGTCTGGGCTTTCTATCGGGGCTTGACCCTGTGGCTACCAACCTGGTACCATGCCAACTGGCTGGTTGGTCACTGACCCCTATGGGGGCAAGAATTGTGGCAAGACTTATGGGCCTGTGGTCAGACTAAAATAATTACAGTATACCATATGACAGGTCATTTGCCACCGGCATCCCCAGGAAATGATGAAGCAGATAAATTGGCCCAGATATGTTGGTTAGAAGGAAAGCCTGCCTCTGATGTAGCCCAATGGCTATATCAGCGTTTGTTGCATGCGGGGCAAAAGACAGTGTGGGCTGTAGCCCGTCGGTGGATCTTGCATTTGACCTTCGAAGAAGTTAGTAGAGCCCAGCAGGAGTGTGTCCTGTGCTCCAAGAGGGACTTACACTGAGTTCCACAGCAACATGGGACAATAGCTAAGGGGCCTATACCCCTCGTCAGGTGGCAGATAGACTATATTGGGCCTCTACCTGTGTCAGAAGGATATCGGTATGCAATGACCTGTGTGGACACAGCTACTGGACTTCTGGTTGCTTTTCCTACCCATTGTGCAGACCAGCAGATGACCAAAAGAGGCCTGGAGCATCTCTTTGCTGCCTATGGCCGACCACAGGTAATTGAGAGTGATCAGGGCACCCATTTTACTGGACATACACTGCAAGAATGGGTGCGACAGCTGGGAATCAAGTGGAAGTTTCATGTGCCATACAATCCTACCACAGCAGGCATGACAGAGAGGCACAATTGTTAAAATCCGGACTAAAGTCAGATACCAATAGTCTGTGGGGATGGTCAGTCCGCTTATGGACCGTGCTATGGTGTTTGAATGAGAGACCCCGAAAGGGAGCCCTGAGCCCCATAGACATGTTAACACATATGGCTGCCTCCCCTATACAACTGCAAGTGCAAACCAAGGAAGAATCACTGAAGCCGAGGTTCGGCCACCAGAATAACATCTTGCTGCCAGCACCAACTGCACTGAATTCCGGAGACTCCATTGAGTGGACATGGCCTTGGACCTTTCGACACATGGACCAACAATGGCTGGCTCTCTTGGAACCTTGGGAGCAAGGCCTGGAAGCTGGCCTCCTGTGTATTCCTGGAATAACAGCAGAGTGGCCACCAAAGGTCACAGTAGTATATCCTGAATGGCCACTGCATGCACCAGTAGCACTATATATAGACCCTTCGGTAACCCCCACAGGGAGAGGAGTAAAATATGGGTATACTAGACCTGGAAGGGACCCCCTTTCTGCTACAGTCCTATCGCAGGACCACTCTCTTGCATGCATCCTACCTGATGGACACTATTTGCCTATGTTGGTGGCATTAAAACATGTGTCTTATCGCCCCTAAAGTCTTTGTTATTAAGAACCTCCTTTGGCTTGAGGATTATTATAATTTTTGTTACCTGTATCTTAATTTTTATTATCTCTTAAGTTGTTGTTATCCTCTGCTGCTGTTGTGGAATCTGGTCACAGTGCTCCAGCTTTCTCGCACAGGGACCATTGCGGAAGATGGAAAGCGTGTAGACTGTAAGGCGAGAATCCTGGAGTGTTGGAGTTGTGGATAAAGTGGGGTTCCTATGGCCAGGATCCTCACTGAACTGAAATGTAACTAGTCTGTTTCTATGCTACCGCTTCCACACCTTTAGGCAATAAGCCATTATTGTGTTAATGTAAAGAGTTCCACCCAGTGCTCTGCTGGAGACTGGGTGGCGGGGCTGGGAGGCTGTAGGAGAGTGGAGCAGAGGCTGGAGTGGTGGCTGGCAGTGCCTAGGGACTGACCTGCCACCTCAAAATAAAGTTGGGTATAACCTTTTCACCCCAAGAACCCTTTGCTGCTAATTTCTTTGGTCACAGTGAATCTATAGCGAACTTGCCTGGGGTTGAAACTCATTTGCAAGACAACTATCCTGAATATATGTGTTTAAAGAATTTAATTAAAGTACCAGGAAACTACTGGCTGATTTTGTCCTATGATGGGAAACAGGGCAGGATGTCTGCTCTCACATTCCTACTCATCATCATACTGGAAGTCCCAGCCACTGCAACAGGGCTATAAAAATCAAAAGACAAATAATCTGGAAAGGAAGAAATCAAACTTCTTGTATTAGGAGAGAACATGACCATCTATGTAGAAACTTCCATGCAATCCCCGTTACTAGTTCCCCAAACTAGTAAGTTTAGCAAAGTCACAGAATACCACTAAATTTCTACGTGCTACCAATTAACTGAAAATCAAAAATTTTAAAGCAGTACCATTTGTAATAGCACCCCCAAAACTGAAATATTATGGTATAAATTTTAACAAAATACATGCACAATATGTATGCTAAAAACTATAAATACTCACAAAGGAAATCAAAGACCTAAGTAAATAAGGAAAGAGACCACATTCATGGATTGGAAGACTCAATATTGTTAAGATGTCATTTTTCCTCAATTAATCTACAGATTCAATGCAATTCCAAACTTCCACTAGTATCTGTAGAAACCAATAAGCTGATTCAAAAATTAACATGGAAAGGCAAAGAAACTAGAAGAGTCAAAACAATTTTTAAAAAGAACAAAAAAGTCAGAGAATTCACACTACTAGAAACTATCATAATCAAGACAGTATGATACTGGAAGAAGGACAGGCATACAAATCTGACAGAATGTAATGGAAAAGTCCAGAAATTGATCTACACATATGTGATTTTTAACAAAAGCACAAAGGCAACTGAACAGAGGACAAAATGATCCTTCCAACCAATGGTCTGGAATAATCCATTCAGAACAGAAAGAGAGGAGAAAGAAGGGAGAAGAGGGGGTAGGGAGGGAGGAAGGAGGACTTAAAACTCCTGCTACTATCACATTAGTAATTAACTCAAATATACAGTCCAAAACTATAAAATTTCTAGAAGAAAATACAGCAAGAAATTTTTTGTGACATTGGAGTAGGCAAAAATTTCCTAGGTATGATATCAAAAGTAGAATCCATAGATAAAAACATTGATTAAAATATATCCAACTAAAGAATTTCTGCTCTTTATAAAGACATCATTAAGAGAATGAAGATAACAGGCCACAGACTGAGAGAATATACTAGTTAATCAAATATCTGCCAAAGGACTTGATATTCAGAGGAAATAAAGAACCTGTATTAACTCAATAATAGAAAAGCCCACGTTTTTAAATGGGCATACGTCTTGGACATTTCACCAAAGAAGATATACAGACATGAAAATATAGATATTAATTAGTAAAATGCAAATTAAAGCACAATCAGATACTATCACACACCTAGTAGAAAGACTTTAAAAAACTGACAGTGTTGAATGTTGGAGTGGGTGCAGAGTAATTACAATTCTCATACATTCCTGGTGGGAATGCAAAATGGTACCGTTACTTGGAAAAACAATTTGGCAGTTCCTTACAGTTATATATACAAGTAACATATAATCCAATAATCTGAATACTAGGTATTAACCCTCCAAAATAAAATATTATACTCATAAATTATCTATCTGTACACAAACATTTATATTGCCTTTACTTGTAATCTCCAAAACTTGAAAATAACTCAAACATCCCTTAACTAGAGAACTGATAAATAAATTGCGGTAAAGCCATATAAAAGAATATGACTCAGTAATAGAAAAGGAACCAATCAATAACCGAACATACCAACAATGGTGGAAGTGCAAAGACAACTCTCAAATGCATATGGTAAGTAAAAGGCTAACATACTGAAGGATTCTATTTCTTAGGGCATTCTGCAGAAGGCAAAAAGACCTTAAGGACAGTAAGGAGATAAGTAGTTGCCAGGAGCTGGAGACTGAGGAGGGGATGAATACAAAGGGACACAAAGAATGTTTAGGGGTGATGGAGATGTTCCAGATAGACTGTGATGGTTGTTATTACAAGGCTGTATGCATTTGTTAACACAAAAGTATACACCCAAAGGGTCAATTATACTGTATCTGAATTACACTTCAATAAAAATAAAGAAAACCTATAAAAGTACTTGAAGAAGCCACACGATATTTTTTTAAAAAATAACCTCATAATAGAGACACAAAAATATACAAGCCATGTAAAATTCATTAATTAACAACTTAAAAATATCAAATTTCTACAGTGAAAAAAAATGTAACCACAAAATGAAACAAGCAACAATCCATTATAAAAATAGGCAAAGGAACAGAAACAATTTATAGAAAAGGAAACATAAAGGTCTCTTAAGCATAAAGAGATGCTCAACCTCCTAAGATAAATTCAAATTAAAACTACATGGGTATATCATTGTTCATCTCTCAAACTGGCAAAAATCAGTAAGTCTGAAACTGTTTAGGTCCTAGACTGAATGAAATACAATGATGATCTCTGAGAGAAAGCAATTTGTTAGTATCTAGCAAAACTGTTAAGTGCATATTCTACTGATACAGAAATAAACTTTCAGAATATATTTTAAATGAAGAAAAAAGCAAGTTACATTACAGCACGCTACCTTTTGTATAAGAAAGAGAAAGATGTCACACTGGCATTTGCTTTTATTTGCATATAGAAACCCTACAGAAACAAAAGGGAAACATTCATTAGGAGTGGGTTGTGCAAATTTTATTCATAGGACACAAAGTGGGAAAAACTCAAGTATAGCTTGAGTGTCTACAGCGAGAAGAGTCTGCCGATCTGTACTGAAGCACTGTTTATATTAGCAAGAGATTGGAAACAACCCAGATATCAGTAGGAAGTGGATACATAACAATAAAATACTAAGCAATCAAAAGTAAAATACTAAGTAATGAAAAGACTCTTGGAGTACTGATGGGGAATGAACTTAAGATTCTGGAGCTCTTTAGGGCAAATAAGATGCATACCAGTGTGTCTAGTATACTAGCTATTGTGCAAAAGATAGGGAGTAACAGATGTATTTGTTTATATACTCATAAAATCTCTAGGGATAAAGAAAATAACACTTGTTGGCTATAGTGAGAGAAGCCAGATGAAGTGGGAGAGATGTGGCTAGAGGTAAAAGGAACTATTTTGACATTATACCCTTTTTATTCCTTTAAAGTTGTGAACCCTATGACTGCCTATTAAAATTAAATTTGAAATGGTATACAATGAATATGACACATACCAATGGTAAGAATTACTTAAAACAATGTTTCACTCAAAAAATAACAAAACTGAAGTGTATGAAGACAAATTCATTTTACTCTGCCAGCTTTTTTTCCTCCAACTCAAAGGCTGCAGATCAACTGAAACAAATTTCTTCTGGTGGGGCCAGGATATCTGTACTTTGAAACAGTGATTCTAATTCAGAGCCAAGGTATAGAACCCTGATAGGAATGGTCACTAAGTGCAAAGCATTGTTCTAGGCAAATCAAGCTGATACAATAAAAACATTCCCTGCCCTGAAAGGCACTAAGCAAATAATCAAGACAGACTGATCTGTAAATAGAACAGTAATTTGGTCACATGATACTACAGAGGAAATAATTTCGAGTAAACATTTTTGCTAACTCCCAGTGAAAATAGCAGGTGAAAGGTTGAATGGGAAAAACAATGGATCAAGCTGACAACATCTACACAGATTGGTATTATCACTAAGAACTGAACAAGCTGTCATCAGGTGCCCACCTGCTGTGAAGCAATGAACATTTATGTATGTTTGTCTATGTACATATGCATATGTAAAAGTTATATTAATCATCCTGTAATATACATGACATACAGAATAAAGTAATAGATATGTGTATGCACCTGCTTTATTATACTTGACATATTCTTGCTTTGAAAAACTTCATCTAATCAAACCTCTAAAGCTACCACTTTACAGAAGAAAATAGAAAATAGAACATACTAAAGTATGCCACAAGGACACAATCAGCCAACCTAGTATATGGGAAATTCTACAGAACAAATGAGTTTCTTTAACAAACACATGGGTTTTCTTTTTTTAAAGAGAAGAGGCTACTGTTACAGAGAGCGTATGCAATGTTCAAGCTTTGTTTAGAATTACCTAACTTTAAAAAGACACCTGACAAAATCAAAGAAAATATAATGCATACTGAATGTGCTTTAAAATACTCCAAAGACATTAGGGGATGGTAAAATGGTGGGAATTATTGAAGTTGGGCAATCAATTCATAGGGGTTCATTAACGTTTTCTGTGTGTGACAGTTTAAGAATCAAATTACATTAAAATTAAAAAATGAGTATCAATTATATAGTGATATTTCATAAAGAGAATAATACAATATAGATTGACATCCCCCTCTGATTCTATTCACATACAACACTATTTCAGAAAGAGAAATTTAAAAAAAGCTTAAGTGATTAGGTCCAAACTTAATTATTTTATAGCAACATACATATCGGCCAACTTACAGAATCTTGGAGATCTGGTGCACCTAAATCAGGGTTTGTCAATGTGGGCTCTACCAACACTTTAAGCCAGATAACTATCTGTTGTGGAGTTCTGTCCTGTCCATTGTAGGACGTTTAGCAGCATGCCTGGCCTCTACCCATTAGATGCCTGTAACACATCCCCCTCTGCAAGTGGTGAGAACTAAAAACATGTCAGATATTGCCAAATGTCCCCTGATAAAACACTGATCTAAACTGATGATTTCTTAGAATAGTGAGCTTACTATAAAAAGCAAAAGAAACTTAGGATATTCCTCAAAATCTGTCAGAACAACTTGAGTAAAGCAGCATTAGACTAACCAGTATCAAACAAATTTTTTCCATCTTAATACAAATACTCAAATATTTGAACAGAGATTCAAAGTTTTAAATGTAAACATACATTTCCTTAGTTTTGTTAAAACTCAAGCCTCCCTCCTAAGATCAGGAACAAGATAAGGATGACCACTTCTTCCATTTCTATTCAAAACTGTAGCTGAAGTTCTAGACAGATTAGGTAAGAAAAAGTAATAAAAAGACATCCAAACTAGAAAGGAAGAAGTAAAACTATATTTGCAGATAATATGATTTTATATGTAGAAAACCCTAAAGAATCTCAAAAAAGCTGTCAAAACTACTGAACAAATACAGCAAAAATTGCAGAATTATGATCAACTTATAAAATCAGTTGTTTTTCTATACACTAGCAATGAACAACCCAAAATTAAGAACGCAATTCCACTTACAATAGCATCAAAATGGAATGAAATACTTTGGAATAAATTTAACCAAGGACATATAAGACGTGTACACCAAAAACTACAAAACAGTGATGAGAGAAATTAAAGAAATCCTAAATAAGTGGGAAGATCTGTATTCATGGATTTTAAGAGTTAATATTGTTAAGCTGGAAATGCCACCCCCCCAAGCTATCTACAGATTCAATGCAATTACTATCAATATTCCAGTGACTGTTTTTTTTTTCAGAAAAGGAAAAGCTGATCCTAAAATTCATATGGAAATACAAGGAATCCAGTCAAAACATTCTTGAAAAAAAAAAAAGGATATAAGAAACTCACACTTCCCAATTTCAAACCTTATTACAAAGGTATAGTAATCAAAAAATGTGGTACCAGCATAAAGACAGATACACAGATCAATAGAATATAATGGAGAATCCAAAGATAAACCCCATATCTATGGCCATTTGAGTTTGAACAAGGATGCTAAGACGGTGCAAAGGGTCAACTAGTGGTAAGACAATTGGATATCTACATGTAAAAGAATGAAACTGGAACCTTACCTTATGACATTCAAAACAGATCAAAGACTTAAATATAAAAGCTAAAACCATAAAACTCTAGTCAATAGGAAAATGCAAATCAAAACCACAATGAGATGATACTTCACATCTACAAAGATGGCTATAATAAAAATAAAGGAAAATAAAAAGTGTTGAAAAAGTGTAGAAATCTGAACTCTCATACATTACTTTTGGGAATATGAAATGGTACAACTATTCTGGAAAACAGCATGGTGGGTCCTCAAAAGTTAAAAATGGAATTATCATATGACCTATCAATTCCACTCCAAGGTATATACCCAAAAGAATTAATAAGAGGTGTTCAACAAAAATGTGAAGGAATGTTGACAGCAGCACTATTAAAGAAGAGAAAAATTGTAAACAACCCAAAATATTCACCTGGTGAATGGATAAACAAAATGTGGTATATCCACACACTGGAATATTATTTAGCAATAAAAAAGAATAAAGTACTGACTCCATCAGGCTACAACATAAACCTAGAAAACATTATGCTAAGTAAAAGCAGACACAAAAAAACACATATTCTATGACTCCATTTATGTGAAATATCCAGAATATGCAAACTCATAGAGGCAGAAAGCAGGTAAGTGGTAGCCAAGAACTGAAAGCAAGGGGAAAAGGGGAGTAATTGCTTAGTGGGCATGGGGTTTCCCTATGGAGCGATAAAAATGTTCCAGAACTTGATAGTGAAGATGGTTGCACAACACTGTTAATGTATTAGTGTCACTGAACTGCACACTGTAAAATGCTTAAAAGAGTGAAGTTTATATTCTGTGAATTTTACATCAGTAAGAAAAAGAAAATGATGAGGTTAGTAGCTACTTACTATGAGGTTTTGGTAGTGTGGACCTGGGACATATCAAACAATCCCTAAAAAGATACTGAATCCAACAATGGAAATGTAATCTACTCCCTTAAAAACAATTCAGATTACAGGCATACTTTGTTTTACTGTGCTTGGGAGATATTGTGCTTTTTACAAATTAAAGGTTCATGGCAACCCTGCTTCAAGTAAGTCTACTGGCGCCATTTTTCCAATAGCATTTGCTCTCTTTGTGTCTCTGTGTCACATTTGGGTAATTCTCCCAATATTTAAGCTTATTAATAATTATTATATTTGTTATGGTAATCTGTGATCAGTGATCTTTGATGTTACTTACTAGTGTAATTGTTTTAGGGCCCCACAAACTAAACCCATGTAAGATGGAGAACTTGATAAACGTTGTGTGTGTTCTGACTACTTCACTGACTAGCATTCTCCCTTTTCTCCATCTCCTCATGTCTATTACCTGAGACAAAACAATACTGAAATTAGGCTAATTAATTACCCTTCAACGCCCTTAAGTGTTCAAGTGAAAGGTAGAGTTAAACACCTGTCACTTTAAATCAAAAGCTAGACATGACTAAGCTTAGTGAAGAAGTTACTCAAAAGTTGAGACAGGCTGAAAGTTAGGCCTCTTGTGCCAAAGCTAGCCAAGCTGTGAATGCAAAGGAAAAGTTCTTTTTTTTTTTTTAGAAAAATTTTTTATTAAGGTATTATTGATATACACTTTTATGAAGGTTTCACATGGAAAAACAATGTGGTTACTACATTTACCCATATTATCAAGTCCCCACTCATACCCTAATTCAGTCACTGTCCAGCAGTGTAGTAAGATGACACAGATTCACTGTTTGCCTTCTCTGTGCTACACTGTTTTCCCTGTGATCCCCCACACCATGTGTACTAAACATAATACCCCTCAATCCCCTTCTCCCACCCTCCCCACCCACCCTCCCACACCCCTCCCCTTTGGTAACCACTAGTTCCTTCTTGGAGTCTCTGAGTCTGCTGCTATTTGGTTCCTTCAGTTTTGCTTTGTTGTTACTACTCCACAAATGAGGGAAATCATTTGGCACTTGTCTTTCTCCGCCTGGCTTATTTCACTGAGCATAATATCCTCCAGCTCCATCCATGTTGTTGCAAATGGCAGAATTTGTTTCCTTCTTATGGCTGAATATTATTCCATTGTGTATATGTACCACCTCTTCTTTATCCATCCATCTACTGATGGACACTTAGGTAGGAAAAGTTCTTGAAGAACATTAAAGTGCTACTCAAGTGAACACACAAATGATAGGAAACCAAAACAACTTTATTGCACATCTGGAAGTTTTCATGGTCTGAATAGAAGATCAAACAAGCCACAACATTCCCTTAAACCAAAGCCTAAAAATCCAGAGCAAGGCCCTAATTCTCTTCAATTCTGTGAAGGCTGAGAGAGGGGAAGAAGCTGCAGAAGAAAAGTTTAAAGTTGGCAGAGGTTGGTTCATGAGGTTTAAGGAAAGAAGCTGTGTCCATAACTGAAAAGTGCAGGTGAAGCAGCAGGTGCTGACATACCAAAGATGCAGCAAAGTTATCCAGAAGACCTAGCTAAGATAATTCATAAAGGTGGCTACATTCAACAACAGGTTTATATTGCTTTCTATTGGAAGAAGATGCCATCTAGGACTTTCATAGCTAAAGAGGACAAGTCAATGCCTGGCTGAAAGGACAGCTGACTTTCTTGTTAGGGGCTAATAATGCATGTGGGTACTTTTAAGTTGAAGCCAATGCTCACTGCCCATTCCAAAAATCCTAGGGCCCTTAGGAATTATGCTAAATCTACTCTGCCTGTGCTCTATAAATGTAACAACAAAGCCTGTGTGACAGCACATCTGTTTACAACATGGTTTACTGAGTATTTTAAGTCCCACTGCACAGAAAAAAAGATTCTTTTCACAATATTCCTGCTCATTGACAATGCAGCTGGTCACCCAAGAGTTCCGATGGAGATGCTGTGGGGAGGCTGGGGTTCCTATGGCCAGGATCCTCACTGAAAGTGAACCACCCTGATGGTGTGGCTGGTCTGTTCCTGGGCTACCGCTTCCACACCTTTAGGCAATAAGCTATTATTGTGCTATATAGAGAGCTCAGCCCGGTGCTCTGGGTGGAGGCAGGGACGCTCGACCTACCGCCGGGAGAACAACATGGGTAATAAACCCTTTCGCCCCAAAAACGTTCTGCTGTCAATTTCTTTGGTTGCATTGAATCCATAGCGAACTTGCCTGGGGCTGAAACCCATTGGCAAGACAACTGGCGAAAGTCGGCAGGGTTCATTGTTGACCAAGGAAAAAGACAAGCTGCCCTTATAGGAGGGGTGCTTCAGCGGACTGCCCCTGTGAATGGGGAAACAGTGGATCGTACCCCAATGGGTATGTGGTCTGAGGTGGCTTGCCTCCTAGAGGACTGGGCTCCACCCCAGGACTGGAGGCAAGTGGAGGTGACACCAGAAGCTGTAGAGCTGTCCCTTCGTATAGTAAGTAGATCGTTTGAGAAGCAGAGTGCCCGTGAGGCAGCAGGGACTGTGGGTTGGCTGCTTCTCACAGCATTAAAAAAGTCTACAGAGGAGACCCAAGAAATGGCGGCATGAGAACGCGAGCTGCAAATGTCTGTGGATTCCCTGAGGAGGGAAATGGCATTGATGCAAGAGGAGGTGGCACGAGAATGCGAGTCGCACACTTTTGTGGATTCCCTGAAGAAAGAGATGGCATTGATACAAGAGCACCAGCAGCAAGGAGCCATTGGAGATGAGACAGCAGTGCAGCCAGGTGTTCTGAAGGAGGAAGAGGCCATCAAGGAAAAAGACGTACTCCTGAGGGAAGCACAGGCGGACGTGGTACGAAAACGTCAGCTGGGAAGCACTGAGCTGAAGGTAAGAGACCTTCTGAAGACTGAGGTAGCATTGCTGTGAGGTAAACTATAAAAGGTAAAGGTTGTAGCAGAGGAGGCACTTGGGGGAGGGGAGAGAAAGGTGCCATTAGCCCCAGTAATGGAGGAGCTGGAGAAAGATGAAGGGATGATGCCAGAGGCACTGGCGCCTCCTGTATTGAAAGCACGCCCAGTGGTGGTAAGGAAAATGAAGATACAGCAGCTGAAAGTTCCCCAAGGAGAGGAGCAGCCCCCTCCCAAGGTCATGGAGCACCCTATGGTACACCCCTATACTCAGGTTGAGCTGCTGGATTTGGGCTCCCAGTTTAGGCAGAAGCCCTCGGAGTCAATATCAGCTTGGCTCCTGCGTCTGTGGGACTTAGGGGTGGATGGAATTGTTCTGTCGGGGTCAGAGATGGGAAAGCTGTCTTCCCTGACAGTGCAGCCTGCCTTGAGGCAGCAATTACAAAATGCACAAACACCCACACTAGCCAAGTGGGTGCTTACCTACAGCAGCATAGTGCCCTCTCTAGTAGCCCCTTCAGTGAAGAACTGCAACACTTGTTGGGGCTGGTGACATATACTACTGAAAAGCAGGAAGAACTTGCTTTTGAACCATTAGTAGCAGAGAGTCCCCATTGGGGGGGGGGGAAGAGCCCCTATACCCAAAGATGCATGGTACACAGCCCATGGGCACAGCCGTGGGCAGCCCCCAAAATGGAGAGCCATAGCTTTCCATCCTAAGACTGAGACAATATGGATGGAAGATGGGGAGGGGAAGAGCAGCCAATGGGCTGAGTTGCGGGCCCTGTGGCTTGTGATCAGCCAGGAGCCCTCCCCTATAGTTGTCTGGGCTTTCTATCGGGGCTTGACCCTGTGGCTACCAACCTGGTACCATGCCAACTGGCTGGTTGGTCACTGACCCCTATGGGGGCAAGAATTGTGGCAAGACTTATGGGCCTGTGGTCAGACTAAAATAATTACAGTATACCATATGACAGGTCATTTGCCACCGGCATCCCCAGGAAATGATGAAGCAGATAAATTGGCCCAGATATGTTGGTTAGAAGGAAAGCCTGCCTCTGATGTAGCCCAATGGCTATATCAGCGTTTGTTGCATGCGGGGCAAAAGACAGTGTGGGCTGTAGCCCGTCGGTGGATCTTGCATTTGACCTTTGAAGAAGTTAGTAGAGCCCAGCAGGAGTGTGTCCTGTGCTCCAAGAGGGACTTACACTGAGTTCCACAGCAACATGGGACAATAGCTAAGGGGCCTATACCCCTCGTCAGGTGGCAGATAGACTATATTGGGCCTCTACCTGTGTCAGAAGGATATCGGTATGCAATGACCTGTGTGGACACAGCTACTGGACTTCTGGTTGCTTTTCCTACCCATTGTGCAGACCAGCAGATGACCAAAAGAGGCCTGGAGCATCACTTTGCTGCCTATGGCCGACCACAGGTAATTGAGAGTGATCAGGGCACCCATTTTACTGGACATACACTGCAAGAATGGGTGCGACAGCTGGGAATCAAGTGGAAGTTTCATGTGCCATACAATCCTACCACAGCAGGCATGACAGAGAGGCACAATTGTTAAAATCCGGACTAAAGTCAGATACCAATAGTCTGTGGGGATGGTCAGTCCGCTTATGGACCGTGCTATGGTGTTTGAATGAGAGACCCCGAAAGGGAGCCCTGAGCCCCATAGACATGTTAACACATATGGCTGCCTCCCCTATACAACTGCAAGTGCAAACCAAGGAAGAATCACTGAAGCCGAGGTTCGGCCACCAGAATAACATCTTGCTGCCATCACCAACTGCACTGAATTCCGGAGACTCCATTGAGTGGACATGGCCTTGGACCTTTCGACACATGGACCAACAATGGCTGGCTCTCCTGGAACCTTGGGAGCAAGGCCTGGAAGCTGGCCTCCTGTGTATTCCTGGAATAACAGCAGAGTGGCCACCAAAGGTCACAGTAGTATATCCTGAACGGCCAGAAGGTAGGAGCATCTTACCGGGGAGTTTTGTTTTATCATTATGGCCAGTGCATGCACCTCCAATAGCACTATATATAGACCCTTTGGTAACCCCCACAGGGAGAGGAGTAAAAGTATGGTATACTAGACCTGGAAGGGACCCCCTTCCTGCTACCATCCTATCACAGGACCACTCTCTTGCATACATCCTACCTGATGGACAAGATTTGCCTATGTTGGTGGCATTAAAACATGTGTCTTATCGCTCCTAAAGTTTTGTTGTTAGGAACCTCCTCTGGCTTGAGGATTATTATAATTTTTGTTACCTGTATCTTAATTTTTTATTATCTCTAAGTTGTTGTTATCCTCTGTTGCTATTGAGGAATCTGGTTAGAGTGCTCCCGCTTTCTCGCACAGGGACCATTGTGGAAGATGGAAAGCGTGTAGATTGTAAGGCGAGAATTCTGGAGGAGTGGAGTGTGGGGAGGCTGGGGTTCCTATGGCCAGGATTCTCACTGAAGTTGAACCACCTGATGGTGTGGCTGGCCTGTTCCTGGGCTACCGCTTCCACACCTTTAGGCAATAAGCTATTATTGTGCTGTATGGAAAGCTCGGCCCGATGCTCTGGGCGGAGGCAGAGATGCTAGTGCTCGACCTACCACCCAGAGAACAAGCCAGGTAATAAACCCTTTCACCCCAAAGAACGTTCTGCTGTCAATTTCTTTGGTTGCACTGAATCCATAGCAAACTTGCCCGGGGCTGAAACCCATTGGCAAGACAGATGCACAACAAGATTCATGTTGTTTTCATGCCTAACACCACATCCATCCTGCAGCCCATGGACTGAGGAGTCATTTTGGCTTTCAAGTCTTAGTATTGAAGAAATAGATTTCATAAGGCTACAGCTACCACATATTGTGATTCCTCTGACGGATCTGGGAAAAGTGTGTAAGAAACCTTTTGGAAAGGACTTACCATTCTAGATGACATTAAGAACATGTGTGATTCATGGCCAGCAGTCAAAACATCAACATTAACAAGAGTTTGGAATCAAGTGATTCCAAATCACATGGAAACTTTAAGAGGTTCAATCCTTCTGAAGAAGTACCTATAGATGTAGTGGAAATAGTAAGAGAACTAGAATTAGAAGTGGAGCCTGCACATGTGAACTGAACTGCAGTGATCTCATGATGAAACTTTACGGATGTGGACTCCAATTTTGGAGGTCTATTATGGGTGAAATACTATCAAACATCAACACATGCTAAGAGAAATCATTCATGAAAGGAAGAGCCAATTGGCATGGCAAACTTTGTTGTTGTCTTATTTTAAGAATTGGCCAGGGGATTCTGGAAGGAATGCAGAATAAGAAGTTCTTATGATTACCTCCTCTTACATATACACCTAGGCAGCAACTACATGGAATGCAACTTACTCTGAAAATTGCATACACACTGGCAGATCTTCCACAGTTAACCACACAAGAGAAGGCCACAATGAGAGGGGCAGAGACAGTCAGGATCCATACACTTTCCTTCCCTTAGCCCACAAAGTGGGAGGGAGTGAGGCACAGAGGAGTGAGGGAACCATACTAGGTACCCCCAGACGAGTCCCTGCAATGGGAAGACAAGCCCCCATAACATCTGGATTTAAAAACCAGTGGGACTTAACCCCAGAAACTTTGAAAATCAGTGGGGCTTAAGTCTGGGAGTTCTGGAGGGCTGTAGGAAGATGAGTCTCTGCTTGGAGAGCTGGTATGCTGTCCTAATCTGAGACCCAGCAAAGAAGCAGCAGTTTGAAATCTGCTGTTATACATAAAGGAGATTTACTGACTAACTTTGGGACATGTGCCAAAGGGACAGGGATCTGCAGGAGCTTCCTCCCAGAAAGGAGGTGTGGTGTTGCCATTTTTCTTGCCTCCTTTCAGCCTAACTGGCCAGAGGTTTGCTGGAGCCAGTTGTGACACCCACCATCTACCCTGCCAGCACCATTCGCCCTGCCCCAGCATTGCCCTGAAGAACCCATACCACCCACACTGGCAGGTACCCCTCCAGAGCAACTCCTCCACAGAGAGGGGAAGGTGGCCCACCCACCAGCATGCCCACAGTGCTATCAGGTCTCTAATGCAGCCACGTGGGCAATGAGCCCCCAACACCAGTGCACCCACAGCAGTTGTGGCCAGTCACTGCTGACAGGTGGGTTGAGGGCGGGGCGGGCCCAGCCCACCAGCATACCTGCATGGGCTGCAGCTGGGCCTCTCAACCAGTCACACCAGATGCTAGCCTTGCAAAGTTGTGTACCCAGAGACGTCCCACTCAGTAATTGCTGACATGCTGGCTAAGAGTCATCCCAGCCCTCCAACACACTGTAGTGTGGCCCAGCTACAACAGGAGGGTACAAGCAGCCCACACAGGAGACACCCCTGGAGCAGGTGGTTCTGGTGACCAGGGGATACTGTGTTACTGTGCACCACAGGACACCTACTACATAAGGCCACAGCTTTTAAACCAGGAGACAGACCTGACCTAGTTAATACACAGAAACAAACACAGAGCATCAGAAAAATGAGGCAGAATATGTTCTAAGCAAAAGAACAAGACAAAATGCCAGAAAAAAGCTAAGTGAAAAGGAGATAAGCAATCTACCTGATAAAGAGGTCAAAATACTTATCATAAAGCTACTCACTGGACTGGAGAAAAGAGTGGATGAATTCAGTGAGAACTTCAAACAAACAACAAAAATAATATAAAAAAGAACCAGTCAGCACTGAAGTCAATAACTGAAATGAAAAATACAGTAAATGGAATCAACAACAGATTAGAGGATACAGAAGACCAAAATCAATGATCTGGAAGACAGGGCAGTAGCAGAAGGCAACAAAGCTGAACAGAATGAAGAAAACAGAATGAAAAGAAATAAGAATAGTTTAAGAGATCTCTGCTACAATATCAAGGGTAGTAACATCCAGGCACAGGAAGCACAGAGAGCTCGAAACACGATGAAACCAAGGAAGTCTATGTCAAGACACATTATAATTAAAATGTAGATTAAAGATAATGAGAGAATTTTAAAAGCAGCAAGGGAATGCAGGTTCTTACAAAGGAAATCCCATAATGCTATCAGGTGATATTTCAGCATAAACTTTGCAGGCCAGAAAAGGGAATGGCTGAAATAGTCAAAGTGCTGAAAGGAAAAAAACCTACAACCAGGACTACTCTATCTGACAAGGTTATGATTCAAAACTGAAGGAAAAAGAAAGAAGTTTCTCAAAGTTAAAAGAGTTTATCATCAGAAACCAGCATCATAAGAAATGTTAAAGAGACTTCTTTAAATAGAAAAGGACATAACTAGAAGTAGGAAAATTATGAAAGGAAAATAAATTTACTGGTCAATGCAAATATTCAATAAAGCTAGTGTTAAGTTCAAAACATGAAAGTAGTAAAATCAATCCTATACATAAAATAAGGGAAAGATAAAACAAGAAAATGTAAAATATCACATCGTACACATAAAATGTGGAGGGGGTAGTAACAAAATAGTGCTTTCAGAATGGGTTCAAACTTATGTGACATCAACCTAATAGGCTGCTGTATGTATAGGATGCTATATATAAGCTTCATTGTAACCACAAACCACAAATGCCTAACAGATACACAGGAAAACAAAGAAATGAATCCAAGCATGATACTAGGAAAAGGTTCTGATTTTCAGAAGGGAAGAGAGCAGGAGGAGAAAAGAACAGACAACTACAAAAAGAACTATAAAACAACAAAATGGTTGCTTTGTACAACAAAATTGTATGTACAATAAGTACATACCTATCCATAATTATTTTAAATGTAATTGACTAAGTGCTCCAGTCAAAAGACATAGGGGGGCTGCACGGTAAAAAAATAAAGACCCTGCCAACATCCAAAACACAAACAACAACAAATGTTGGCGAGGATGTGGAGAAAGGGGAACCCTCTTACACTGCTGGTGGGAATGCAAATTAGTTCAACCATTGTGGAAAGCAGTATGGAGGTTCCTCAAAAAACTCAAAATAGAAATACCATTTGACCCAGGAATCCCACTCCTAGGAGTTACCCTAAGAATGCAGCAGCCCAGTTTGAAAAAAATCTTTGCACCCCTATGTTTATCACAGCACTATTTGCAATAGCCAAGAAATGGAAGCAACCTAAGTGTCCATCAGTAGATGAATGGATAAAGAAGATGTGGTACATATACACAGTGGAATATTATACAGCCATAAGAAGAAAACAAATCCAGACATTTGCAACAACATGGATGGAGCTAGAGGGTATTATGCTCAGTGAAATAAGCCAGGCAAAAAAAGACAAGTATCAAATGATTTCACTCATATGTGGAGTATAAGAACGAAGAAAAAAACTGAAGGAACAAAACAGCAGCAGACTCACAGAACCCAAGAATGGACTAACAGTTACCAAAGGGAAAGGAATCGGGGAGGATGGGTGGGAAGGGAGGGACAAGGGGGAAAAAGGGACATTACGATTAGCAGACATAATGTAGGAAGGGGACATGGGGTCAGCTGTACAACTCAGAGAAGACAAGTAGTGATTCTATAGCATCTCACTACACTGATGGACACTGACTGCAATGGGGTATGTGGGGAGGATTTGATGAAGTGGGGAGTTTAGTAACCATAATGCTGCCCAATTGTAGATTAATGATACCAAAATTAAAAAAATAAAGACTGATCTATATGCTGCCTACAAGATGCTCAATTTAGACCTAAAGATATATACAGTGTTGGATAAACTAGAAGAAATGGACAACTTTCTAGAAAAATACAACCTTCCATGGCTGACCCAGGAAGAAACAGAAAATCTGAATAGACCAATTAGCAGCAAGGAAATTTACCTGGTAATCAAAAAACTACCTAAGGAAACTCCTGGACCAGATGGTTTCACTGCTGAATTTTATCAAACATTTAGTGAAGACCTAATACCCATCCTCATTAAAGTTTTCCAAAAAGTAGAAGGGGAGGGAATACTACCAAACTCATTCTACAAGGTCAACATCACTCTAATACCAAAACCGGATGAAGACACCACAAAAAAAAAATTACAGACCAATATCCCTGATGAACACAGAATGCAAAAATACTCAACAAAATATTAGCAAACAGAATTCAAAAATACATTAAAAAGATCATCCATCATGATCAAGTGGGATTCATCCCAGGGATGCAAGGATGGTACAACATTTGAAAATCCATCAACATCATCCACTACATGAACAAAAAGAAGGACAAAAACCACAGGATCATCTCCAGGGATGCTCCCCAACTTCAAGCTCTACTACAAAGCCACAGTAATCAAGACAATTTGGTACTGGCACAAGAACAGACCCACAGACCAATGGAACAGACTAGAGAGCCCTGATATAAACCCAACTATATATGGTCAATTAATATATGATAAAGGAGCCATGGACATACAATGGGGAAATGACAGCCTCTTCAACAGCTGGTGTTGGCAATACTGGACAGCTACATGCAAGAGAATGAAACTGGATTACTGTTTAACCCCATACACAAAAGTAAACTCGAAATGGATTAAAGACCTGAATGTAAGTCATGAAACCATAAAAGTCTTATAAAAAAACATAGGCAAAAGTCTCCTGAACATATAAGCATGAGCAACTTCTTCCCGAACGCATCTCCTTGAGCAAGGGGAAAAAAAAGCAAAAATGAACTCATGGAACTACATCAAACTAAAAAGTTTCTGTATGGCAAAGGACACCATCAACAGAACAAAAAGGTATCCTACAGTATGGGAGAATATATTTGTAAATGACATATCTGACAAGGGGTTAACATCCAAAATACATAAAGAACTCACACACCTCAACACCCAAAAAGCAAATAACCCGATGAAAAAATGGGCAGAGGATATGAAGAGACTGTTCTCCAAAGAGGAAATTCAGATGGCCAACAGACACATGAAAAGATGCTCTACATCACTAATCATCAGAGAAATGCAAATTAAAATCACAATGAGATATCACCTCACACCAGTAAGGATGGTCAACCTCTAAAAGACAAACAATAACAAATGTTGGTGAGGATGTGGAGAAAGGGGTACCCTCCTACACTGCTGGTGGGAATGTAAACTAGTTCAACCATTGTGGAAAGCAGTATGGAGGTTCCTCAAAAAGCTAAAAATAGAAATACCATTTGACCCAGGAATTCCACTCCTAGGAATTGACCCTAAGAATGCAGCAGCCCAGTTTCAAAAAGACAGATGCACCCCCATGTTTATTGCAGCACTATTTACAATAGCCAAGAAATGGGAGCAACCTAAGTGTCCATCAGTAGATGAATGGATTAAGAAGATGTGGTACATATACACAATGGAATATTATTCAGCCATAAGAAGAAAATAAATCCTACCATTTGCAACAACATGGATAGAGCTAGAGGGTATTATGCTTAGTGAAATAAGCCAGGCAGAGAAAGACAAGTATCAAATGATTTCACTCCTCTGTGGAGTATAAAAACAAAGGAAAAACTGAAGGAACAAAAGAGCAGCAGACTCACAGAACCCAAGAATGGACTAACGGTTACCAAAGGGAAAAGGATTGGGGAGGATGGGTGGGAAGGGACGGATAAGGGAGAAAAAGGGTCATTACAATTAGCATGTATAATGTGGGGGTGGGGGACACAGGGAAGGCAGTATAACACAGAGAAGACAAGTAGTGATTCTATAGCATCCTACTATGCGGATGGACAGTGACTGTAGTGGGGTATGTGGTGGGGACTTGATAATGGGGGGAGTCTAGTAACCATAATGTTGTTCATGTAATTGTACATTAATGATAGCAAAACGAAAACAAAAAAACAAGGAGTAGCCACATGAAGGTTAAAAGGCATTTGTAATAAAGAGAACAGGATGCAAAGCCTGAGGTATAGATAAATTGATCATAGCCACTGTGGAGGGCAACTGAGAACAGCTAGTAAAATATGAATACACATTCCAATGAAAAAGATCTCCAGACTGTATCAACTGGGATAAAAAGCACGCAACAATTAAATAAGCTACCTTGTGCGTTAAAAGGGGATGAAAATAGGAACAGACCTGCATATGCTTAGCCCATCTATTGTAAAATATGCACCACCAATACCCCCTTCTTCAGTCTCCTTTGCATAACAGAAGTTTATAACTACATTTCCCAGAATTCCTTTTCCCAAATGATTCAAGTATAGCATCAGCCAATGAGGGACACTCATGCAAGCTTTAATGAAAAGGAGGAGAAGCTATTACAGCCTGATGGCAACTGTGAGTACATGCGTGGGCAGACAACACGTTATGAGGTCTGAGGTGGCTATTTAATGAGACTCATCTGCTTTTTCCAGACTCAGTACTGTACAGTGTCTGTTTTCCAAATTAAATCCACAATTTCAAAGGAATACCAGTTAACAGTTTTCATAGCGGTTTGAAAAAAATTTAAATGTATATAGAAAATCAAAGGGTATATGGAAGAGTCAGTTTTGGGGAAAAAAATGTGAACTTCACACTATTTAGGTGGGTCCTAAAACTAAGTGGGAAAAGAACCTGCAAATTTTTAGAAGAAACAATATATTTAGGGCCTTACACATAAAAAGAAAGAATATCTAATGCTGGTAAGTATGACTACATTACAACGTAAAAGTTCTGAACAAGACCCCATAAAGTTAAAAGACTAGCAACTCATCAAGATGCATGTATATAAAAAAAGCAACGAAAAAACCAGAGTATGAGCATGTATGTGCATGCATATGCATGTGCACGCGCACACACATACACACACACAACTGTACTGTAAGGAAAAAAAAGCAAGTGGGCAATTCACACATAAAATTCCAATTGGTCAAAATATGAAAAATATTCAATCTCATTGGGAATCTGGGAAATACAAATTAAAACAAGATATTGCCTCACCCTCAAAAGATTATAAAAACTCAAATCAAAGTAAAACAATCACCAAGTTTGAGAATGAAGATCCAATATAACTGGTACAACCACTTTGGAGAAAATAAAAATTACATACTAAAGGTGAATATCCTATCACACAGCAAATCTGCTTTCACACATCCTCAGATAAACTTTGCTGTGGAAATACACAAGGAGACACACCAGAACTACTGCAGCATTATTCCTAACAGCTTAAAACTAGAAACTACCTAATTGCACTACTAGGGGAATAAACCTTAATTTATTTGTATGAGATATATAGCAATTATAACAAATGTATCAATGTGGATAACTAAAAAAAAATGTTGCAAAAGACACAGTATACCGTTTAAAAGCTTAGAAAACACAAAAAGATAATACATATTGTTTATGCTGTTGTTTATGTGTATGTAAATACAGTATAAGTGCAAAAAACTGAAAGAATATTCAGTCAGTTAAGGTGGTTACTACCTAGAGAAGAACAGGAATGATGCTCTAGCTGTACACATACTATTCTATTCTTTAAGAGAGAAAGCAAATATGGCCAAGTATTAATATCTGTTTATTCCTTGTGGGAGGTATTTAGGTTTCTACTAAATTATATTTTATTTTATCCTGTGTCTGAGAATTTCAATCTAATTTAAAAATATTTTTCAAGAAAGATCATTCTGCTTGGTCTCAGTGCAGAAGGTGAACTGAAATGGGTGCAAGACTGGAAGAGGGTAGACTGATGAGAGAACTACTACATTAATAATCCAAGTAAGAAAAGACAACAGCATGAACCAAGATCATGAAAGTGGGGAGGAGAGAGATCTCTATTACGTATGAATCAGGACTAGAGAGTTCTTTATACAGTAAAGCCTGGTATGTGCCTGTGAGTTATTTTAAGATCTCCTATATTGTTTAAACAACTGTAATATAAACTAAAAGTTAAAAAAAATCAAAGCCTGAGGAGCCTCTATCCAGGAACTGCACTTCTATTATTAAATCTGATTCATAGTATTATCATGTTTGCATTACTAACATACACTAAAGACACATTATTGTCAACCTGCTCCAAAATTTGTCACTTTGTCTATCACATGAATGGTGGTAACTTATAAACCCTAAAATTGTTCATTTCTTATCATCACCTTAAAATAGTTATAAAGACATGGGCTTCAATAGTCATTAACATTGGTTCCAAACAGAATTACAGGCCAACCCACTGTAATTTCTAAAAAGACATGTAAGAACACCTAGATAATGAGTCAACCCTAGTGAACAATTTCCTGATACATGTAATTTGAATCGGAGAGTATCCTCTCATCAAACTAGTATTTCAGATGATTCCACATTCTACATGCATTCCCACATATTCATTAGAATGTACAGACAGGTGACAAACCCCAAAGAACTTCAGATGAGGTTCCTGCATGAGGACAACACAAAGCAGAGCACCATGCCACCTGAGAATGGATATGTAATATACACAATAAATAAGTCTCTATTTTTAAGCCACTGAGATTTGGGGGTTACAACAGCAAAATTTAGCCCATTCTGGCCAATACACTACCCAATACACTACTACATTATCCATGCCATCAGCAAATGTAATGAGTATGCCTTAAATCTCATGCAATCCACTGAAGATAACAGGCTTCATCCACAAAAATAAGTTAGGCTGTTTTGGTATGTTCTCAATGAATTTAGGTTAATTCTTAATGATTATGCTTCTCCTCTCCTGAATACAAATAACTCTTTAAATAATTCATTCTAGAATAATTTATTCTAGAACATCAAGCTCTATTTTCTTCCTTCTTCCCCTTTCTGAAAAATGGAGTAAACTTTCCCTGTCTCTAGGCTTCAGGTAACCTCTCTCCTTAACTCCACAAGGCCTGAAAACACAAGAAGTTATTTAGACAATACATTTTCATGTTCTTACAACCCAAAAATATAATTCATTTAAGTCAAGAATAGTTGCCATCTTTAATCATCTCTCTGAATTTCACTTTCCTCATTCTGTTCCCTCTCAGTATTTTACTTTAACCCAAAGACTGACCTTTTATAAGCATCACCAGCCAGAGAAATTTTTTCCTTCCAGATGTAATATTCATGTCTTTCCACACTGGGCTATTTTCACTATCCTGTCCTAGTCACTCACTGCTTAAAATTTATTCAATATTTACCAAGTATTTACTATGTATTTGGCAACTGTTTGATCTGAGACACGACCTCTGCCCTCAAGGAACATACAGTTAAATATGTCACCTGACCACTAGAGAAGTAGGTAAGAGTGACAACACAAAGGATCTTGGGTCTTGAGTGCCCTACTGTTGTACCATGATATACAGCCTAGGAACATAAACTTTGAAATTAGACATTCTTGGTCAGCTTCCTAGTCTATAAAATTTATAATTAATAGCAAAGGACTGTTCAAAGAATTAAATAAGACAACACAAGCAATGGACTTAGCTATATTCAATGCTACTTCTATCGTAAAATAATGGTTAATAATTGAAAAAAACTGATACACTGATATGACTAATCATATTCGTATTTTAGAAATATTGTGCTTTGGATCATATTAAAGGATGAGTTTAAAGTTCAGAAAGACAGTGAAAAGGCTGTTGCAGTAATCAATAGTTCAGGTAGACAAAAAATGAAAAAGAAAATCACCAAAAAGGCTTAGTGCTGGTTCTGGTAATAATTGTACAATCTTGTACAAGTTAACATCCACTCCAGGCCTCAATTCTCTCATCAAAGATTTGGTCTAGATAATTAAAGTTTACTTCCAGTGTACCTACCACCTATTTTTAACGATGTCACATATTATATATGTCAATTATAGGCATCTATTATACAAGTAACTTTAACAATAACAAAAACAAAAACTCCAAAGAAAGTGTAAGTAAATGCTAACAATTACCTTCAAAAGCAAGCAGAAAACACAAAGGGCATGCATAGATAGTATTAAGCACTAGAAGAAAATTACATCTGTGATTAGGCTTTCTCTGACTGCAAAAAAAAAAAAAGTTATAAATCTAAAAACTGTGAATAAAATTTTCTTTGCAATGTAGACTATGAATTTATAAATAAAAACCTCACAGCTTTCCATGAAATAACAAGATGTATTTTGAATAGTAAATCTTTGGATAAACAAATTTCTAAATCATCGAATATCATTTCCTATTTAATTTCTCCACCTGTTAATACTAATAGAAAAACAAAAGGCTTCTAAACTGGCAAGAAAGTAAAATTATCTCTGTTCACAGACAATATGATCTTATATGTAGAAAACCTTAAAGATTCCACACACAAAAAGTATTAGAATATGAATTTAGCAAAGTTGCAAACTACAAAATTAACACACAAAAATTAGTTGTTTTTGTATACACTAAAAATAAACAACCTAAGAAGGAAATGAAGAAAACAATCCCATTTACAACAGCATCAGAAAGGATGAAATATTTGGTAATAAACTTAACCAAGTAGGCAAAAGATCTGTATATTGGAAACTACAACACACTGCTGAAAGAAATTAAAGGAGACACAAATGGAAGGAAGTATATCCTGTGTTCATGGACTGGAAAAACTTAGTATTGTTAAAATGTTCAGACTACATACATTGAATCTACAGATTCAGTCCAATCCCTATCAAAATCCCAACATAAGTTTTTACAAATAGAAAAACACATCCTAAAATTCATATGGAATCTCAAGGGACTCTGAATTGCCAAAACAATCTTGGAAAAAAATAACTTGGAGGTTTCGCATTTCCTTATTCAAAACTTACTATAAGGCCACAGTAATCAAAACACTGTGGAACTGGAGTAAAAACAGATATTAAGACCAACTGTGTAAAACAGAGCTCAGAAATAAACTCTTGCATTTACATATGGTCAAATGATTTCAACAAGGTGCCGAGACTATTCAGTGGGGAAAAAGACAGTCTTTAACAAATGGCATAGGAAAAATCGGATATACACATGCAAAAGAATGAAGTTGGACCCTTACCTTACACCACACACAAAAATTCATTGAAAATGGATCAAAGACCTAAACACAAGAGCTAAAACTATGAAACTCTTAGAAGAAAAGAGGGGGAAAGCTTCATGACACTCGATTTGGCAATGATTTCTTGGACATGGCACCAAAAGTACAAAAAAAATGAAAGAAAAAATAGGTAAGCTGAACTGAGCAAAATTGAAAAGTTTTGTGTATCAAAGGCACTAATAATAGAGTAAAAAAGTAATCTACTGAATGGGAGAAAATATTTGCAAATCATGTATCTGGTAAGAGATTAATATCCAGAATATATAAAGAACTCATTCACCTCAAAAATAATAACAAGAAAACAACCTGATTAAAAAACAGGGCAAAGGATTTCAATAGACATTTCTCCAGACATACAAATGACAATAAGCACATGAAAAGATGCTTGACATCATTAATCATTAGTCAAATGCAACTCAACACCCCCCCCCAACCAAAATACCATTTCATACATATGAGAATGGCAGTTATAAAAAAACAAAACAGAAAACAAATTTTGGCAAGGATGAAGAGAAACTGAAACTGTGCATTGCTGGTGAGACAATAAAATGGTACAGCCATTAGTAGATAACAGTATGGCATGTCCTAAAAAAAGTAAATATAGAAATACTGTATGATCCAGCAATTCCACTTCTGGGGATATACCCAAAAGAACTGAAAGCATGGACTTAAACAGATGTTTATATAACCATATTCACAGCAGCATTAGTCACAAAAGCCAGGACGACACCTGGGAGGGAACTCAAATGTTCACGGATAGATTAATGTATAAACAAAATATGGCATATACATACACTGGAATATTATTAGCCTTAAAAAGGAAGGATATTTTGACATCGGCTATGACATGTATGAACCTTGAAGACATTATGCTAAGTGAAATAAGCCAGTCACAAAAGGACAAATATCTTAAGACTCTACTTAATATGAAGCAGGATGGTGTTTGTTGGGCTGGGGATGAAGGTAATGGAGAGGGTTTACATTAGCAGGGTATAGAGTTTCATTCTGTGAAGATAAAAAATTCTGGTGATGGGTGGCAGTGATGGTTGTATAACAGCATGAATGTACTTTAATGTCACTGAATTGTGTACCTTAAAATGACAAATTTTATGTATGTGTATATATATTTTACCACAATAAGAAAACCAACAGAAAACTTTTTACTTTTACATAAATAACTTAGAGTTTAGGATAATATTTATTTGTGTTTGATTAATTTTAGAATAAGAAAAAATCTTTGCACCTGAAATCAAATAGTGTTGGTAGGTTTATCACACACATAAAAAAACATTTATGAAGACCTATGCCCCTAAATATCTCATTTCACTGTTCAGGTATTTCTTTTTTAGCCATATGAAGTCAAAATTCAAATTCTGCTATGTATTTTATATACTAAAAATATATTCAGGTTGCCTTGCCAATGGGTTTCAGCCCCGGGCAAGTTCACTATGGATTCAATGTGACCAAAGAAATGACAGTAGAATGTTCTTGTGGTGAAAGGGTTACACCCAATTTCCACGGTGGCAGGTCAATCACTAGAATCCCATTCACTCAGAGTCTGCATGCAGCAAGCTGGTCTCTTGCCTCTGGGCCTCTCTTCCCGCACAGCCATCCTCTGGGCCTCTCTGCCACACAGCTGTCCCAGACTCTGTCCTTGGCACTGCCACCACTCCAGCCTCTTCTATGCTCTCCTGCAGCCTTGCAGCCATGCCACCATGTCGCCCAGAGCACTGGACAGGGCTCTTTATATAGAGTCAATATACAACGTATTGCCCACACATGTGTAGTGAGCTAGCCAACCAGGGCCAGGTAAGAATCCTGGCCACAGGAACCTTCATTTTAGCCACAAGGTTGAAATAAAAAGCTAGGACTTTCCATCAAAGCTCAAGAAATTTAAATCTTTAGCCTATGGTAGCCTAACCCAACAAGAGACACAAACTTAGGTTCAACAATATCTGAGAGCCCTATCTCAGGAAACCATCTGTTCAAAAAAATTTTGGTCTCAGGACCCCTTCACACTTTTAAATTATTGAAGATCCCAATGAGTTTTGTTTATGGGGATTATTTATTTTGAGGTCTACTGTATTCAACATTAAAACTGGGAAATTTTCTAAATATTTACTTTTAATTCACTTATGTTACATATAAATAACTTTATGAAAATAACTACTTTTAAAAAACTAGTGGGAAGTGGCATTATCTTACTTTTTACAAATCACTTTAACATCTGTTTAAAAGATAGCTGGAGTCTCATAACTACTTCTGCATTCAGTATGCTATGATAACTTATCTTTAACTCATCAAGTACATGAGGAAAATCTGTACTCCTAATTAGACAGAAAATGGCAGCATTTTTTAAAAGCCTTTCCAGATAATCATGGATATTCTTCTTTGACACTACATCAAAACTTGACAAGTGAAATCTCCCAAAGGTTAGTTGCAATGTGAAATATGAAACTGTATCAATGAACTTTTCATACGTTTAAGCTCATTGATATCAATACACTTTGTGTATTTTACCCATTTGTGATTTTATAACATCATGAATCAATCATTTGGAAAATGCTGGTTCCCCAAGTTATTCAGGTATTCCAACTAAAGACACATTTCATCACATACAATATAAAAAAAGTCACATTTCTCTATAGCATCTCACTACACTGATGGACAGTGACTGTAATGGGGTTGGTGGGGGGGACCTGATGAAGGGGGTAGTTTAATCACCGTAATATTGCACATGTAACTGTAGGTTAATGATACCAAAATAAATTAAATAAATTAAAATAAATAAATAAATAAATAATGAATGGATGGATGGATGGATGATAGATAAAATAAATAAATAGATAAATAAATAAATAATAAACAAATAAATGTCACATTTATTATCATTACTAGTATTACCAAAAGTCTTCTAAGAACTGTGAAGCTGTTTTTAAAAGAAGAAAGGTAGACAACAGATTTTCTCAAACTCTAATTTTTTCTGGAAAACTTACATTTTATCAATAGTAACAAATATTGACAGTTATTTTCCTTTAAATGATAAGTTCAAACCTTTTCAAGAAAATGTCTGCCAAACAGTCAAGTCTGAATAATGGCAGTTTGCCAGTTTTCTTCTAAGAAAAAGATATTCCATGAAAAAATGCCTAATGCAGCTAATTCCATCATACAAGTGCTTTTCCTGTTGCAGCACATCCCTATTTAATCACACGGATGTTCAAGGGTCAAGTATAATAAAATAACCTTATACTTAAGAACAGTCTTAAGAGAAATGGGCATTTTTAGTTTTTAAACTATGAGTGCATGGCAGTGAAGAATACAGACTAAGACAGCTTGGGATTCCCAGTAAGATGTCAACAGAAGTAACTCACCATTACTTTTGTACCATTAGTACAAATGTAAACAAAGTAAAAAGGGCATATTTTTAATTTATAGTTATTATGAAAAAAGTTTTGATCTAGGAACTTCCAGGGATTCATGGAGCACTTTGAGAACCACTGATTTACATGTATCAACAAGTCTCTAAGATACAAGATTTAAATATAAATTATTGATCCTAAATTCAGTAACATCCTAAGATAACCTCTAAGAATTAGCTAGAAACAAAACAAAACAAAGCTAGCTGGCTCAGAGTGTGCAGTAAAGGTTAACCTTGGCAAAGAAAGGCCTGGCCTTGCCCCAGCTCCTCGGAGGTAACCGCTAAGCCCTTGGAATGTCCTATTTGACAAAACTGTCCTTGTTTACCTGAGGACCTTGGGCCCAAGTAGTCTAACAATGTGATTTAAAGTGAGCACTTTGGGCCAGGCAGTATCAGCTTGACCTCTGGAGGAGCTGGAGACTAAGAAAAGCCATTAAAGTCACTTAGCTAGTCAGCCATCCCTATGTGACCGACCCCCAATAAAAACCCTGGACACCAAGGCTCAGATGGGCTTCCCTGATGGGCAATACTCCATGCAGGTCATACACTGATACAAAGCATTGCTCACATGACTCCACTGGGAGAGGAAAACTGGAGGTTCACATCTGGAACTCTCCTGGACCCTGCTTTATGCCGTTTTTGCCATTGCTGGTTTTAACCTTTTATCTTTTCATGGTAACAAACCACCATCATAAACACAAAAGCTATGCTGAGTTGAGTCCTAGCAAATTACTGAACATAGAAGTGGTCCTGAGGACCTCCCAAACTACACACATTAACTACAATCAAACTGCTGAGTATATAAAAGCCAATTCCCCATCTACAGGTTTCTTTGTACAGGACATTCAGTTTTGCCCTTGGTCAGAACTGGTGTATGTGCACCTTGGTCAGAACTGGTGTGTGTGCACGCACACGCACACGTACATGCATGTACACTCCATGGATCCGTAACTGTCAAACTCCATATTAACTACCAATGTTTTTTTTGCTGGTTTAGAGGGTTTTTCAACCTCCGCAGCACTGATATTTTAGAGCAGATGGTTCTCTGCTGGGGGTGGGTGTCCTGTTCACTGTACAGTGTTCAGCAGCATCCCTGGCCTCTATCCAATAGACACCAGTAGTATTCTTCCCTTCCCCAGTTATAAAAATCAAAAACGTCTCCACTCATTACCAAATACACCCCACCCCTGACTCTGAGAATCACTGTTTTGGAGAAAACATCTATAAAGCCTGAAGTCACCCATTTTTCTGTGCAGAGGAGGGGAGTATATTCCACTTTAGTTCCATATTCTTACCTTTCCTAAATTTAAATTATTTGATGATGGGCAGCAATTGTCCATTCTGAATCTTACCTATAAACAATCCTTGGAAAAGAATAACGAACTACATTCTTCTTTCTAGGGGACTTAAATCACCAATTTTAAGAGTGGAAGAAACCTCTTAATGACCTTTCAGTGAGAATACATACGTAGCTTCTGTACTTTACGTACATTACTGCATGACAGAGAAGGAAGATGGGCCAGTGTTTTTAAGCCTTAGGAGTGCATATCAAAATAACCTGAGATGCTTTTTAAAATTATATATATATATATATGTGTGTGTGTGTGTGTGTGTGTGTGTGTGTGTGTATATATATATATATATATGTACCAGGGTCCCTTCTAGGATATGCCATATTAGCATTTGTTATTCATCTAGCAATTATCTGACTCACAGTAGTAAATAACAAATATGGTCTCTGCCCAGTCAGAGCTCACATTCCAATAGAGGGAGACAGACCATAAACATGTAGACAAATAAATAGATTTACTTCAGATAGTGCTATAGGGAAATAAAACCACATAATGGACCAAGTTCATGCACTCTCACCAATACTGAATGTGGGAAGTGAGAATGTTATTTTGTATTCCTGTTTAGAAAGTCTATGACATAATTGTAAGTTTAAATTCCTTGTTATGTGTCTGGTGCTGGGGAAAACTGTGGCCTTTATCTTTGGGAAACATTAAGCTCAAGACTAAATACATAAATTCCCTCACAGTTTCAATTCTAACTTCCATTAGTCAATGAAAACACTATACTAAAATGGTAGAGTTTAGTCTACAGCAACTACAAACGCAAAGCATGGAGGCTTACACCTGTGTGCTCCGCCCACTGGTTCAGGCAGTGGAGACAGACATAGCAGCCGGGAAGCAGGGAACAGCTCTTTCCTCCCACCAGGCACCAATACCACTCCCCTACGACCCCCGACATTGCTTCAGGGGCTGAGCAGCTCCAGGGAGTAGAGCTTCTGGGCACTAGAGGGCGCCATATACAAATATGAAACGCCAAAGGAGTCTGGTTCAGAGTAAAATTATCAATACAACTCCTGAGAAAGATTAAAATGAAATCGACCACATGACCCTTCTTGAAAGGGAGTTCAAAATAAAAATCATTAACATGCTCATGGAGGTACGGAAAGATATTCAAGAACTCAGGAATGACTTCCAGTCGGATATCCAATCGTTGAAGAGCACAATGGACGGTATTAAAAGCAGATTGGATACGGTAGAGGAGGCAATAAATGAAATAAAAACTACAGAAGAGGAATACAAAGAAGCTGAGGCACAGAGAGAAAAAAGGATCTCTAAAAATTAAAGAATATTGAGAGAACTGTGTGACCAATCCAAACGGAACAATATTTGCATTATAGGGGTACCAGAAGAAGAAGTGAGAGAAAAAGGGATAGAAAGTGTCTTTGAGGAGGAAATTGACGAAAACTTCCCCAATCTCGGTAAGGAGATAGTCTCTCAGGCCATGGAGATGCACATATCTCCCAACACAAGGGACCCAAGGAAGACAACACCAAGACACATAGTAATTAAAATGGCAAAGATCAAGGATAACGACAGACTATTAAAAGCAGCTAGAGAGAGAAATAAGATCACATACAAAGGAAAGCCCATGAGGCTATCATCAGACTTCTCAACAGAAACCTTACAGGCCAGAAGGGAGTGGCATGATGTATTTAATACAATGAAGCAGAAGGGCCTTAAACTAAGAATACTGTATCCGGCAAAATTATCATTTGAATTTGAAGGAGGTATTAAACAATTTCCAGATAAGCAAAAGCTGAGAGAATTTACCTCCCACAAACCATCTCTACAGTGCATTTTGGAGGGACTGCTATAGATGGAAGTGTTCCTAAGGTTTAATAGCTGTCACCAGAGGTAATAAAACCACAATAAAGAAAGCAGAACAGCTAATTACTAAGGAAATGCAAAATTAAATTAACTATTCCCAAAGTCAATCTAGGGATAGACAAAGAGTACACAATATAATACCTAATATACAAAGAATGGAGGAAGAAGAAAAAGGAGGTATATAAAAAAAAGAACCTTTAGACTGTTTGTAATAGCATATTAAGTGAGTTAAATTAGACTCTTAGATAGTAAGGAAGTTACCCTTGAACCTTTGGTAACCATGAATCTAAAGCCTACAGTGGCAATAAGTACATACCTATCCATAATCACCCTAAATGTAAATGGTCTGAATGTACCAATCAAAAGACATAGAGTCACTGAATGGATAAAAAAACAAGACCCATCTATATGCTGCCCACAAGAGACTCACTTTAAACCAAAGACATACACAGACTAAAAGTGAAGGGATGGAAAAAGATATTTCATGCAACTAATAGGGAGACAAAAGCAGGAGTTGCAGTACTTGTATCAGACAAAACAGACTTCAAAACACAAGAGACAAAGAAGGACATTACATAATGATAAAAGGGTCAATCCAACAAGATATAACCATTATAAATACCTATGCACCCAACACAGGAGCTCCTACATATGTGAAACAAATACTAACAGAATTAAAAGTAGAAATAGAATGCAATGCATTCATTCTAGGAGACTTCAACACTCCACTCACTCTGAAGGACAGATCAACCAGACAGAAAATAAGTAAGGAGACAGAGGCACTGAACAACACAATAGAACAGATGGACCTAACAGACTTCTACAGAACTCTACACCCAAAAGCAGCAGAATACACATTCTTCTCAAGTGCACATGCAATTTTCACAAATAGATCATACACTAGGCCACAAAAAGTGCCTCGGTAAATTCAAAAGGATAGAAATTGTACCAACCAGTTTCTCAGACCACAAAGGTATGAAACTAGAAATTATGCAAAGAAAATGAAAAATCCCACAAACACATGTAGGCTTCACAACATGCTCTAAATAACAAATGGATCAATGACCAAATAAAATCAGAGATCAGGCAACATATAGAGAGAAATGACAACAATAATTCAACACTGCAAAATCTGTGGGACGTAGTGAAGGCCGTGCTTAAGGGGAAAGTATATTGCAATACAGGCCTACCTCAGGAAAGAACAATAATCCCATATGAACAGTCTAAACTCACAAATAACGGAACTAGAAAAAGAAGAACAAATGAGACCCAAAGTCAGTAGAAGGAGGGGTATAATAAAGATTAGAGCATAAATAAATAAAATCGAGAAGAATAAAACAATAAAAAGAATCAATGAAAGCAAGAGCTGGTTCTTTGAGAAAATAAACAAAATAGATAAACCCATAGCCAGACTTATCAAGAAAAAAAGAGAGACTACTCACATAAACAGAATCAGAAATGAGACAGGAAAAATCACTACGGATACCCCAGAAATACAAAGAATTATTAGAGGATACTATGAAAAATTATGTGCTAACAAACTGGATAACCTAGAAGAAATGGTCAACTTTCTAGAAAAATACAACCTTCCAAGGCTGACTCAGAAAGAAACAGAAAATCTCAACAGACCAATTACCAGCAACACAATTGAACTGGTAATCAAAAACCTACCTAAAACAAAACACCTGGCCCAGATGGCTTCACCGCTGAATTTTATCAAACATTTAGTGAAGACCTAATACCCATCCTCCTCAAAGTTTTCCAAAGAGTAGAACAAGAGGGAATACTTCCAAACTCATTCTATGAGGCCAGCATCACTCTAATACCAAAATCAGGCAAAGACACCACAAAAAAAGAAAATTACAGACCAATATCCATGAGGAACAGAGATGCAAAAATACTCAACAAAATATTAGCAAACCCAATTCAAAAATACATCAAAAGGATCATCCATCATGATCAAGTAGGACTTATTCCAGGAATGCAAGGATGGTACAACATTCGAAAATCCATCAACATCATCCACATCATCAACAAAAACCACATGATCATCTCCATAGATGCTGAAAAAGCATTCAACAAAATTCAACATCCATTCATGATAAAAACTCTCAACAAAATGGGTATAAAGGGCAAGTACCTCAACATAATAAAGGCCACAGATGACAAACCCACAGCCAACATTATACTAAACAGCGAGAAGCTGAAAGCTTTTCCTTTAAGTTCGGGAACATGACAAGGATGCCCACTCTCCCCACTTCTATTCAACATAGTACTGGAGGTCCTAGCCACAGCAATCAGACAACACAAAGAAATAAAAGACATCCAGGTTGGCAAGGAAGAAGTTAAACTGTCCATGTTCGCAGATGACATGAT
The DNA here is from genome assembly GCA_029783875.1 of Phataginus tricuspis. Taxonomy (NCBI): domain Eukaryota; kingdom Metazoa; phylum Chordata; class Mammalia; order Pholidota; family Manidae; genus Phataginus; species Phataginus tricuspis. The sequence goes on along the minus strand of JAQQAC010011420.1, from coordinate 49,913,712 downwards.
ATTGTACAGAAAAAACCCTAAAGAATCCACTCCAAAACTAGTAGATCTAATATGTGAATTCAGCAAAGTTGCGGGATACAAAATTAATACACAGAGATCTGCGGCAATCCTATACACTAACAATGAACTAGCAGAGAGAGACATCAGGAAAACAATTTCATTCACAGTTGCATCAAAAAGAATAAAATACCAAGGAATAAACATAACCAAGGAAGTGAAAGACCTATACTCTGAAAACTACAAGACACTCATGAGAGAAATTAAAGAAGATACCAATAAATGGAAACACATCCCGTACTCATGGATAGGAAGAATTAATATTGTCAAAATGGCCATCCTGCCTAAAGCAATCTACAGATTCAATGCAATCCCTATCAAAATACCAACAGCATTCTTCAACGAACTTGAGAAAATCATTATAAATTCATATGGAACCACAAAAGCCAAAGCAAATCCTGAAAAGGAAGAAGAAAGCTGGGGGAATTATGCTTCCCAACTTCAAGCTCTACTACAAAGCCACAGTAATCAAGACAATTTGGTACTGGCACAAGAACAGACCCATAGACCAATGGAACAGACTAAAGAACCCTGATATAAACCCAATCATATATGGTGAATTAATATATGATAAAGGAGCCATGGACATACAATGGGGAGATGACAGCCTCTTCAACAGATTGTGTTGGCACAACTGGACAGCTACGTGCAAGAGAATGAAACTGGTTTATTGTTTAACCCCATACACAAAAGTAAACTCAAAATGGATCAAAGACCTGAATGTAAGTCAAGAAACCATAAAACTCTTAGAAGACAACATAGGCAAAAATCTCCTCTATATAAGCATGAGCAACTTCTTTCTGAACGCGTCTCCTTGAGCAAGGGAAACAAAAACAAAAGTGAACTCATGGGAGTACATCAAACTAAAAACTTTCTGTACAGCAAAGGACACCATCAACAGAACAAATAGGCATCCTACAGTATGGGAGAATATATTTGTAAATAACATATCCGACAAGGGGTTAACATCCAAAATATATAAAGAACTCACAGGCCTCAACACCCAGAAAGCAAATAACCCGATTAAAAAATGGGCAGAGGATGTGCAGAGAGAATTCTCCAAAGAAGAAATTCAGATGGCCAAGAGACACATGAAAAGATGCTCCACATCACTAATCATCAGGAAAATGCAAATTAAAACCAGAATGAGATATCACCTCGCACCAGTAAGAATGGCCACCATCCAAAAGACTAAGAACAACAAATGCTGGAAAGGATGCGAAGAAAGGAGAACCCTCCTACACTGCTGGTGGGAATGTAAGCTAGTTCAACCATTGTGGAAAGCAATATGGAGGTTCCTCAAAAAACTAAAAATACAAATACCATTTGACCCGGGAATCCCACTCCTTGGAATTTACCCAAAGAATACAACTTCTCAGATTTAAAAAGTCATATGCACCCCTATGTTTATTGCAGCACTTTTTACAATAGCCAAGATATGGAAGCAACTTAAGTGTCCATCAGTAGATGAATGGATAAAGAAGAGGTGGTACATATACACAATGGAATACTATTCAGCCATAACAAAGAAACAAATCCTGCCATTTGCAACAACATGGATGGAGCTGGAGGATATTATGCTCAGTGAAATAAGCCAGGTGGAGAAAGACAAGTGCCAAATGATTTCCCTCATTTGTGGAGTATAACAGTGAAGCAAAACTGAAGGAACAGAATAGCAGCAGACTCAGACTCCAAGAAGGAACTAGTGGTTACCAAAGGGGAGGGGAGGGGAGGGGAGGGGAGTGGGCGGGTGGGGTGGGGAGGGTGGGAGAAGGGGATTGTGGGGTATTATGTTTAGTACACATGGTGTGGGGGATCAAGGGGAAAACAGTGTAGCACAGAGAAGGCAAACAGTGAATATGTGGCATCTTACTACACTGATAACAATGACTCCATTGGGGTATGGGTGGGGAGTTGATAATATGAGTAAATGTAGTAACCACATTGTTTTTTCATTTGAAACCTTCATAAGAGTGTATATCAATAATACTTTAATAAAAAAAATAAATAATAAAATAAAATGGTAGAGTGTAATTATTTTTTGAATAAGGGAAAAAGAGATCCTGCACTTCTGCAGGCCACTGTATGCAGTAAGTGAGAGTACTCCAGAACCAAGGTTGTCTCCTGCAGATGTTACTCAAAGTTGAATAAAAACCCACTGACAAGTTGAAAATGATAAGGGTTGTTTAAAGCAGATTCTGGCAAGACCAGGGGTGGGGACTTCATTTTATACTTCTGTGAAGAACTGGTAGAAAAACCTGGAATAAATGTTTTCTGCTCTTCAATTTTTCCTAACAAGCAAAAACAAGCTGTCTTATATATCCTTTTCATGGCTTAAAAAAAAAAGTTGTACTATATAATATTTTAGATCAAACATTTCTCTCTCATATCATAATGGCTAAAAGATAGGGCTACATACACTTAACCTTTTAAGAATTAAAAACAAAAGGTCAAATGCCAGAAGACATTTATATAATGTTTCAATACACACCCAATTCACATACACAAACAGTAAGTAATGCATTCATCCTGTAACAGTGGTTCAAACTGCTGTTTCATAAACCTAACAGACAGTTCCCATGGCTTCCACTCTAGAAACTCTGTATCACTCTCACAAATCTATAAATGTTTTATACCTGCAAGGAAGTAGCTACTCAGATATAAACAGCTTTTAATTGCCCAAAAGAATGAAGAAGGAAACCCAGAGAAAAAGGCAGGTTCACATTCCTCTTAGAGCTTGTGGTTTGTCACTGCCACCTCTAAACAGGCATTCAGAACCCAGTCTTTGCAAGGTCCTTTCCTCAAGGCTCAAATATGATGACAGAATTCTGACAATGGTTGGTCCCCACAGCTTTCATGTTCAAGTCTCGTAGCTTACAACACAGAATACTCCAGGAAGTGGCCCCTACATACTTCCCCCCAGCCTCATCTCCTGCCAACCCCTCTCAATCCTATTACAAGTAATTTTCAACTAATACCATGTATATGATCATACGGCATATGATCCCCAATTGAGAACAAGGGAGGGGGCTCACTAACTAACATGTATTCAGTAGATACAGATGAGAGTCAAATACTAAAGAAAGCTCTTCAGGATGATAGGAAGTGACACCAGGTAATAACTGGAATCCATACGAAGAAATAACAAACACTGGCAAAGGTAATCACAGGGAAAGTAAAAATGACACCATAAAAGATAGTAGAAGTATAGTTTTACCCTTTTTTTCTTTGATTTAAAAGGTAACTTCATGAAGCAACTATAAAATGGTATTGTTAGGCTTATACCATATAAAAGATGTAATATATATAAAAATAATAGCACAAATAAGGGAGGAGGGAATGGAGCTACACTGGAGGAAAGAAATGACACCAGAAAGTAACTGGAATCCACAAGAAGAAGCAGTGTTACCAGAAATGGTAAATATATTGGTTAATATAAGAGATTATAATAATTTCTCCTTTCTTCTCTTCTTTAGAAGACATACACTGTTTAAAGGAATGATTAAAACACTGTATTACTGGGTTTATTACATAAATGAACATTTGACAATAATAGCACAAAGGAGAGAGGAGAAAATGGAGCATTATTAGTATTAATCTGAAGTAGACTGATAAATTTAGACATATAATCTCTAAGTAAACACTAAAAATATGTAACTTCTTAAAAAATTAAAACAGTAAAAAGAAAATACAGAAGGTGACAGAGGAACAAAAAAGATGTAAGATATACAGAAAACATAGCAAATGGGAGATGCTTATCCAATCATTTCAAAAATAACATTAAATAGGCCAGGATCAAACACGTCATTAAAAACAAAAATTGCTGGACTGGGTAAAAAAAAGCAATATCCAACTATATGCTGTTTACAAGATACACATTAGATTCAAAGCCACAAATAGGTTGAAAGGATGGGAAAAGATACAACACAAACAATAACCAACAGAAAACTAAACTATATTAATATCAGACAAAATAAACCTCAGGTAAAATAAACAAATGTTACTCAAGACAAAGAGGGACATTTTATAATATTAAATGAATCAATTCAACAGGAAGATAGAATAAATATAAACATATATACCTAAAAAAAAAACCCAAAATAGGAGAAGCAAAAAATGCAAGAAATGAAGGGAGAAATAGGCAGACAATAATAGACGTCAATACCCTTCAAGAATAGATAGAACAAGTAAATGAGAAGTCACCAAGAATACTGAATTGAAACACTATTAACCAGCTTGACCTGATATGTACATAAAATTCTACCAAACAGCAGACTTCATGTTCTTCTGAAGCATGCATGGAATATTTTCCAGTATACACCATAGGCCAGGCCTTAATACAAGTCTCAAATTTTCAAGAACTGAAATGATACAAAGAATGTTTCTCAGTCACAATGGAATTAAATTAGAAAACAAAAAGAAATTTGGAAAACCCACAAATGCTTAGATATAAAAAAAGACACTTCTTCGACTCTTCAAAGACAAAATCTCAAGGGAACTTAGAATATATTTTGAGCTGAATGAAAACAAAACATATCAAAATTTACAAGACAGTTAATGCAATACTTAAAGGGAAATTTATAGCTCTATACACCCATATTAGAAAAGAAAGATCTCAGTAAGTTTCTATCTTGAGAAATTAGAAAAAAAGCAAACTAAATCATAAGCAGAAGAAATTTTAAGTATTAGAGGGGAAATCAATATCACAGAAAAGAGAAAACAAATAAAACCAAAAGTTGGTTCATTTTGGCTTGACCAACAAAATGGACAAACCTTTAGCTAGACTGACCAGGAAAAAAAGAATGAAGACAAATTACCAAACTCAGAAACGAAAGGCGTACATCACTACCAACCTTAGAGAGATTAAAATGATTATAAAGGAATACTATGAACTTTATGTCAACAAATTAGGAAACTTAAATACAATGAACAAATTCCCTGACACAAATTGCCAAATTTACTTTACAGGTAAAAGAAAATCTGAATACACCTATAAAAAGTTTAGAAACTTAATTAGTAATTTAAAAGCCTACCAGTCCTAGTCCACACAGGTTCACTGGTGAATTCTACCAAAGAAAAAATACCAAACCTTCACAAATTCTTCTAGACGGAGAGAACAAGTCCCAATTCATTCCATAAGGCCAACTTTACCCTCATACCAAAGCCAGACAAAGACATCATGAGAATAGAGATATAAGTTCTCAACAAAATACTAACTAGCAGGTCAAATCCATTAATATACAATAGGAATTATACAGTTTGGCTGTTCTTAAAACATAAACATAAGCTTACCACAGGACCCAGCAATTCCACTCCTATGAATCTTCCCAAAATAAATTAAAACACATGTCTACATAAAGATTTATATATAAATATTCAAAGCAGTGTTACTTACAATTGCCAAAAATGGGAAACAATTCAAATTTCCATTTACTGACAAACAGATAAAAATGTATTATATATATACAAAAGAATAGTATTCTGCAATGATGAACACAGCTACAACATGAATGAACCTGAAAAACATTTATGTTAATGAAGATGCCAGACAAGAAACAGTGCATATATGATTCCATTCCTATGAAATGTCCAGAAAAGGTAAATCTATAGAGAGAAACCACTAGTCGGTGGCTGCCTGGGGCTGAAGGTCTGTCCAGGAGTGACCGCAAAATGGATACAAGGTATTATGATACTGTGATTCCTTTTTTTCTTTTAGTTTTAGTATCATTAATATACAATTACAAAAGCAACATTGCAGTTACTAGATTCCCCCATATCAAGTCTCCACCACATACCCAATTACAGTCACTGTCCATCAGCATAGTAAGATGCTATAGAATCACTACTTATCTTCTCTGTGCTATACTGCCTTCCCCATACACACACCCCTACATTATGTATGCTAATCATAATGCCCCTTTTCCCCTTATCCCTCCCTTCCCACCCATCCTCCCCAGTCCCTTTCCTTTTGGTAACTGTTAGTCCATTCTTGGGTTCTGTGAGTCTGCTGTTTTGTTCCTTCAGTTTTTTCTTTGTTCTTATACACCACAAATGAATGAAATCATTTGATACTTGTCTTTCTCGGCATGGATTCTTTCACTGAGCATAATACCCTCTAGCTCCATCCATGTTGTTGCAAATGGTAGGATTTGTTTTCTTCTTATGGCTGAATATTCCATTATGTATATGTACCACCTCTTCTTTATCCATTCATCTACTGATGGACCCTTAGGCTGCTTCCAATTCTTGGCTATTGGAAATAGTGCTGCGATAAACATAGGGATGCATATGTCTTTTTCAAACTGGGCTGCTGCATTCTTAGGGTAAATTCCTAGGAGTGGAATTCCTGGGTCAAATGATATTTCTATTTTCAGTTTTTTGAGGAACCTCCATACTGCTTTCCACAATGGTTGAACTAGTTTACATTCCCACCAGCAGTGTAGGAAGGTTCCCCTTTCTCCACATCCTAGCAAACATTTGTTATTGTCTTTTGGATGGTGGCCACCGTAACTGGTGTGAGGTGATATTTCATTGTGGTTTTAATTTGCTTTTTTCTGATGATTAGCGATGTGGATCACCTTTTCATGTGTCTGTTGGTCATCTGAATTTCTTCTTTGGAGAAGTGTCTGTCCAGATCCTCTGCCCATTTTTTAACTGGATTATTTGCTTTTTGTTTGTTGAGGTGCGTGAGCTCTTTGTATATTTTGGATGTCAACCCCTTATTGGGTATGTCATTTATGAATATATTCTCCCAAACAGTAGGATGTCTTTTTGTTCTGTTGATGGTGTCCTTTACTGCACAGAAGCTTTTCAGCTTGATATAGTCCCATTATTCATTTTTGTTTTTGTTTCCCTTGCCTGGGGAGTTATGTTCATGAAGAAGTTGCTCATGTTTATGTCCAAGAGATTTCCGCCTATGTATTTTTCTACGAGTTATATGGTTTCATGACTTACATTCAGGTGTTTAATCCATTTTGAGTTTACTTTTATGTATGGAGTTAGACAGTAATCCAGTTTCATCCTCTTACATGTAGCTGTCCAGTTTTGCCAGCACGAACTGTTGAAGAGGCTGTCATTTCCCCATTGTATGTCCATGGCTCCTTTATCATACATTAATTGACCATATATGCTTGGGTATATATGGACTCTCTATTCTGTTCCACTCATCTATGGGTCTGTTCTTGTGTCAGGACCAAATTGTCTTGATTACTGTGGCTTTGTAGTAGAGCTTGAAGTTGCGGAGTGTAAACCCCCCAGCTTTATTCTTCCTTATCAGAATTGCTTTGGCTACTCAGGGTCTTTTGTGGTTCCATGTGAATTTTAGAACTATTCGTTCCAGTTCATTGAAGAATGCGTATGGTATTTTGATAGGTATTGCACTGAATCTGTAGATTGCTTTAGGAAAGATGGCCATTTTGACAATATTAATTCTTCCTACCAAAGAGCATGGGATGAATTTCCATTTATTAGTGTCCTCTTTAATTTCTCTTAAGAGTGTCTTGTAGTTTTTAGAGTACAGGTATTTGACTTCCTTGGTTAGGTTTATTCCTAGGTATTTTATTCTTTTTGAGGTAATTGTGAATGGAATTGTTTTCCTGATGTCTCTCTCTGCTAGTTCATTGTTAGTGTATAGGAATGCCACAGATTTCTGTGTATTAATTTTGTATCCTACAACTTTGCTGAATTCAGATATTAGTCCTATTAGGTTTGGAGTGGATTCTTTAGGGTTATGTACAATATCATGTCATATGCAAAGAGTGTCAGTTTGACTTCTTCCTTACCAATCTGGATGCCTTTTAAATCTTTACGTTGTCTGATTGCCATGGCTAGGACCTCCAGTGCTATGTTGAATAGAAGTGGGGAGAGTGGGCATCCTTGTCTTGTTCCTGATCTTAACAAAAAGCTTTCAGCTTCTCACTGTTAAGTATGATGTTGGCTGTGGGTTTGTCATATATGGCCTTTATTATGTTGAGTTATTTGCCCTCTATACCCATTTTGTTGAGAGTTTTTATCATGAATGGGTGTTGAATTTTGTCAAATGCTTTTTCAGCATCTATGGAGATGATCATATGGTTTTTGTTCTTTTTGTTGATGTGGTGGATGATGTTGATGGATTTTCAAATGATGTACCCATCCTTGCATCTCTGGGATGAATCCCACTTGATCATGGTGTATGATCTTCTTGACGTATTTTTGAATTGGGTTTGCTAATATTTTGTTGAGTATTTTTGCATCTCTGTTCCTGAGGGATATTGGTCTGTAGTTTTCTTTTTTTGTGGTGTCTTTGCCTGGTTTTGGTATTAGAGTCATGCTGGCTTCAAAGAATGAGTATTCCCTCCTCTTCTATTTTTTGGAAAACTTTTGAGGAGGATGGGTATTATGTCTTCTCTATTTGATAAAATTCAGCAGTGAATCCATCTGGTCTGGGAGTTTTGTTCCTGGGTAGTTTTTTGATTACCGATTCAATTTCGTTGCTGGTAATTGGTCTGTTTAGATACTCTGTTTCTTCCTTGGTCAGTCTTGGAAGGTTATATTTTTCTCAAAAGTTGTCCATTTCTTCTAAGTTATCCAGTTTGTTAGCATATAGATTTTCATAGTATTCTCTAATAATTCTTTGTGTTTCGGTGGTGTCCATCATGATTTTTCCTTTCTCATTTCTGATTCTGTTATGTGTGTAGATTCCCTTTTTTTCTTAGTAAGTCCAGCTAGGGGTATCAATTTTGTTTATTTTCTCAACTAGCTCTTGGTTTGATTAATTTTTTCAATTGTTTTATTCTTCTCAATTTTATTTCTCCTCTGATCTTTATTGTATCCCTCCTTCTGCTCACTTTGGGCCTCAACTTGTTCTTCTTTTTCCAGTTTCAATAATTGTTAACTTAGACTATTCACTTGGGATTGTTCTTCCTTCTTTATATAGGCCTGGATTGCTATATACTTTCCTCTTAGAACTGCCTTCGCTGAGTCCCACAGAAGTTGTGGTGGTGTGTTGTTTTCATTTTATCTCCATATATTGCTTGATCTCTGTTTTAATTTGGTCATTGATCCATTGATTATTTAGGAGCATGTTGTTAAGCCTCCATGTGTTTGTGAGCCTTTTTGTTTTCTTTGTACAATTTATTTCTAGTTTTATACCTTTGTGATCTGAGAAGTTGATTGGTACAATTTCAATGTTTTTGAATTTACCAAGGCTCTTTTTGTGGCCTAGTATATGGTCTGTTCTGGAAAATGTTCCATGTGCACTTGAGAAGAATGTGTATCCTGCTGATTTTGGGTGTAGAGTTCTGTAGATGTCTGTTAGGTCCACCTGGTCTAATATGTTGTTCAGTGCCTCTGTGTTCAAGATACTGTGATTTCTAGTAAGAAATATTTGGTCATCATTCCAATTTCTGGCACAGAGCTCCTAAACCCCTTGGAATGTCCTAAGGTATAAGTGATATGTGTCTTTTGTTATGCTGATGAGGTGATTTGGGGGAAACAAAGACACAGGCTGGTTGCTGGAACCAACAATGGTGATAGAGGGCTGGAGCTCTCAATCCCACCCCACCACAATCCCACCCACCTCCGAACAGGAAAAAAGCACTGGGGATTGAGCCCAATCACCAACGATGAATGATTTAATCATTACATTAATGATTTAACATAATGAAGCCTCTATAAATACCCAAAAGGATGGGGTTCAGGAAGCTTCTGGGTTGGGAAATATGGAGATTTGGGGAGAGTGGCACACCCAGGGAGCACAGAACCTCTGTGCCCCTTCCCACATACATTACCCTAATATATCAATTCCATCTGGCTGTTCCTGAATTATATCCTTTAAAAATAAACCAGTAATCGAGTAAATAAAATAGATCTCTGAGTTCTCTCAGCAACTCCAGCAAAGTACTGGGGAACCTCTGATTCACAGTCAGCCAGCCAGTCAGAAGCACAGGTGATGACCTGACTGGTGATTGAAGGGGTGTGGGCTGTCTCTTAGGACAAAGCCCTTAATCTGTGGGATCTGACACTATCTCCAGGTAGTGTCAGAATTGAATTGAATCATAGGACACCCATCTGGCCAGAAGTGTGTGAGTGTGGTAGCAGTGTAAGAATAATGGACAAATACAGAGGATAACTGAGGTTTTCCAAAACAGCTATCTTTTTAGGTAATGGAAATGTTCTAAAACTGGACTGTGTTAATGGGTAAATAAATCTTTAAATTTACTAAAATAACTCTTACACAGATGAATTTTATGCTATATAACTTATACTTCAATAAACTGTTAAAAAAAGGAGTCATTGGTCTGACTAGTCAGCAGCTCCCTGAATTCAATTTGAAGGCTGATCACCTATAGAGGACCTGTTTTGTGTACAACACAGCAGAAAATGAATTGTGCTGGAGAGAACTGAAATGGGTAAAAAGGAAGATTTTCGGCCAGGGTGGTTAATCACATAGGAATGGGGAACCAATGAAAGCTATACAAACTCAGTGCATTTTAGAATCAGTGTGGTTCAGGGAGAAGGTTACCTGAAGGGTGGGTCACAGACTTTTGTCTCTGGGGATAATAAAAAAATACATTAAGAGAGCGGCGGAGGCGACCCTGGCCAGCGCGAGAGCAGTGCCAGGATCCCGCGCTGGCGGAGCGCCCTCCCATATTATCACTTCCGGGAAGATGGCAACGTGAACAGACTGGCAGAAAAATTCCTCCCAACATTATATTTATTCACGAAAACACAGCAAATACAACTACCCCTAAAAGAGAGACCAGAATACACAGGAAAGTGCACAGCGTACAGGTACACCTGAGAGGACTCGGCAGCTGGTGAGGCGGATAAGACATGGAGCCGCAAGTCGGCAGGACCGAGCGCTCCTCCCCCCCAGAGCTCTGGCGGTCAGACACATCGGGGAGAGGACTCGGCACCCGGCGAGGCGGTCATAAAGAGCCCAGCGGACATACGTGACAAGTACCAACAACTAATTCTATAGTCATGAGAAGACAGAAGAATATGATACAGACAAAGCCTCAGACAAACACCACCCCAGAGAGAGAAGCTGAACGAATGGACATGCATAGTTTACCGGAAAAAGAATTCAGAATAAAAGTCATAGCCATGCTGACGGATCTATAGAAAAATGTGCAAGAGCTGAGGGAGGAAGTGACGGAAGTGAGGAAAGACAATGCGGAAATGAGACAAGCCATTGATGGGCTCAACAGCAGATTGAATCAGATTCAAGACATGATCAAGGAATTACAAGACAGGGAACAGGAATACAAAGAAGCTGAGGCAGAGAGAGATAAAAGGATCTATAAGAATGAAAAAATATTAAGAGAACTGTGTGACCAATCCAAACGGAGCAATATGCGCATTATAGGAGTACCAGAGGAAGAAGAGAGAGAAAAAGGGATAGAAAGTGTCTTGGAAGAAATAATTGCTGAAAACTTCCCCATGCTGGGGAAGGAAATAGTCTCACAGTCCACGGAAGCTCACAGATCTCCCAACACAAGGGACCCAAGGAAGACAACACCAAGACACATAATAATTAAAATGGCAAAAGTCAAAGATAAAGACAGAGTATTAAAGGCAGCTAGAGAGAGAAAAAAGATCACCTACAAAGGAAAACCCATCAGACTGTCATCAGACTTCTCAACAGAAACCTTACAGGCCAGAAGAGAATGGCATGATATATTTAACGTAATGAAACACAAGGGCCTCGAACCAAGAATATTGTATCCAGAACGATTATCATTTAAATATGACGGAGGGATTAAACAATTTCAAGACAAAAGAAAGTTGAGAGAGTTTGCCTCCCATAAACCACCTCTACAGGATATCTTAAACGGACTGCTCTAGAGGGAAACACCCCTAAGGCTAAAAAGATGTCACCAGAGAAAATAAAATCATAGCAAAGAAAGCAGACCATCCAAATACTAACTAAAGGCAAAGAATAAAACACCTAATATATAAAGAAAGGAGGAGGAAGAATAGGAAGGGAGAGATAAAGAAACATCAGACGGCGTTCACAATAACTTAACAAGAAAGTTAAGTTAGATTCTCAGATAGTAAAGAAGCAACCCTTGAACCTTTGGTAACCACGAATCTAAAGCCAGCAATGGCAATAAGTGCATATCTGTCAATAATCACCCTAAATGTAAACAGACTGAATGCACCAATCAAAAGACACAGAGTAACAGAGTGGATAAAAAAGCAAGACCCATCTTTATGCTGCTTACAAGAGACTCACCTCAAACCCAAAGATATACACAGACTAACCCAAAGATATACACAGACTAAAAGTGAAGGGATGGAAAAAAATATTTCAAGCAAACAACAAAGAGAAAACAGCAGGTGTTGCAGATAAAATAGACTTCAAAATGAAGAAAGTAGCAAGAGATAAAGACGGACATTACATAATGATAAAGGGGTCAGTCCAACAAGAAGATATAACCATTATAAATATATATGCACCCAACACAGGAACGTCAGCATATGTGAAACAAATACTAACAGAAGTTGAAGGAGGAAATAGACAGCAATGCAATTATTTTAGGAGACTTTTACACGCCACACACTCCAAAGGATAGATCAACCAGGCAGAGGATAAGTAAAGACACAGAGGCACTGAACAACACACTAGAACAGATGGACCTAACAGATATCTACAGAACTCTGCACCCAAAAGCAGCAGGATACACATTCTTCTCAAGTGCACATGGAACATTTTCCAGAATAGACCATATACTAGGCCACAAAAAGAAACTCAGTAAATTCAAAAATATTGAAATCCTACCAACCAACTTCTCAGGTCACAAAGGTATAAAACTAGAAATAAATTTCAGAAAGAAATCAAAAAGGCTCACAAATACATAGACTTGACAACATTCTCCTAATGAATCAATGGGTTAACGACCAAATCAAAACAGAAATCAAAGAATATATGGAGACTAATGACAACAACAACACAAAGCCACAACTTCTGTGGGACGCAGCAAAGGCAGTTTTAAGAGGAAAGTACATTGCAATGCAGGCCTATTTAAAGAAGGAAGAACATTCCCAAATGAACAGTCTAAAGACACAATTATAGAAATTGGAAAAAGAAGAACAAATAAGGCCCAAAGTTACCAGAAGGAGAGATACAATAAAGATCAGAGAAGAAATTAATAAAATTGAGAAGAATAAAACAATAGAAAAAAATCAATGAAACCAAACGCTGGTTCTTTGAAAAAATAAACAAAATAGATAAACCCCTAGCCAGACTCATTAAGAGAAAAAGAGAATCTACTCACATAAACATTATCAGAAATGAAAAAGGAAAAATAACGACGGACCCCACAGAAATACAAAGAGTTATAAGAGAATATTATGAGCATCTATATGCTAACAAGCTAGAAAACCTAGAAGAAATGGACAACTTCTTAGAAAAATACAACCTTCCAAGACTCACCAAGCAGGAGACAGAAAAACTAAACAGACCAATCACCGGCATCAAAATTGAATCGGTAATCAGAAAACTACCCAAGAACAAAAGCCCCGGACCTGATGGATTCACCTCTGAATTCTACCAGACATATAGAGAAGAAATAACACCCATTCTCCTTAAAGTTTTCCAAAATATAGAAGAGGAGGGAATAGTTCCAAACGCTTTCTATGAAGCCATCATCACTCTAATACCAAAACCGGGCAAAGACCTCACTAAAAAAGAAAATTACAGACCAATATCCCTGATGAACGTAGATGCAAAAATACTCAACAAAATATTAGCAAACTGAATTCAAAAATACATCAAGAGGGTCATACACCATGATCAAGTGGGATTCATCCCAGGGATGCAAGGATGGTACAACATTCAAAAATCCATCAACATCATTCATTACATCAATAAAAAGAACAAAAACCACATGATCATCTCCATAGATGCTGAAAAAGCATTTGACAAAATTCAGCATCCATTCATGATTAAACTCTCAACAGAATGGGTATAGATGGCAAGTACCTCAACATCATAAAGGCTATTTATGACAAACCCACAGCTAACATCATATTTAATAGCGAGAAGCTGAAAGCTTTTCATCTAAGATCGGGAACAAGACAGGGGTGCCCACTCTCTCCACTGTTATTTAACAGTACTGGAGGTCCTAGTCACAGCAATCAGAGAAAGCAAAGACATACAGGGCATCCAGATTGGTAAAGAAGAAGTCAAATTGTCACTATTTGCAGATGACATGATACTGTACATAAAAAACCCTAAAGACTCCACTCCAAAACTACTAGAACTAATATCTGAATTCAGCAAAGTTGCAGGATACAAAATTAACACACAGAAATCTGTTGCTTTCCTATACACTAATGATGAGCTAACAGAAAGAGAAATCAGAAAAACAATTCCATTCACAATTGCATCAAAAAGAATAAAATACCTAAGAATAAACCTAACGAAGGAAGTGAAAGACCTGTACTTTGAAAACTACAAGACACTCCTAGGAGAAATTAAGGAAGACAGTAACAAATGGAAATGCATCCCATGCTCTTGGCTAAGAAGAATAAATATTGTCAAAATGGCTATACTACCTAAAGCAATCTACAGATTCAACGCAATCCCTATCAAACTATCAACAGCTTTCTTCAATGAACTGGAACAAATAATTCTAAAATTCATATGGAACCAGAAAAGACCCCGAATAGCCAAAGCAATCCTGAGAAGGAGGAATCAAACAGGGGGAATTACACTCCCTGACTTCAAGCTCTACTACAAAGCCACAGTAATCAAGACAATTTGGTACTGGCACAAAAACAGACCCACAGACCAGTGGAACAGAATAGAAAATCCAAACATTATCCAAAGCACCTACAGTCAATTAATATTTGATAAAGGAGCCCTTGATATACAATGGGGAGATGAAAGCCTCTTCAGCAGCTGGTGTTGGAAAAACTGGACAGCTACATGTAAGAGAATGAAACTGGACTACTGTCTAACCCCATACACAAAGGTAAACTCAAGGTGGATCAAAGACCTGAATGTAAGTCATGAAACCATAAAACTCTTAGAAAAAAACATCGGCAATAATCTCTTGGACATAAACAAGAGCGACTTCTTCATGAACATATCTCCCCGGGCAAGGGAAAGAAAAGCAAAAATGAACAAATGGGACTATATCAAGTTGGAAAGCTTCTGTACAGCAAAGGACACCATCAGTAGAACAAAAAGACATCCTACAATAGGGGAAAATATATTCATAAATGATGTATCTGATAAGGGGTTGACATCCAAAATATATAAAGAACTCACGCACCTCAACAAACAAAAAGCAAATCATACAATTAAGAAATGGGCACAGGACATGAATAGACACTTCTCTAAAGAAGAAATTCAGATGGCCAACAGGCACATGAAAAGATGCTCCACATCGCTAATCATCAGAGAAATGCAAATTAAACCACAATGAGATATCACCTCACACCAGTGAGGATGGCCAACATCCAAAACACAAACAACAACAAATGTTAGTGAGGATGTGGAGAAAAGGGAACCCTCCTACACTGCTGGTGGGAATGCAAATTAGTTCAACCATTGTGGAAAGCAGTATGGAGGTTCCTCAAAAAACTCAAAATAGAAATACCATTTGACCCAGGAATCCCACTCCTAGGAATTTACCCTAAGAATGCAGCAGCCCTGTTTGAAAAAGACAGATGCACCCCTATGTTTATCGCAGCACTATTTACAATAGCCAAGAAATGCAAGCAACCTAAGTGTCCATCAGTAGATGAATGGATAAAGAAGAAGTGGTACATATACACAATGGAATATTATTCAGCCATAAGAAGAAAACAAATCCTACCATTTGCAACAACATGGATGTAGCTGGAGGGTATTATGCTCAGTGAAATAAGCCAGGCCGAAAAAGACAAGTATCAAATGATCTCATTCATATGTGGAGTATAAGAACAAAGAAAAAAAAAAAACTGAAGGAACAAAACAGCAGCAGACTCACAGAGCCCAAGAACGGACTAATAGTTACCAAAGGGAAATGGACTGGGGAAGAAGGGCGGGAAGGGAGGGATAAGAGGGTAAAAGGGGTATTACGATTAGCAGACATAAGGTGGGGGGGCACGGGGAGGGCTGTACAACTCAGAGAAGACAAGTAGTGATTCTATAGCATCTCACTACGCAGATGGACAGTGACTGTAATAGGGTTGGTGGGGGGGACTTGATGAAGGGGGTAGTTTAATCATCACAATATTTCTCATGTAATTGTAGTTTAAAGATACTAAAATAAATTGTAAAAAAAAATACATTAAAAAAATTTTGGAGTATTATATGTATGGAAACATAGAACAATGGAAAGGAAAATGTTTTCATTATTCTTATCAAAGAAATCCACCTCAAGTCATACTGTAATGTATGGATACCCAAACAGAAATAAGCCTTAAGGTCAAATTGTGTAATGGCTGTGGCTTACCTTGTTCTGCCCAATCTGAGTATTAGCATCTTGATTAATAAGTAGTGTCCATACAGATACCAATATAACAATGTGTGGGAGCAAGGGAAGTGCAAGAAAACAACAACAGAAAACAAATAATACACCTTAATCTCAGATGAGGATATTATTAGGAGCACAGCCGAAGAATAGCCAGGGAAAGAAAAACGTATGTTCACTCTTCTGAGTCAATATAACAAAAAAAAGGCAGAAAAGCAAGGTATACAAATATTCAGAGAGTAAGAACAACTTGATATTCACCATGTGATGAATGGATAAACCAAATTGGTATATCCATATAACAGAGCATTTTCCAGCAATAAAAAATATTAAATTCTGATGCATGCTACAATATAAATGAACTTTGAAAACCTTCTGAAAGAAGCCAGTCACAAAAGACCACATATATGATTCCATGAAGTGTCTAGAATAGGCAAGTGCACAGACAGAAAGTAGATGAGCAGTTGCCTCAGGCTGAGGCAAAGGGGGGGGGGGGGTAGGAGGAATGCAAAGGACTACTATTGGTCATAGGCCTTCTTTTTGAGGTGATAAAAATGTTCCAAAATTAGAATGTGGCAATGGTTACACAACCCTGTGAATTTACATTGAATTATACACTTTAATGAGTTTGTAAATGTGAATTATGTCTCAATAAAGATGTTAAGAAAAAACATACCCAGGCTCAGGTTTATTTTCTTTCCCCAAGCTCACACAATAAGTAAGTGGCAGAGCTGCCCAGATCTCTCAAGCCAAAGTATTGTATTGTACTATTCAATACAATAGTAGCTTCCATTTATCAAATGCCACATATGTGCCAGGGGTTTCACAAGCTCCCACTTAACTGAACAACTCTGGGGGACAGCCACTATTATCTCTCCCTTTCCTAGGTGAAGAACTCAAACTTAACTGAAATAACTTGCACAAGGTCACAGAGGTGATAAATTAGTGAGTCAGATTAAATGCATGTGCTCTACCACTTCAGACATTCAATTAATACTATTATAATTGTTTGCCATATCCATGTATCACATCCACTTTATTTACTTAACATTTTTCTTTAAGTTATTTGCTTCTCTTGCCTGACAAAGCCACAGAAAAGAATGAAACTATCACTTGACAGTGTAATACTGGAGCTAAGGATAAGAGCAGCAAAGGTAGAGGATAGGGATATAAGACTGAATTAACAGCTTCCAGGGGAGGGACTGCAGGTAAAGCTCCCATTGAGAAACAGGGCTCAGAAAAGGCTACAGTCTGAGAAGGGGATGGGAACAGAAACAGACCTACAATTTGCAAAAGGCAGAAGGAAAGGAAGATATGAAGGGAAGAAACTGAAGATGCATATATAAGTTAGGAGTTGAGGCTCAAGAGGCTGGGCTAAAAAGATTAAAAGAAAGGACACTGAGGTGTAAAAGCAGGAATGAAGGCGGCACGATGGGTAGGAATGGGGTGAGAGTTGAAGGGAAGAGGGAAGGGTGCTGAGGAGGACAATGTGAAGAATAAACCCACAGAATGGCTAATACGGAAAGCTGCAATGGACTGAGCTGGAAGACCCTTAAAAAGGCCGGAGGAAAGTGAGAATGAAGCAGGATACGAGGAGGCAAGGACGCATTGGTTAACATCTGATAATTGAAGCAGAAAATCTCAGAAAACCTACATAAAAATCTCAAAAAACCTACCAGTAGTAAAAGCTGTCCCATACGTGAGAAAAAATATCCTAACCAATACTTGTCAAATCAGGTCAAATCTTTTGCAGGGGTCAGTTTGCGACCAAAGTGAACCAAGCAGACTAGGTCAAGAAGGTTCCAGTAGAACAATGCTCAGGTTCACTGCGGGTGAAGAACTGGGAAAACCGACAATGATGAAAGCAGTTGTGATCAGAAAAAAGAAATTCCAAGTTACAAACTGTGGCTCCAAGACGCTGAGGAACTGGAAGGTATGCAAGCAAGAAGTTCATTTGACTTTCTAACAGAATCTTGGTCTAACAGGTAGAACACTGCAAAAAAGGAAAATAAATACAAACTGGTTGATCAGTGACATTTTAAAAGCAAAAATAGGAGGTTAAAAACTAATAATGCAAAAAAAAAAAAACCAATAATGCACAAGGACATGCAAAATGATCTGCATATTATCCATCATCAGTAACAGTCAGTGCATCTAAACTTAACTGAAGGTGAACACTGAAATTCAGTTTTATGATGGAAGATAGGCTGAAGGATAATTTGTTTTAATAAGAGACTCAATTTAAAATAATTTACAGTAAGTTTCTTACAATAACAAGATGACTCATTGGTAGATGATTGGATTAACCATTATTTAACATGCACACAATCTTCTAGAACACTTTTGCAGCACATCTATGCAGTAGTTACACCTCCTGACTGGTTTCTAAGTTGGGAAATACATACTCCAATCAGGTTCCCTCTCATTGTTCCTGCTATAGTAGCAAATGAGAATGTCTGAAAGGTTACAACCCATTGGTCTTATCTATCAAGGTCTCTTGATTCAAACCATCTCCTCATATTTGAATCATTTAAGCTCTCACAGACATACTGTTTTCTACCTGCCTATACCTTGGTTTACGGTACTTACTGACTGGATCCACCTAATATAACACTTGCTGTTCTGATCTACTCACCTGGTTTCAACTCCATTGCTCAACTCTGATGCTGCAGTTTGCTTTTACGTACCTTTAAAAGCCAGCTGTTCTTAAACCTCAAGTCCAACTAATTCCATTTCTTCAGGATGTGGTTGTCGCTTGCCTACGTGTTACAGGGACACTCTTCTCATTCTTGTAATGAACCAGGTCTGACACTCTGGAACTACACACTGCCTAGCATGTAAGCTTTCAAAAAGTGGGGAAACCTCTCACCACTCAGAGAACTATCCAATACAGAAGGCTCTTTTTTCCTAATTAATTTACACTAATAAAAGTATAATACAAAAGACAGTTGGTAGGTCCTATCTGACTTTCACCATTTCTAATCAGAAAGTTCCCTCAAAAGGAAAAAGGGAAGAGGAAATGCAATAATTAAGCTGTTACTTAAAAAAAAAACAAAAAACTTTAGGTACCTACAGGAAAGCTTAGCCATATAATCTGCATTAAGATTGAGATTTGCAGTTCTCCAATAAAATACTCCATACCTTCTTGGAGGTTGAGATAAGAAAAAACATGCTCAAACAAAATACCCCCTGTAGTACAAATCTACCAAAAATGTACTTGTAGTTTCTTTTCCTCTAAAAGAATATTTTGTACAGGCTTATGTATAGCTTTTATCCATCAAGGATGAGAGAACAACATTACAAGAGGAACATGGGTAAATAAAATCCCATTAAACTTCAAGAAGGAAACCAACTCCACCATTGGGTTCAATTAGCCACTTCTTCCTTGATGCTCTCAATAGCATAGATAAGATCATTGCCCTTATCTAATTCCATCTTATCCCATGCTAGAAGGTTGAGACCCTGTTTTAGACTCAGATGTATTCCTTCTATCAAGGACCAGGACATACAAATGTTTGTTACACAATAAAATAATCAGGATGTTAACTACAACCATTCCATGAAAATTATTACAAAGGAAACAATATTTATATATAAAGTCTGGAAATCAACAGCTAGAGAATAACATACCATATAAATGCATTTTAAAATAGAAAGTACAAATCAAGGGCAATGGTTCCCAAATCAGAATTTGGGTAATAGAGTTATATTGATTAAAGTTATAATACGAGATAAATCTCAAATCTATGATGTAATGTAATAGTTTATTTCATGCTCACATGAAGTCAAAAAATCCATGCTAATGATCAGCCAGGGTCCTGAAGAGGTGGGAAATGAGACCCAAGCTGACAGAAGTTCAGCTCTCTTGGGCCCATCACTTTCAAAGTTGCTCTGGCAGACTGGTAAGAGGTGGAGAGAGAAGAGGACTGTTCACAGCAGGTCTGTTTTTGCCAGGGCTGAACATTTAATATTTCTGCTTAATTTCCTATGGCCATCCCTAAATGCAACAGGTGTTAGTAAATATAAGTTAGTTGGGATCTAGGAGAATAGGAAACAAGTTCTTGGTGAAGAGGTTACAGTCTTTAAGAGGTTTTTAAAATACAGATTCTGGGGCATTGCCATGGGCGATCCTCATTCTGCAGGTCTAACAAGAACCCCAAAATCTGTATTAAAAGCTTGCCAAGTGAATCTGATGTATGCTCAAATTAGGAATTACTGGCTGAGGAAGTAAAGAATTTGGGGCAAATAAGAAAACATTGCCATAGAAAAGTTTAAAACAATATGCTGGGTAAAAAAAAGTTAAAAGGTGATGAAAAAATTGAGCCTTTGTGCCTAAGAGAACAAAGGTGCAACTTGGGAAATTCTTCCCTCGCTTGCCCTGTGATAGATAGCAGTCTCTCATAGCTAACTCGGGAAGCTTCTCCTCAGGCTTCTTTTTTCCACTCATTCCATATTCTCCATTATACTCTCCTTGGCCATGAACTCTTCTCATTCCCTTGAACAACCTCATTCACTTCAATTACCACTGAAAACATTATTCTCCGAGCCGAACCTCACATTTAACTGCCTCCTGTAACAATATATCTCCATTTAAATGTCCCACTAGGGTCTCAATATATCTAAAACTGAACTCATTTTATCCTCACACCAGCTCCTCTTCTTGCACGCCCTATCCACCTAGTAGGTCCCCTGGTCAGAACCCTACAAGTCTCAATAAACTGGACTTCATAGTAAGTTTTTGTGCTTCACAGAATACCACCAAGAAGGTAGAAAGACAACCTAGAGAATTGAGAGAAAATTTTTGCAAATCATGCATTTAAGGCACTTGTATTTAAAATATACAAAAAAACTCCCTACAGCTCAATAATAAAAATACAAATAGCCCAATTAAAAAATGGACAAAGGATCTGAGGAAAAGATCCTTAAAAATGATTAGCCATCAGGGAAATTCAAATCAAAACCACAAAGAGATACCACTTCATATACAATAGGATGGCTATAATTAAAAAAGAGACAGTAATAAAGTTACCAGGGATGTGGAGAAATTGGAATACACTGCTAGGGGGAAGGGTAAAATGGTGCAGCCACTCTGGAACTGGCAGTTCCTTAAAAGGCTAATAAGTACAGAATTACTATATGACCCAGCCAGTCCACTCCTAAGTGTATGCATATTAAAGAGAAATTAAAACGCATATCCACACAAAAAACTTGTACACAAATGATCATAGCAGCATTATTCATACTAGTGGAAATAACCCAAATGTCCATCAACTATTGTTGAGTGGATAAAATGTGATATGATACAATGGAATATTATTCAGCAATAAAAATATTGATACATACTACAATATGGATAAACCTTAAAAACATGCTAAGTAAAATAGGCAAATATATAGAGACAAAGTAGATTAGTTGTCTAGGCCACAGGAGGATGGGAGCTTGGGGAAGTGACAGTTTAGGGGTAAGAGGTTTCTTTTTGGTGTGATAAAATGGTCTAAAATTGATTGTGGTGATTCTGTAAGTATACTAAAAATAAATGAACTGTTCAATTAAAATTGGTATGTGAATTATATCTCAATAAAGCTGTTTGAAAAAGCTAGCAAACTTTTTTAATCAAGAAATTGATGGAAAAGGTTGCCTCTCCAGACTGATTTATACTTCCTATGAAAATATAAAGTTTGTATGGCTTTTTGGGGTACCTCAGGTAACAGGAAATAAATGTAGCACTCCACTGTAATAACTCTCATTCTGTGCTTCTGGGACAAGTATTTGTTAAAGAAGCAACTTTTTCCTGATTTCCCTTTTTAAATATTTTAAGTGTCCTGTGCTTCATGTTTTAATATTATCTGTGGCCTTGAACCCTGAAGAGTAGAAAAGACATACCTTTAAGTTTATAATAAATAAACATCAGTAAATCATCACCAGTCAAGAATTTCAACTTAAAATTACTAGGCAAAAGCGAACTTCTCACTAAAGCTGTGACAGTAGTAATTCTATCCAGACTTTGCTTTGTTTGCCAATCAGTATACACAGAGAAGAATTCTGGTAAGTTTTTTTTTTTTAATCAGTACCACATAAGGAAGGTAGATCAATCTCTTACTAGTATAACTAAGAGTGGTAGGGCAGTAGGAGTGGATATTAAACCTAAAGTACTTGAGAACTTTATCACTGTATACAAAGTACTGTTATACTTTAAAACATTATTAGTTTAATTAACTAGAGATCTCATTAACTTTTGCTTTTCATTAGAAGTATTACTGTGTGATTGACTTGATATGAACTGTCTATAGGATACATTATCCAGAACAAAAATGCTTAGTCCTAAATTATTTTCTCTAGGCACAGAACTTTTTCCAGAGGCATTTCACTTTAGCCCAGGTAAAGTGCTTTCACCAAATATAAATTTTACATCTAGAAAAATATAAAGGAAGTAAGATAAAATGCTGAAAAACCTAATGCAACCCAAATCTAGTAACTTGGACTATCTGCTCTTTTTTTTTTTTACTACCATAATCAATATTTAATTGCACTTTTATGTTTAATTTACACTAGTGGTGCTATGCGACAAAAAACTGTCAATTGTACACATAAGTGAGCCATTATTATAGCTATGAATATCTTTTAAAGATATACTCATCCCCATTCAAACTTCAGTTTAATACTTAATGTACTCAGTTTGTACTAATTGTTTACATATGTTCTGAATGTAGCCACCTAACTGGTTGGTCTTGGGTGTCCCTGTTTGTCTTTTGTAATCTACTCTTCTAAAACCTATAATGTAGTGGTTATTTAATTTCTGGTGTCATGGGCCCCTCAGAGGATCTAATAAAAATTTTGAGTTCTTGAGAAAAGTACATATACGCCATTTTTCCTAAAGCCTTTTACAGATCCTAGATTAAGAAAGACCAGCTGACTTCCCATGACCCACAAATAAAGTCCAAACTTCTTAGCCTTGTATTCAAAGTACTTCATAATGTGGTCACTGTTCTAATTAGGTAATCTTTCTCCCATCATTTCCAACTACCCATACCTACCAGGTCTATCTCCTCACTACCCCAACGTAGATACACTGTCCTCTTCTCCTGGTTTTGCCGTCATAGTTCCCTCTTATTGCTTTCCTGCACAACTATTTTCTTTCAGTAAGTCCTTCCCTGTGAACCCAAAACAGCTCCCTTGCCAAGAGGTTTTTCTCTGCCTACAATCAGATCACCTGATACTTTCTAAATTCTAAACATGTTATCTGCATCTCTTACAGAGCTGGCAAGGTTCTACAAGGTAGAATTTTTTCCAAAAAAAAAAAAAAAAATCAGGAAAACATAGAACACACTTTTTAACTATGTTAGCTACATTTCCAAATATGTTTTTCTTCAACCTCTATGCACCTTTTCATGTGAAGCATGTAAGACACTGTGCATTTATGTGTCTTCTTTTCTAGTCAATAAAAGGTTGATTCTTAAGGGCAGAGATGGTAGCTACTGCACTCTTGTGACCCCCAGTCTCCAGCACAAAGCAAGGGGATACTCAAAACAAAATACCTGAATATCAGTGTTTTTCAGAGGGTGTGTATTCCCAATTATAAGATTTTTCAAGAATCATCTATTTTTTTGAAAGGCCAAATAATATTGGGCTTAGTGGATTGTTAGCCATTAACCCAGAAGGGAGCACAAAAATGGTTTCTACACAAAGTGATCCAATGCAAAAGCTGTTATCCTTTACCACTACTGCAAATGAAGTTTAACTCCAGTTATAAAACAAACTCAGAAAATAGAAATAAATGACATCCCAGGTTACACATATGTACACCACAGGAGACAATAAAACAGCATAAAATATAGGAACTTATTTTTTACAAACCCTTAAACATGATATGATCAACTGATTCCTACTACAACATGGATGAACCTTAAAATATTATGCGAAATGAAATTAATCAGATATAAAAGGCCACCTAGTGTATGATTCTATTTATATGAAATATCAAGAACAAGCAAATTCATAGAGACAGAAAATAATTAGTGGCTGCCAGGAGCTAGGCAGAAGGGAAAGTGGGTAGTGACTAACAGCCTTTTGGAGCAGTGAAAATATTCTGGATTTAGATAGTGGTAATGGTTGTACAACTTTGTGAATACATTAAAAATTGCTTTATTGTACACTTTAAAAGGGTGAATGTTACGGTGTGTAAATCACATTTCAATTTTTAAAAATTTATAGTCATTTCAGCTATTTTATTTCAAAGAAAACTTTAAAAGGAATCTTACTTTGTAGTTGTTTTCTCAAGCTGAGAAACTGGTTCCATACCAAGTCACTTTAAATTCTTATCAATGGTAACTACCTACTTTCAAACATTTATAGATTTTCATAAAATCTGGATTTCTGACTTATTAAAAACAAACAAACAAAAAACCTGGTTTTAAAGATTCTAGGCACACCTGCATTGCAACAATGGCCTGGCTCTGTTTGCCAGTATCTACATCACTCCCCGTTGTCTTCGAGGTAACTGAAGCCAAGTGTCATTTGCCATTTAGCTTCCCAATTGTGAGTTTGTAATTCCTAATCTAAACAAACACCATCTACCTTTCTTATTAGGGTATACTATGAATCACTGCTGACAAATTAAAATATTATCATGTAACTGGTCAAAGTGTATGAATTTCCAATTATGAGATGAGTAAGTTCTGGGATTCTGATGTACAGCATGGTGACTATAATTAACAAACATATATATATATATATACACAAACGCAAACATATACATATTTTTTGAAAGTTAAAGTAGATCCACAAACACAAAACAAGGTAATTATGCAAGCAGATGGAGGTGTTAACTATCTTGTGGCAATCATTTCACAGTATGTACATGTATCAAAATCATGTTGAATACCTTAAACTTACAGGTGTTATATGACAATAATACCTCAATAAAGCTAGAAAAATAAATTTTAGATGTAATCAGACGTGATTATATTTTTACTAGCTGCAAAGATAAAAATCCTGACAGTGACACCTGTTGGATGAAACTCTGCTACTGTTACAAATTCAAGTGATATATATATATATATATATATATATATATACACACACACATACTGTATATAAATATTTTAACACTTTACATACTTCAGTGGAGGAAAAAAACAAGGGAAAATTTGTGTTTCTACTCCTACAAACAGAAAAAACATTTTTCCACTTCATTTACAATTAAAAATTATTTCCATCTACTAATAGAAAGTAGTACAGTGATCAAAGCCCTTGTCTAAGTATTCTCAAATTACAGGTGATACTTTGTATATCATTACCACTAAGTATTAACAGATATTATATAAACTGGAAAAGCACAACTGCTTCATAACTGCAATTCCTAAATACACATATTCAAAAGTACAATTGGATTTTATGTCCAACTGAAAACACAATCCTGTTCTTACCCCATATTAGGTGTTGGAACAAAAAGAGAGAAAGCTGTCTTACTCAAATTATTGATTGGATGTGAGAACCATCCCCTCCCATGCTATGGGCACAAAGAAAAACAACCCGTTTATAGCTTCTACGTATTAGGCTGTATTTGTAAAGCTAAAAGAAAACAAAACACAAGGTGCATATGGAAATAACATAAAAAGTAGATTCTTTCCATGATAACATAAAAAGGATTCCTTCCTATCTTAACTAAAAATGAGGTTTGAGCGAAATGCTATGTCAGGTACCATTCAGTTTTAAAATTCTGTGCACTTTTCCAGATCTTCCCCTTCTGTCCTCCAAATAAGTCAACTACCTGAACTATTTTTCTTGATGGGAAAAGTTATAATGGTATTTGTATTCCATTTCATTTTTATCATCACTTCTAATAGCTAACAAAATATCGACATGTAAGATGACTCTAAAAGCAGCTATTCCATTTAAATTAGGCAACAAACTCATTTCTCTTCCAGAAGAAAAACCAGATGAGTCAATTAGTAGTTTAGAGGTAAACCTTGAAGTTCTTTTGCTATCTGAGCCATACCACTTAACTTGTCCACATAACCTCAAATTTACAGATGACATTTTACATATCTTTAGTACCACTACTAATAGATATTATATAAAACTGGAAAGTGCAATTGGATTTTATGTCCAACTGAAAACACAATCCTGTTGCTGTTTAAACTTCATGGTGAATAAAATGGAATGGTCTCCTAAAAGTTCACCAAATTCCTAATGCATACAATGATCCAAATTGCAAAAATAATTTTCAAAAGTGTAGGAGTAGAAACAAAACAAAAATCAATTGCTACCTCACCTCCAACTTACAGAAGCACAAAGTGCCATTAGATTGATAACTATTAGTGGAGAATTTAGATCTTGAGTTTCACACCATTAGGACTATAATGTTAACTGTACAGAAATTAGCAGGAATCGATTGTGCTTTATCTGTTATTCTCTAACAGTGTTGCCCATGGAACTTCCTGATGACAGAAATGTTCTTTATCTCTGTGGTCCAAATCTACAGTCAATAATAGCCACGTGCAGCTACCCAAAACTTGAAATGTAGTAACTCAATTTAATTAACTCAAATTAAGTTTATGTGTCTGATGGCTATCATATTGGAAAATGCAGCTCTATATTTTGAAATACAATGTATAAACTTGACTAAGCAATAGTTTTTCAAAGTACCATGTCCTGATGATGTTACCACCACCGAAAAACTTCCTGACCCCACATGATACACAAGTTCAATCATCAGCCTAAATATAAAATACACTTATGAAGATTGAGAATTCAAGGTACACCACTATTCACCGAGACACTATTTTTTAAGTAATCTCAAGTTTTCCCCCATTGTTTTTACAAAAGGGGTACTAACTTTTGTAATAGTGCCGGGGCCTGCCAGCAGGAGTCGAACAATTCCTGAGTGGGGGCGTCGGGCTGTATATACAAGATGACAGGAGGGCAAACTGTCGGTGCAGAATGCAAAGATGCTTTATTCTGGCATGGCTTATATACACATGAATTGCCTACAGATTGGATTCACACGCCCTTTTCAAGGACCTTAATCCAATCACTTAAGTATTGCCTACAGATTGAGCCAATCAGTCATTAATCCCATCACTTAGGTCACATACACCTGGGGGCATCTGGTCCAGGTAGCCGGTCTTGAGCTAAGACCTCCCTGCATTCCTGATATACTTGTTTCTGGAATTTAGGAAACTTTTCAAGGTTTCTTTCAGAGTCAGGCCCGGTTCAGGCCCTAGATGGAGACTAGGCACAAAAACACAATCAGTCCTGTCCTGTACTCTTGCTCCTTCTGTCCCAACCGCTCTCCACATAATAGTTTACCAATGCAAGTTACTTTCCCTTAAAATCTTTTCAATATCTTCTGCTGTGAAAAACAAATGGCAAAAACTAAATTCTCTGCATTACGTTAATTTCTCTTTTCCCGGAAGAGAAGAAATACAAATGTTTGGAAGACTCTACATACATACCCTGAAAGTCTTGTTACCTATCTTAAGGTGTTTTCAGGTGTACAAATCATTATAATATAGTTATGATTTCATTCCTGGACACAGAGTATTTTTTCATTCCAAAAGAGTCTTGACTCTTCTGACTCTTCACGTATTCTTTGACCAGCTCTTTCCTAAATCAAGAAAAGTAACCAAGACGGTGCACAAGATGTCAAAAAAAAAAAGTCTGGGAACTTGCACGTTGAATAATCCAGTCGCTAAGTAGAATCAACCGCCTTTCACCGGGAGAGAGCGCGCCTCCAACCACCCGGGAAGCAAACAGGCGAGCAAGGTCGTGACCCTAGGTCACGGCCGCCGGCCCGCCCGCGCCCGGCCAGGGGAAGCCACCTGTTCGGCTCGGGCCTCACCTGGCAGGGGAGGCGCACACCAGCAGCTCGCCGGCCGCTGACTCCGGGCGGCCAGCGTGGGCCCCGCCCCTCTCGCGGCGGCGTCCGGAGGCGGCGGCGGGCCACCGGCGGCACGTGGGCTTTCCAGGCCCGCTCCCGGCTGACAGGCAGGTCGCCCGCCGCCCCCGCCGGCGCCACCTCCCCCGTACCCGCCCGCTCGGGCGCCCCGGCGGCCCCACCAATGGTCCGCACGCCCTCCCTCCGCAGGCGGCGCGATCCTGCTCGCCGCCACTCACCTACCTGGTCACGGAGTTTGAGGAACGCCATGGTGCTTGCCGCTTCCGCCCCAACAGCCTCGGCCGCTGCCCGGCACCGCGGGGTCGGCGGCGAGTGCGCTGAGGAGTCCGCGGGCGGCAGGCGGTGCCGCCTCCCGGGCCGCCCGCAGCAGCCACCGAGAGGTGAGGCGCCGGCCGGCCCCGCCCTCCTCCGAGGACTCCCCGCCCTCTCCTTCCCTTTCTTTCTCTTCCCCTCGGCGGCTGCCGCACGCCGCCGCCGCCACCACCGCCTCCTCACGCCCCTTTCCCGAAATACCCTGGCCACCCCCGCGGACTCGCCGCTCCAGCCCGCGGCAGCGGCGGCATCCAAACTCCACTCCACAATATTACCACCACCGCCCGCCGCGATTGGCGGCCGCGCGGGGGAGAGGCCAGAGTAAGCCGAGCGCTCATTGGCCACGCCGCCGCGCCGCCGCGCCTCTCGGGCACCGCCCCGCCGGGGCAGGGGGGCAATGGGAGGAAGCGGCCGAGGGTGGGCGCGGAGCCGGGATCCGGGAGCCGGGTTCGCGGGCGGGGGCGGCGCGAGGGCGCGGAGCCGGGGGAGGGGTGGCCAGGTGTTCCTGGCGCGCGCCCGGGGCTGAAGGAGGGGGGTGTCGGGAGCACGGGCTAAAGGCTCCGGGCTCGCACGTGAAGGCGCTATTGCAACCGCTCCCCAAAGCCGGGGGAGAATGGAGGACCGGGGTGAGGGGCCAGAAGGGCGAGAGAGGTGGGCGTCTCGGGCTGCAGCCCCCGTGGGATCGGCGCGTGGAGACGGGCGAACCGGCCTCGCACGTGGAGGGAGAGTGAGAATGCGCCTGGGGCTTGGGTCAGAGGAGGAAGCCAGAGAGTAGGGGAAGAGGTGGTCCCTGGGAGGCTGCCGCCCTCCCGGGCAGCGGGCAGGGCCAGAGGGAGGCGGTCGGGGGAGCGCGCTCTGCCGGTCTCGCCGTGGGTCGGGGGAGAGTGCGTGCCCCTCCCGGCGCACGCCCCTCCGGACCTGGAGGGGTGGGAGGAGATCCGGGGGTAGTGCCTCCCGGGAGCCGCGGTGGGGGAGGGGAGCCCCGCCGGGAGAAGCGGCGGGAAGCAGCGTCTTTGCAGCCTAACAGGTTGTGGACGCCCGAGCCCTCCTCAGCCTGTAGTCCCAATCCGAAGCAAGGCTGTGCTGCTCCAGAATTCCCCTGGGGATTTGCATATTTTTCTCCTTTCTTCTTTCGCATCTGAAGGGTTTTGCCTCCCACTCGGGAGAAATCAATTAAAAAAAAAAAGATGTGCTGGATTTCCAATAAATAGCATCCTTGGATGGAAGAGAAGAGAAATGACTCCCTCATTCTGCCACACACACCCCCACGCCACTCCACAGTTCTGAAACGGCTTTTCTTTCTTAGGCATCCGCACACTGTTACCATTCCAGGCTTGTGTGGGAGAAGACTGTTGTGTGCCTGTGTCCGCCCCGGCGGCTCCAGCCCCTGGTTAATAAAAGGTACAGATGGTTAAAACACAAATATGTGACGTCAGGCTTGGTTTTAAAAGTTCCCTTCTTCCTACATCAATTATGTCTCTTGGGACAGACTATTTAGAGGATCGATTTGAGTCTAATGGCTGTCAGGAGAAAAGGGGATTATGCCAGGACAGTCAGTTGTAATGCTGTACTTACATAGCAAAAAACTTATAGTCCCAAAGAAAATGAAAATGTCAAGGGGCAAAATGAAAAACATTGCAGATCAACTAATAGTATGTATGATCCATTCAATATTCTTTGACATATTAATGCCTTGATTCTATAGATACAATTTCATATCTAAAGTTACCTTCCTCATTATGTTTTCTATTTAAAATGGAGGGATTCTCATGAATGCGAGGTAGCAGTCATGCTGAGGCTCTTGGATGGCAAACTTCTCTTTCTTTGCATTATCTTAAGTGCCTCATTCCCCTCTACTTCATCAAGTGCAGCAGGTACTATTTGTCACCCAGCCTCTCCTGTCACTTAAGTTGAGGGTGAATGAGTTAATGTTGTGAAAGCATTTGTTTTCCAAAACAAGTGTATTGTGATAATATTGCTAGAGTACTTTGTGATTACAAGTCACCTTTGTAAATAATTACCCATGTGCTATATCCAATAGAGTTCTGTCTTAATCAAGGGGTGAAGGAATTTACCCTCCTTCATACATGAGCCTGTTAAACACTGTGGATGTCTAGTCAGGAGTTAATACATCCCCAATCTCCCACCCCACCCCCAATAATATCTCCTCTAAGTTAAAAAGTTCTAGAATTTAAAAGCACACCAGGAACTTGGTTAGGAACATGGCAAAGATTAACTTTTGGGAAAAAGCGAGTGTATTTGAGAGTATGAATTTTAATAGGTCTTGTGATTGAGCTAATGAAACACTCAGGGCTCATCTGAAATTTTATAATTAACAGTAATTAATGAAAATATTTTATAATGCACCCTCTGACAATCTTACACATGGTAGACACAAGTTCTCCTGATACGGGATGCTTAATACCTAGCTCAGTTCTCACTGTTCACTACCCTGAACTTGAGTCGTAATTTCACCATTTGTAAAAACAAGTTTAGCATTACCTGGTTTATTCGTCTCACATAGTCAAATAAGATAGTGATATGAAAGGCTGTGAGAATTCTGCAGGACCATTCAAATTTAATATTACAACAACTATATTTCCATAGCTGGAGAAAGGGTAACATGATTCTGAAAAATAGGAATTAAGAAAACATATTTGAGCAATAAAATGAAATAAGAGTCATGGTCAAATTCTGGCAATATATTTAAAATCTTTATTATAAGGTAATTCCTGCCTACTATAAAATATTCAAATATTAAAGCAATCTATAGTACTGAAAAATCCTATGTCATCAAAGCCAATGAGGCCACGAACTTGAATGATGTCAATAATGTTTCTCTCCCACCCTTTCTCCTCCCAACTTTTCTAAACATACTTTCATTCTCCCTTATTACAGCCAGCAACTCTACTCACATTTTGAGGACCTTGCAGTTATAGACAAAACCTCAAATTTTAAGTCTCAAGGAATGGCTAATCAGTTGGGCTAGACTCATGTGACCATGCCTCAGCCAATCACAACAACCGAGGAAGCAAAGTCTTAGAATTGATAACAGCTTCCATTCAGAATTCACATCTAAAATGATGGGAGGAAGGATGTCATCCAGATGCAACCACCAGGGAAACTGTGGTGAACTAGCAACCACACCAGATTTTATTTAGTGTGCTGCTATGTGTTGGACACATGTCAGTACCTAATGTGCTTTACCTCATTTAAATTTTTCAGTGATCTCAGTAATCTCTTAGTGTTGCACAGATGGGGCCCAAAGAAGTTGTGTGCCCATAGTTATGCTCAGTGGCAAGGCCTGGATGTATGGGGGCCTTAAAAGCCAGAAAAGTGATTTACATGGTAAGAAACAGACACTTACTGATGACTTTAGAGCCAGATGATCTTTATATTATAAAACTGATGTTTATGAAGAGCCTGAAATACACGGAAAATGCACATAATAAATTGCCAAAACAGCAAAGATAACTTAAGAGGTCTAGAAGATAGAATTAGAAGACCCAGGATACATCTAAAAGAATTTCTGAAGGAGAGAAAATAGAGTTTGAAAGAGAGGCAATCCATGGGACAATGAGAGTCTTTCAGACTTGAAGAAAACTATGAGTTATCAGGTCAAAGGAAGGTGCTGTGGCTAAAGCAGAATAATTTTTTTTAATTGAGACCTGTACATAGTAGTGAAATTACAGAGTACCAACACAATAGGAAAATGTTAAAAGTTACCACTGAGAAAAGTCAAATTATCCTAAAAGGAAAGACAGTCATCCTGTCAGATTTATAAGCAACATTAAGTGACAGAAGACAATGGAAAATATCTTCAAAGTATTGAGAACCCATAACTGAGAAACTTTATACCTAGCCGAACTGTCTTTCAAGAGGAAGAACAAAATAAACACATTTTCAAAATTTAGTATTCACAGCTGCTTGTTGAAAGAAATACGAAAGAATATACTCCAAGAAGAAAAAGGCTGAACCCAAAAGGAATTACTGAGATTGAAGAACAAAAGGTAAACATAAATTAGCAAGTATCTTAGCCAATCTAAATCAGTATTTTTTTAAGTGCCAGTATTTTGGAATTTTAAAAACAGGCAAAATTAAAATACCACCCCTCAAGAGTATGGTAGGTAATGACAGAAGGAAATTCGGAATTAAGGACTAGACTCCTTTTATTCAGGAGTGAAATATTCCTTAACTTTAGTAGACGTTAACAAATTCTTCTTTGGTTAAGGTTCCTTATGAAAACAACAGACTCCCCCAATAATTTTTTTTTTTGTCTGTGATTCATAATTTAATGACCATGTAGGTCCTTGTCCCTTATTTCTACCACTCACAGGTGCACTCATGTCAGTGTTTTCTGCTCAAAGGCTTGGATGTACAGGAGCTCTTCTAGGCATGTATTCACTAGCCAGTGTCTCTGAGGGAGCAGCTCCTTAGACCTGGAAGCTAGAGGAACATCTTTGAGAGTTGTGTCCTCTACTCTGTGTGCTCTGCCACAGGTTCTGCTGCAGCTTCCCCTGGAGGACGGCAGCACTGAGTCTCATTGCCGCAGCCTGGGGTGGAAGCCACAGCCCCACCCGCATGGAATTCCAGCTCCAGCAAGAATTTCTTAAGTTGATGTTCAGCGGTTCATAAGAGTCACTGGGAGAGCTAAAAAATAACAAGTGTGGGCTAAGATTCTAGAAAAAACACCCTAAACCATGCAACAGAACTGGCATGATAAAGAAACTGCTACTACTTCCATCCAAGCACCAAATGCCAGGATCTGAACTTTTCTCCATCCACTCCTGCTGTCAGCATCAATGCCAATTCTGTGTTAGAAACTTGACTTGCAACTGCCGCCACCTCTGCAAACTGGATCTGTTTCTTTGCACCACCAAGGTGGAAGCTATTTGCAGAGCTTATACCTTACAGTCGTTAGTTTCCACAGGTGCTTCTGGTTGACAGAGTCTATGTCTTTGGCCTGCTTTCTAGCTGCAAAGGAAGCAGGAAATTTGAGTTATGAATTTTATACTGGGGAGGTGGGATCTATGCCCAGGGAATTATACCAAATATAGAAAGGCTATTTAAAAGATTCCAGCAGCCTTGAAAAATGATAGAGTCTGCTATTGATAGGCATATTAAACATTGAAAGGTATTTACCAAAATAAACAAAATGTAACTTCTAAACCTACAGAAAAAAATGACCTAGAGAAAATGTAGTTACTGGAGTAGCAGGCAAGAAAGAAAGAAGCAAAGTAAAAGAATGATAAATAGGAAATTCAAATAAGATTGTAGAGAAAAGTCCAACTATATTATTACTTACAATAAAAATAAAATATATAAATGATTTGGGGCTGTCTATTCATAACACAACAAACATTTAGACTGGATTTTTAGAAATCCAGCTATGTGCTGCTTGCAAATATATGGTTAGAAAATATTACCAAAACATCTGGTGAAAGGCAATTTTTAAGAAAACTACCAAGAAAATACCAAAAATGTGTGCATCTAATACCATTAATATCAGGCATAAGAACATAAGGCTAGAAGGACTGACAGAGATAGAGAGGTGATATGTAGTAATCCTAAAAGGAAGTCTCCGCCAGGAATACATACAGCCATGAACATGTGTGCACTTGCACTTAACCACACAGAAAAATGTGATGGAATGACATAGAGAAATCAGTAAAGATGATAAAAGGTCAGTGCACCATAAGTCAATAAGATGGATATATGAGATTATATATGTACACACATATACCCACATAATCAATAGTAAAAAAATTTTCCATTCTACTCCAAGA
Source organism: Phataginus tricuspis (assembly GCA_029783875.1). Classification (NCBI taxonomy): domain Eukaryota; kingdom Metazoa; phylum Chordata; class Mammalia; order Pholidota; family Manidae; genus Phataginus; species Phataginus tricuspis. The sequence goes on along the minus strand of JAQQAC010011420.1, from coordinate 49,879,207 downwards.
AACTAAATCCAGCCATTATACATGTGAACTTGCCAAATGTACAGGAGAAAATGCCCTTATTTCACAAAGTAGGAAGCTAAAAACCAAGTGTGTAAACAAGACTCCTGATGCACACCAGGTGCTTCTCAGACACCTTATCTTCCAAGCCAACCCTTTTGACATAAATAATTTTTTTGACAAGTGCAGTTATTTCAAAAACAAAGCCATTCAGAATCATTTTATTTAGTTAAAAACTCTTCCTAGCAGATCTCTCTTCAACTGCTTCAAGTATTCTCTGCTGGTGAAGGCTCTTGTGTGGTTGAAATGCACAGAAAATGTACATAATAGCATAACAAAAATATACAATGTGTACATGGTACATAAACTAAAAAAGCAAGCAAACATCTGAATAGAAAAAATGTTTAAGAGACTGGAAGAAAATATACCACTGTATTAAATGAAGTTATATTTGACAGAAATATGAATCATTTCTTCTATTCTTCTATATTTAGTGTGAAATTATTTTCAAAAAGTTTCCAAATATACTGGTGCTTCATGATACCATTACTTCATTGAAATAAACATGTAGAAAGCAACTATCAAAATGGCAAAAGAAATTATTAAACTATATCAATAAGTATGCTGATTAGACTAAAACTCTTCAAAAGACAGGTGTTATCAGACTAAATAAAACAGCAAACCCAACTGTTTTAGGCCCACAAGAGGCACAGCTGAGATTTGAATATATAAGTAGATTGAAGGGAAAGGGAAAGATACAGCATGCAAACAGTACCCATAAGAGACCTAGAGTGACTATTAATATCAGACAAAATAAACTTTAAATTACTGAAGACATGTTTTATATCTATGAGATATGGCAATTATAAATATACATCTAAGAACCAACCCTCAGAATGTACAAAGCAAAAACTGGCAGAAATGAAAAGAGAAAATAAAAATTTCAAGGAGATTCTCAAGATGGCATGAATAGGGTGGCAGAAATCTCCTCCCAATACCATATATATTTTGAAAATACAACAAATACAACTATTCCTAAAAGAGTGACCAGAAGATACAGTACACTAGCCATGATACATCTACATCTGCGAAAACTCAACATGTCACAGAAAAGGGTAAGGTACAAAGCCATAACCCGGTGGGACCCAAGCACTTCCCCCACAGCACCTCACTGGTGGGAGGAAAAGAATCAGAGTGGGGAGAGAGGAAGCACACGACTGCTAAATTACCAGCCCTAATAGTCTACACCAGGAGCACAGACACACATTGCATGGTGTACTGGATATTACAGGAACGGAGAAGCAAAATCTGAGACTAAGACTGTGAACAGGTTCCCACAGCCGGCTGCCCTGGGACAAAAGAAAAGCAGGTGCTTTAAAAGTCTTAAAGGGACAAGAGTTTAACAGGTGGACGAAATCGTCCTGGCCACAGAGAAGACAAGTAGCATTTCACTACGCTGACAGACAATGACTGTAATGGGGTATGTGGTGGGGACTTGATGGTGGGGGGAGTCTAGCAACCATAATGTTGCACATGTAATTGTAGATTAATGATACCAAAAAAAAAATCATCCTGGCACACTCAGCCCAGCAGGCTGGGAACTTTAAAGAACTTCAGGTGCCCTAACCCTGTGGGTGGCAACGCAGCTCTGAAGCCTCTCATGGAAATAAGCAGCCTGCCATTCATTCCCCCTGCCAGCACTGTAAGCAAACCAGCTGACCCACTATTGCTGCAGAACAGCCGGGGAGCAGCTCTGTCCACAGAAAACACAAAGAGGCTTCTTCCTGCATATGGCTAACTGGCCCAGACCCAGAGGTTCCCGGTGCACACAGTTGACTGGCACAGACAGCAAAGACTGGCGCAGAGTCCAGAAGGCACAAAGGGGCCCTGTTCTCATGGTGAACATACGCTGCTTGCCTACAACTCCAGCCAGTGCCCTAGGCCACCCTGAGAGCTGCCCCAACCACGACAGCTCAGGATTAACCTAGAGGCTGCTCCCTGTGCGTGGTTGTCCAGCACAGGCAGAGGAGACCAGTGCAGAGTCTGGGAAGCACGAAGTGGCTCCATTCTCATGGCAAACACACACCGCTTGCCTACAACCCCAGCCAGTGCCCTAGGCCATCCCGAGGGGTGCCCCGCCCATGGTAGCTCAGGGAATTAACCCAGAGGCTACTCCCTGTGTGCGGGTCCAAAATCCCTCAAACACCAGAGAGAGGGCCTGGTGATAATGAAATCACCAATCTTCCTGAAAAATAATTCAAAATAAGTCATAAGCATGCTGATAGAGCTACAGAGAAATATGCAAGAGCTAAAGGATGAATTCCAGAGGGAGATAAAGAAATGAAACAAACAATGGAAGGATTTAAGAGCAGAGTGGATGAGGTGGAAGAGACTTAATGGAATAGAATACAGAGAACAGGCATACAGAGAAGCTGAGGCAGAGAGAGATAAAAAGATCTGTAGGAATGAAAGAATATTAAGAGAACTGTGTGACCAATCTAAATGGAACAATATTCACATTATAGGGGTACCAGAAGAAGAAGAAGAAGAGAGAAAAGGGGATAGAAAGTGTCTTTGAAGAAATCATGGCTGAAAACTTCCCCAGTCTCAGAAAGGAAATAGTCTCTCAGACCATGGAAGTCCAAAGATCCCCCAACACAAGGGACCCAAGGAAGAAAAAACCAAGACATATAATAATTAAAATGGCAAAGATCAAAGAAAAGGACAGAGTATTAAAAGCAGCCAGAGAGAGAAAAAAGATCACCTACAAAGGAAAACCCATCAGGCTATCAGACTTCTCAGCAGAAACCCTACAGGCCAAAAGGGAATGGCACAGTATATTCAATGCAACAAACAGAAGTGCCTCAAACCAAGAATACTGTATCCAGCAAGATTATCATTTAAATTTGAAGGAGGGATTAAACAATTCCGAGATAAGCAAAAGTTGAGGGAATTTACCTCCCACAAACCATCTCTACAGTGTATTTTAAAGGGCCTGCTCTAGGTGGAAGTGCTCCTAAGACTAAATAGATGTTACCAGGGAAAATAAAACCACAGCAAAGAAAGTAGACCAACCAGATACTAACTAAATGCAAAATAAAAACAGCGATCCCCAAAATGAGTCAAGGAAAACACAAAACAGTACAGAATAAAACACCTATCATATAAAGAGTGGAGGAGGAAGAAAAAGAAGGGAGAGAAAGAATCATCAGACTGTGTTTATAATACCATAATAAGTGAGTTAAGTTAGAAGGTTAAATAGTAACAAAGCTACACTTGAACTTTTGGTAATGACAAATCCACAGCCTGCAATGGCAATACATACATATCTATTAATAATCACCTTAAATGTAAGTGGACTGAATGCATCTATCAAAAGACACAGAATAACAGAGTGGATAAAAACCAAGACCCATTTATATGTTGCCTACAAGAGACTAACTTCAAACCCAAAGACATATACAGACTAAAAGTGAACGAATGGAAAAAGATATTTCATGCAAACAATAGGGAGAAAAAAGCAGGTGTTGTGGTACTTGTATCAGACAAAATAGACTTAAGAACAAAAAGGTAATGAGAGAAAGAAGGACATTACATAATGATATATGGGTCAGTCCAACAAGAGGATATAACCATTATACATATCTATGCACCCAATACAGGAGCACCTACATATGTGAAACAAATACTAACAGAATTAAAGGAGAAAATAGCATGCAATGCATTCATTTTGGGAGACTTCAACACACCACTCACTCCAATGGACAGATCAACCAGACAGAAAATAAGTAAGGAGACCCAATACTGAACAACCCATTAGAACAGATGGACCTAACAGAGATCTATAGAACTCTACACCCAAAAGCAGCAGGATACACATTCTTCTCAAGTCCACATGGAATATTTTCCAGAATAGATCATATACAAGGTCACAAAAAGAGCCTCAGTAAATCAAAAAGATTGAAATTGTACCAACCAAGTTCTCAGATCACAAAGGTATAAAACTAGAAATAAATTGTACAAAGAATACAAAAAGGCTCACAAACATATGGAAGCTTAACAACATGCTTCTAAATAATCAATGGATCAATGACCAAATTAAAACAGAGATCAAGCAATATATAGAGACAAATGAAAACAAAACACAAAGCCCCAAATTCTGTGGGACACATCAAAGGCAGTTCTAAGAGGAAAGTATATAGCAATCCAGGCCTGTTTAAAGAAAGAAGAACAATTCCAAATGAATAGTCTGAAGTCACAATTATTGAAACTGGAAAAGAGGCCCAAAGTCAGCAGAAGAAGGGACATAATAAAGATCAGAGAAAAAATAAATAAAATTGATAAGAATAAAACAATAGAAAAAATAAATGAAACCAAGAGCTGGTTCTTTGAGAAAATAAACAAAATAGATAAACCTTTAGCCAGACTTATTAAGACAAAAAGAGAATCTACACACATAAAAAGAATCAGAAATGAGAAAGGAGAAATCATGACGGACCCCACAGAAACACAAAGAATTATTAGAGAATACTATGAAAATCTATATGCTAACAAACTGGATAACCTAGAAGAAATGGACAACTTTTGAGAAAAATACAACCTTCCAAGACTGACCAAGGAAGAAACAGAAAATCTAAAGAGACCAATTACCAGCAACGAAATTGAATTGGTAATCAAAAACTACCCAAGAAGAAACCCCCCGGGCCAAATGGACTCACCGGTAAATTTTATGAGACATATAGACAGGACATAATACCCATTCTCCTTAAAGTTTTTGAAAAAATAGAAAAGGAGAGAATACTTCCAAACTCATTCTATGAAGCTAGCATCACTCTAATACCAAAACCAGGCAAAGACAACATGAAAAAACAAAACTACAGACCAATATCCCTGATGAACATAGATGCAAAAACACTCAACAAAATATTAGCAAACTGAATTCAAAAATACATCATGAGGTTAATACACCATGATCAAGTGGGATTCATTTCAGGGATGCAAGGATGGTACAAGATTCGAAAATCCATCAATATCATCCACCACATTGACAAAAAGAAGAACAGAGACCACATGATCATCTCCATAGATGCACAAAAAGCATTCAACAAAATTCAACATTCATTCATGAAAAACTCCCAACAAAATGTGTATAGAGGACAAGTGCCTCAACATAATAAAGCCCTTTATGACAAACCCACAGCCAACATCATACTAAACATTGAGAAGCTGAAAGCTTTTCACCTAAGATCTGGAACAAGACAGGGATGCCCGCTCTCTCCACTTTTATTCAACATACTTCTGGGCATCCTAGCCATGGCAATCAGACAAAAAGAAATACAAGGCATCCAGATTGGAAAAGAAGAAGTCAAACGGTCACTATTTGCAGATGACATGATATTGTACATAAAAACCCTTAACAATCCACTCCAAAACTACTAGAACTAATATCTGATTTCAGCAAAGTTGCAGGATAAAAATTAATACACAGAAATCTGTTGCGTTCCTATACACTAATGATGAACTAGCTGAAAGAGAAATCGGTAAAACAACTCCACAATAAAATCAAAAAGAATAAAATACCTAGGAATAAACCTAATGAAGGAAGTGAACGACCTTGAAAACCACAAGACACTCTTAAGAGAAATTAAAGAGGACATTAATAAATGGAAATTCATCCCATGCTCTTTGATAGGAAGAATTAATATTGTCAAAATGGCCATCCTACTTAAAGCAATCTACAGATTCAATTCAATCCCTATCAAAATACCAACAGCATTCTTCAATGAACTGGAACGAATAGTTCTAAAATTCATATGGAACCACAAAAGACCCTGAATAGCCAAATAATCCTGAGAAGGAAGAATAAAGCAAGGGGGATCTCACCTCACACCTTCAAGCTTTACAACAAAATCACAGTAATCAAGACAATTTGGTACTGGCACAAGAACAGACCCATAGACCAGTGGGACAGAATAGAGAGTCCAGATATTAACCCAGTGTATATGGTCACTTAATATATGATAAAGGGGCCATGGATATACAATGGGAAAATGACAGCCTCTTCAACAGCTGGGGTTGGCAAAACTGGACAGTTATGTAATAGAATGAAATTGGATTATTTTCTAACTCCATACACAAAAGTAAACTCAAAATGGATCAAAGACCTGGATGTAAGTCATGAAACCATAAAACTCTTAGAAAAAGACATAGGCAAAAATCTCTTGGACATAAACATGAGCAACTTCTTCATGAACATATCTCCCCGGGCAAGGGAAACAAAAGCAAAAATGAACAAGTGGGAGTATATCATACTAAAAAGCTTCTGTACAGCAAAGGACACCATCAGTAAAACAAAAAGGCAACCTACAGTATGGGAGAATACATTCATAAACAACATATCCGATAAGGGGTTGACATACAAAATATATAAAGAGCTCATGCACCTCAACAAACAAAAAGCAAATAAGCCAATTAAAAAATGGGCAGAGGATCTGTACAGACACTTCTCTAAAGAAGAAATTCAGATGGCCAACAGGCACATGAAAAGAGCTCCACATCGCTAATTGTCAGAGAAATGAAAATTAAAACCACAATGAGATATCACCTCACCCCAGTAAGGATGGCCACCATCCAAAAGACAAACAACAACAAATGTTGGTGAGGATGTGGAGAAAGGGCAACCCTCCTACACTGCTGGTGTAAATGTCAATTAGTTCAACCATTGTGGAAAGCATTATGGATGTTCCTCAAAAAACTTAAAAGAAAAATACCATTTGACCCAGGAATTCTACTCATAGGAATTTACCCTAAGAATGCAGGAGCCCAGTTTGAAAAAGACAGATGCACCCCTATGTTTATTGCAGCACTATTTACAATAGCCAAGAAATGGAAGCAACCTAAGTGTCCATCAATAGATGAATAGATAAAGAAGATGTGGTACATATACACAATGGAATATTATTCAGCCATAAGAAGAAAACGAATCTTACCATTTGCAGCAACATGGATGGAGCTAGAGGGTATTATGCTCAGTGAAATAAGCCAGGCAGGGAAAGACAAGTATCAAATGATTTCACTCACCTATGGAATATAAGAACAAAGAAAAAACTGAAGGAACAAAACAGTGGCAGACTCACAGAACCCAAGAATGAACTAACAGTTACCAAAGGGAAATGGAGTGGGGAGGATGGGTGGGAATGGAAGGATAAGGGGGAAAAAGGGGAATTAGGATTAGCGCACATAATGTAGGGGATGGAGGCATGGGGAAGGCAATATAACACAGAGAAAACAAATAGTGATTCTATAGCATCTTACTACGCTGTTGGACAGTGACTGTAATGGGGTATGTGGTGGGGACTTGATAATGGAGGGAGTCTAGTAACCATAATGTTGCTCATGTTATTGTATATTAATGATACCAAAAGTAAAAAAAAGAAAAAATTATTTCAATACCCCACTTTCAATAGTTGGTAGAACAACTATAGGAGACTTCAACAACACTGTCACCCAACTTAACATTTGTAGAACATTCTGTCCAATAATTGCACAATACACATTTCTTTACAAGTGCATGTGAACATTCTCCAGGATAGACCATATGCTGTAGCCCCAGACAAATTGCAATAAAATAAAAAAAGATTGAAATTATATAATGTGCTCTGACTACAGTGAAATTAAATTACAGATGTATAACAGAGAGAAATCTGAGAAAACAACCAATAGTTGGAAATTAAGTAACATACAGATAATCCATGAGTCAAAGAAGAAACCTGAAGGGAAGTTAGCAAAGTTATACTGAATGAAAAAAAAATAAAACATATCAAAATGTATGGAGTGCATCTAAAGCAGTTCTTAGAAATATTTAACTTTTGATGCCTATGTTAGAATAAACGTCTTAAATTTAAAACCTAAGCTTCCACCTTAAGAAACTGAGAAACAGAGCAAGGAAAACCCAAAGCAAGCAGAAGGAATGAAATAATATAGCAGGAAAACAATAGGGAAAAAAGTTAAGTTGGTTCTTTGAAAAGATCATCAAAATTGACAAGCCCTTAGCTAGACTGACCGAGAAAAAGAAAAGGCACAAATTACCAAAATCAGAAAAGAAGGAAGGATATTGCTACTAACCCTACAGAAATCAAAGGGATTATAAAGAAATACCAACAGCTTAATGTCAATAAATTAAACAACTTAGATAAAAAGGATACATTTGTAGAAGTATACAAATGACCAAAACTGACTCACGAAGAAACATAATATCTGAATAAATGTATAACAAATAAAGATAGTGAATCAGTAACGTAAAATCTCACAAACCAAATCCTAGGTCCAGATGGCTACAGTGGTAAATTCTTTCAAATGTTTAAAGAAGAAAGAATACCAATCCTTAGCATACTCTCTCAGAAAACAAAAAAAGGAAGAGTTCCAAACTTACTTTCTGAGGCCAGTATTATCCTGATACCAAAGCCAGACAAAAACACCACAAAGAAACTATAGACCAATACCCCTTATGAGCTCAGATGCAAAATCCTTAACAAAATATCAAATCAAATTTAGCAACATAAAAAAAGAAATATATTCCATGACCAAATGGGATTTACTCCAGGAATGCAAAGTTAGTTTAACATCTGAAAATAAATTAATATATTGTATTAATGAAATAAAGGACAGAAGCATAATATTTTCAGTTGATTAGGAAGAGGCAGCAAAGGAGATAGAGTGGAATAAGAAAAGCCAGAAACCAAGAAAGAGTGTATTTCAAGAAAAAGAATAGCCAACTGGTTGAGTGCTATGTCCAGTTAAAACAGAAATGAGAATTGACCATTGGGGTTGATCATATAGAGGTTGCTGACACCCATAGGAAGAATCTCAGGAAAATGGTGTAATTAAAAATCTGATTGGAATGGGTGAGTGTCTTGCCAGTGGGTTTCAGTCCCAGATAAGTTCACTATGGATTCAGTGAGACCAAGGAATGACAATGGAACATTCTTGGGGTAAAAGGGTTTATTACCCAGTTTGTTCTCCCAGCAATAGGTCGAGCAATAGAATTACTTCTGCATCCAACAGTCTACAGGTCTGTAATCCTCCTTCATCTCTGCCTCCACCCAGAGTACTGGGCAGAGCTCTTTGTACAGTGACTCAGTCAATAGCTTATTGCCTATGGGTATGGAAGGAGTAGCCTAGCAGTGGGCCAGGCACATCATCAAGTAGTTTAGGGTCAGGTGAGGATCCTGGCGATAGGGACTTCAATTTTTCCCACAGTGAGTTAGAGGAGAATGAGAAATGTAGAAGTGGAGAAAAGGAATACAATATTTTCCAGGAGTCTTGTTTTAAAGAACAGCAGAGAAATGAGGAAGCAGATAGAGAGGAGTGAGAAGCCTCAGGGAAGTTGTTTTGTCTTTTAAGATGAAAGATACTGCATCAAATGTGTAAACAGAGGAGTCATACAGTTGAGAGGGGAAATTGATTATGCAAAAGAGAGCAGATCCCTGCAACAACTGAGTCCTTGAGAAGGCAAGGGGAAATGAGATGCAATGCAAAAATAGGAGGTGTCAAGAACTCTGAAGTGTCTGAGATTTTATCCCACTTACAAGCTAACTGTTAGCCATCCATTTCATGGATGCTGGTCAAAAACACGAGATTCTTTGGTCAGAGAGTGGATTTCATGTCTCATAGCAATGGCAGTAGCTAGGGTATCAGAATTTTTATGGACCTACTTCCTGAACCTCACTTGGTACATCCAGTTTGAAGAGGGCCCTGTGATACCTGAACATGCAGTGGGTTGCATTGCAGGTGAGGAAATCAGCTTAGTGAGCCTGCATCTTTTTTTTTTTAACGGTTACTGATATACACTCTTATGAAGGTTTCACATGAAAAAACAATGTGGTTACTACATTTACCCATATTATCACGCCCCTACCCATACACCAATGCAGTCACTGTCATTCAGTGTACTGAGATGTCACAGATTCACTATTTGCCTTCTCTGTGCTACACTGATTTCCCCATGATCCCCCACACCATTTATACTAAACATAATACCCCTCAATCCCCTCCTCCCTCCCTCCCCACACGCCCTCCCACACCCCTCCCCTTTTGTAACCACTAGTTCCTTCTTGGAGTCTCTGAGTTTGCTGCTATTTTGTTCCTTCAGTTTTGCTACATTGTTATACTCCACAAATGAGGGAAATCATTTGGCACTTGTCTTTCTCCGCCTGGTTTATTTCACTGACCATAATATCCTCCAGCTCCATCCATGTTGTTGCAAATGGTAGGATTTGTTTCTTTGTTATGGCTGAATAGTATTCTATTGTGTGTATGTACCACAACTTCTTTATCCATTCATCTACTGATGGACACTTAGGTTGCTTTCATATCTTGGCTATTGTAAAAAGTGCTGCGATAAACATAGGGGTGCATATGTCTTTTTGAATCTGAGAAGTTGTATTCTTTGAGTAAATTCCAAGGAGTGCAATTCCCGGGTCAAATGGTAACTCTGTTTTTAGTTTTTTGAGGAACCTCCATATTGCTTTTCCACAATGGTTGAACTAGCTTACATTCCCACCAGCAATGTAGGACGGTTCCCCTTTCTCCGCATCCTCGCCAGCATTTGTTGTTCTTAGTCTTTTGGATGGTGGCCATCCTTACTGGTGTGAGGTGATATCTCATTGTGGTTTCAGTTTGCATTTCCCTGATGATTAGTGATGTGGAGCATCTTTCCATGTGTCTCTTGGCCATCTGCATTTCTTCTTTGGAGAACTGTCTCTACATATCCTCTGTTCATTTTTTAATCGGGTTATTTGTTTTTTTGGTATTGAGGCATGTAAGCTCTTTATATAGTTTGGATGTTAACCCTTGTCAGATATTTCATTTACAACTATATTCTCCCATACTTTAGAATGCCTTTTTGTTCTGTTGATGGTATCCTTTGCCATACAGAAACGTTTTAGTTTGATGTACTCCCATGAGTTCACTTTTGCTTTTGTTTCCCTTGCCCGAGGAGATGCGTTCAGGGAGAAGTTGCTCATGCTTATATTCAGGAAATTATTGCCTATGTTGTCTTCTAAGAGTTTTATGGTTGCATGACTTACATTCAGGTACTTGATCCATTTTGAGTTTACTTTTGTGTATGGGGTTAAACAATAATCCAGTTCCATTCTCTTGCATGTAGCTGTCCAGTTGTGTGAACACCAGCTGTTGAAGAGGCTGTCATTTCCCCATTGTATGTCCATGGCTCCTTTCTCATACATTAATTGACCATATATAGTTGGGTTTACATCAGGGCTCTCTAGTCTGTTCCATTGGTCTATGGGTCTGTTCTTGTGCTAGTACCAAATTGTCTTGATTACTGTGGCTTTGTAGTAGAGCTTGAAGTTGGGGAACATAATCCCCCCAGCTTTATTCTTCCTTCTCAGGATTGCTTTGGCTATTTGGGGTCTTTTGTGGTTCCATATGAATTTTAGAATGATTTTCTCTCGTTCGTTGAAGAATGCTGTTGGTATTTTGATAGGAATTGCATTGAATCTGTAGATGCTTTAGGCAGGATGGCCATTTTGACGATATTAATTCTTCCTATCCATGAGTACGGGATGTGTTCCCATTTATTGGTATCTTCTTTAATTTCTCTCATGAGTGTCTTGTAGTTTTCAGGGAATAGGTCTTTCACTTCCTTGGTTATGTTTATTCCTTGGTATTTTATTCTTTTTCATGCAATTGTGAATGGAATTGTTTTCCTGATTTCTCTTTCTGCTAGTTCATTGTTAGTGTATAGGAATGCCACAGATTTCTGTGTATTAATTTTGTATCCTGCAACTTTGCTGAAATCAGATATTAGTTCTAGTAGTTTAGGAATAGAGTCTTTAGGGTATTTTATGTACAATATCATGTCATCTGCAAATAGTGACAATTTGACTTCTTCTTTACTAATCTGGATGCCTTGTATTTCTTTGTTTTGTCTGATTGCCATGGCTAGGACGTCTAGTACTATGTTGAATAATAGTGGGGAAAGTGGGCATCCTGTTTTGTTCCCAATCTTAGATGAAAAGCTTTCAGCTTCTCGCTAAGTATGATGTTGGCTGTGGGTTTGTCATATTATGGCCTTTATCATTTTGAGGTACTTGCCGTCTATACCCAATTTGTTGAGAGTTTTTATCATGAATGGATGTTGAATTTTGTCAAATGCTATTTCAGCATCTATGGAGATGATCATGTGGTTTTCTTTCTTCTTTTTGTTGATGTGGTGGATGATGTTGATGGATTTTCGAATGTTGTTCCATCCTTGCATCCCTGAGATGAATTCTGCTTGATCATGGTGTATGATCCTCTTGATGTATTTTTGAATTCGGTTTGCTAATATTTTGTTGAGTATTTTTGCATCTATGTTCATCAGGGATATTGTTCTGTAATTTTCTTTTTTGGTGAGGTCTTTGCCTGGTTTTGGCATTAGAGTGATGCTCCGTCATAGAATGTGTTCGGAAGTATTCCCTTCTCTTCCATTTTTTGACAACTTTAAGGAGAATGAGTATTATTTCTTCTCTATGTGTCTGGTAAAATTCAGAGGTGAGTCCATCTGGCCCAGGGATTTTGTTCCTGGGTAGTTTTTAATTACTGATTCAATTTTGTTGTTGGTAATTGGTCTGTTTAGTTTTTCTGTTTCTTGCTTGGTCAGTGTTGGAAGGTTGTATTTTTCTAAGAAGCTGTCCATTTTTTCTACGTTTTCCAGCTTGTTAGCATATAGATTTTCATAGTATTCTCTTATAATTATTTGTATTTCTGTGGGGTCCGTCATGATTTCTCCTTTCTCATTTCTGATTCTGTTTATGTGTGTAGATTCTCTTTTTCTCTTAATAAATCTGGCTAGGGGTTTATCTATTTTGTTTATTTTTTCAAAGAAACAGCTCTTGATTTCATTGAGTTTTTTTATTGTTTTATTCTGCTCTATTCATTTCTTCTCTAATCTTTATTATGTCCCCCCATCTGGTGACTTTGGACCTCATTTGTTCTTCTTTTTCCAATTTCACTAATTGTGTCTTTGGACTATTCATTTGGGATTGTTCTTCCTTCTTTAAATAGGCCTGGATTGCACTATACTTTTCTCTTAGAACTGCTTTTGCCGTGTCCCTCAGAAGTTGCGGCTTTGTGTTGTTGTTGTCATTTGTCTCCATATATTGTTTGATCTCTGTTTTAATTTGGTTGTTGATCCGTTGATTGTTTAGGAATATGTTGTTAAGCCTCCATGTATTTGTGAGCCTTTTTGTTTTCTTTGTACAATTTACTTCTAGTTTTATACCTTTGTGATCTGAGAAGTTGGTTGGTAGAATTTCAATATTTTTGAATTTACTAAGGTTCTTTTTGTGGCCTAGTATGTGGTCTATTCTGGAAAATGTTCCATGTGCACTTGAGAAGAATGTGTATTCTGCTACTTTTTGGTGTAGAGTTCTGTAGATGTCTGTTAGGTCCATCTGTTCTAGTGTGTTGTTCAGTGGCTCTGTGTCTTTACTTATTTTCTGTCTGGTTGATCTATCCTTTGGAGTGAGTGGTGTGTTGAAGTCTCCTAAAATGAATGCATTTCTCTCTATTTCCTCCTTTAATTCTGTTAGTATTTGTTTCACATATGTCAGCACTCCTGTGTTTAGTGCATATATATTTATAATGGTTATATTCTCTTTTTGGACTAACCCCTTTATTATTATGTAATGTCCTTCTTTATGTCTTGCTACTTTCTTCGTTTTGAAGTCCATTTTGTCTGATACAAGTACTGCAACACCTGCTTTTTTCTCTGTTGTTTGCATGGAATATCTTTTTCCATCCCTTTACTTTTAGTCTGTGTATATCTTTGGGTTTGAGGTGAGTCTCTTGTAAGCAGCATATAGATGGGTCTTGCTTTTTTATCCATTCCATTACTCTGTGTCTTTTAATTGGTGCATTCAGTCCATTTACATTTAGGTTGATTATCAATAGATATGTAGTTATAGTATTTGCTGGCTTTACATTCATGGTTACCAAAGGTTCAAGGGTAGCTTCTTTACTATCTAACAGTCTAACTACTTCTCTTGTTTAGCTATTATAAACACAGTCTGATGATTCTTTCTCTCCCTTCTTGTTCTTCCTCCTCCATTTTTTATATACTAGGTGTTTTATTCTGTACTCTTTTACGTTTCTTTTGACTGTTTTTGTGGATAGTTGATTTTACTTTTTGCCTTTAGTTAGTATTTGGATGGTCTGCTTTCTTTGCTGTGGGGAGTGGAGCAGATATTGTCAGACAAGACTACATTTTGTTTTAAGACTCCATCTTGTTGTACTTAGGTTTTAGGTTTTTGATTACTTTCGCGCCACCGCTTCCCTCCAAGTGTTCTCACTCCGGTCCGCCGCTTACGTCAAAGGCAACTGCGCATGCGCACAACTCGGTGCGTGATTGGATTTTGTAGATCGCTTCATTAGCATAATGGGCAACCAATCAGAAGATACCACACCCTGTACTGTCTATATATTCTCTGCTCCAACCTGTAATAAATGAGACTTGATCAGAAAGCCTGTCTTGTCTCCATTCTCTCTGTCTTCTGTCCCTCTTCATTCACGCACCCCCTCCTTAGGTTCCCGTTGTTGACCCTGCGGGCCGGGGCAGAGTGGTGCCCAACGTGGGGCTCGAGGCACGGGGGAGAGTGTGACCAATGCTGTTCTGGAAAGGCTGGCCAGCCAATTGTCCTGAGGTCGCCACGAGAGGTTCCTCGTGAGTGAAGACCTGTATCTTGGCAGCCACAGAGTTACCCGCTCTGTGAGACACGCCTGTGAGGTAAGTGAGCAGCGCAATTATGGGACAGACATTGAGACAAGGACTCACTCAAGGCACGAGGAGTAAGGGTTAAAAGAAAGCAATTGCTTGAGTTTTTTCAGTCTTTAGAAAAGCTCTGACCTTGGTTCCCGCAAGAGGGAACGATAGGTGAAAGAAAGTGGAAAAGAGTGAGTGATGCCTTAAATGATTATTACACCACTTTTGGACGTGAAAAGGTCCTGGTAAGTGCATTTTCTTACTGGAATTTGATTAATGAAATAATTTCATTTAGGCATGTTAATCCAGAAATAGCAGCCATAGTGGAAAAGGGACAAACTGTTTTACACACACACAGTCCCTATCAGTACAGAGCCTTTATCAGCAACTTTTAGTCAAAGCCTGGATAGCTCAATCATTAGAGCATTGGAATTTTAATCCAAGGGTCCAAGGTTCAAGTCCCCATATGGGCCTTAACCCACTTATGTGAATTACTCACCCTTAAAATGTATTCTTGCAAATTGAGATACCTTTAATCAAGTAAACTAAAAAGAAAGAGGGCAATTGAATATTAGTAACTCAAATCTTTGTATTAGTTTATCTATCTGAATATATGTTCTTTTATGAAAAGTGTTGCTACCTGTAATCATTATGTCTCAGTCTGTATGTTTGCTTGTCTAAGTGTGTAAATGAAAAATGTTTTTCTACCTCCGGATGGTATTAATACAAATTAATTTTAAAACAAGCGCTTGCGAAAATTGAACATTCTAAAACTTCCAAAAAATTCTAATAAAAGATATTAAGCATTAATGCTAATTTAAGTTTATCTGAAACAGATGTGTCCTATGGTGTCAGCTGCCTGTTTACCTAAGTCATTTAAGTTGATGTTATCTGTTAAATCTTTCAAGAAGATGCTTAAAGAAATGCTTGACTTTGTCTGATGTTCAGTAGAAGTTTTTGTGAGTAATCTAGCATAATTGCTAAAGAGTGTGTAAGCAAGTGTAACAAATAAATATCTTAATAATAATAATAGTATATTAATGTATAATTATGTATATCTGCAAACCGCCTGAGAATTTTTGTAGTAACCAAAATTCTTAAGAGTTTTGCTAAGTTATATGAAGATGTTTTGTGCTCAGTAAAAAATTGTGCTGTAAGGCACATTTCCAGTAGTGATAAAAAGTGTTCACAAATGTATCAATCTGAAAAATGCTAGTGTAACAGTTTACAATAGCCTATTATTCAGTGTTCATTGAAAGTTAAAGTACCTAATGTTTTAAGTTCTAATTAAAACTGCTTAATGTAATAAAGAAGACATCTTTGCTTGCTAAAAAAGATGTGTGTTTTATAAGAGAAAGTATAAGGAATAGAAATTCATTTTGTTGAAAGTAAAAGAAGGTAACTGTTCTGAAGTGCAGCTGTTTATCTGAAGAAGGGGAACACTGAATGTAAAAAGAAAATTATAAACACTATAGAAAAGTTGATAATAGTCGTGCTATGTGAAATTAAAGCAAATGAGTCTCAATATCAAGTACACAGCAAAACTAAAAGTTTTTGTTAAAGGAACAGAAGTTTATTAGTCTGCCTTTAATATTGTAAGATTGCAAAAAGTTTTCTAATTGTTTTCTGAGTGTTTAAGAAAATGAACTCTTCATATTAAAAAGACTGTAACCTAAGTGTTAACAACTGAGTAACCTGTATTTGCCTTTAAACCTTTTTATTGTCATTCTAGTTAAATAATAAGTATTAATAACCTATAATTCTGTTTAGGCAAGTGCCTTAAAAGCTTTCTTTTGACAACTTTCCAAAATCAAATTCAAAAAGGTACTTTACCTGTAAGTAACTCTGATATTTTCCAGAGGGCCCCTGAAAAATGTCAGAGGAATTTTCTCTTCATTAGAGAAAGTATTTGGCTAATTTGGCTTATTTATCTGATATATAATTGCCTGGAAAGCACTGTCTAAAAGAATGATGCCAAACTTTGTTACTGAATATTTTATATTGCAAAAGTGCCCAAGTTTCCTTATGTCAACTGTCTTATAGTAAGCTCTCATCAGATCTTTAGCCACTCTCATTTACAAGTCTTTTGTCATTTATAGTCACTGTTTTATTACTCCTAAACTAGTAAAGAATTAGATTTCAACAGAACAGGTATTACATACGATTAAGTAAACTAAGGAAGATGATTTTGTGGCTTTTGTTTCAAATGTTACTGATAGTGTTTTAAGCTTTTTCTCTTAAGCCGATAACAGTTTAGTAAATGACAATACCTTTGTGAGCAGAATTGAAACATTTATCTTTCTCTCTACCTGATCCCTCCAGAATTTAAAAACTCTCAGTGACTTTTAACTATTTTCTTAATATGGTTACTTCTAATAAAAATGAAGGTGATTTTAGAGAAAAGTATTGTTTCAATAATGCAGCCTTATCTATGCTGAGTCCTAATACTACTCATTGAGACATAGACTAGATCCAGAATTCTAGTTTCGCCAAGATATCTGGCTATGATTCTCAATTAGAGTTTTACTATTTCTAGTCCTCATATTCAGCCATGCATTCTTTAATCTTGTCAAGTTTGTCCTTCCAGAATGGAGAATCCAACTTCAGATGTTGCTGCTTAATCTAGTGACATGATTTGTTCTGTCTAACCTAAAAGCCATGAAACTGCAAATAGTGATTGCAAAACCCAGGATGGAAACTCCCATCTTCCAATGCCCTCCTGACCAACCATTGATGGAGACCTAGCTGCACCCCTTACTGCGCCCCCTCTCAGCATGAAGCAGCCAGAGCGGTCATCGTCCCCTTTCCCCAGCAGCAGCTAGAGTCTCTATCCGTAGAAGGAGGAATAACACAGGGACTGTAGGCTTAGATCAACTCTGAGAGACATCCTACTCCTACTTCCTCTCCTCATGCCTCTCATCATTTTTTGCCTCCTCCTACTCTTCGCTCCTCCCTGCCTAATTAATTTAAAACCCAAATTTTAAAAGTTACTAACGAAACTATCAACCAGTTAATCATGCAGGAATACCACCGCCTCTTGACTGAGATGAATTGATTCCTCCGCTTCAACGACTGCGACTTCAAGGCCGAGCATCAACTGTCACCACCCCAGCTGCGACTCCACCAACGTGGGACAACTGAAACAGCTCTCCAACCGAGCACGTGACATTGTGCGGGGCCAAGGGTCCCCACTTACTCCTGAAAATCTTTTTATTGCCATGCTAGCAGTCTTCGCCTGCCAGGTGACCCATGTTTCCTCCTCTACTCCTCGCTATTGGGCTTACATCCCTGAGCCTCTTTTATTGCACCCTACCCCTTGGGGCAGCCCTAATGTCCGTGTTTTTACTAACAATTCTGCTCTCTTAGGAGGTGAGTCCAAATACTTCATTCCCTTCCATAAGAATAATAATTTCACCTTTACTGGAAAGTCTGGGGACTCTCCTATCTGTTTTAGTTCTAATACTACTTTTACTCCTCCTGGATGCCTTCCTATTAACTATAGAAGTTTTCTAACTGACTCTTGTAAGTCAAAAAACAAAAAACAAAAAACTCTACTTTGCAAGACTTATGGGTGCTTAATATGGGCTTTTTAGGATCTTATAACTATCAAGATACTATTACTTTAGAAATGCACTCTACATTTGTTTCTAATTGTGAAGATCTTCTGTATGACTTAAATTCTATATGGACCACTATTGATAGATATAAAGGATATCCTATTTGGAATGAATGTATGTTTAAAAACCATGGTTTTGTTTTTTCTCCAAAAAATTTTACTGTAAATGTTTAATGATTATTCCATTTCTTCTCCCAATTATGATTATAGACAATATTTAATCAATAATACTAATAGATTCTCTTGGAACAATTCTCTGATACCTAAACCAGAAAAAATTAATAGATGGTTTTCTTCAGGATGGGTAACTCCTTCCTTATTGGCAAAAACTGCAGTAAATGCTACACAAGTTTATCTTGATTTGTATAAATTAATTGCTGCCATTGGATTAATTTTTCTCATACGACCTAATTATCCTGATCATTTGGATGTTGTTACTGCTTGTGTTGAATCTCCTTTTGCTTTACTCATCCAAGATAAAGGAAATTTAGAAATTAATATTGTTAATAATACTTATCATATTGAATGCTCTGGATATATGCTTACCAATTGCCTTGATGCTTCTTTTAAACCTGATACATTTGTTATTTTACATCAACCTTCTTATGTTTTAACCCCTGTGAAGCTAAATATTTCTTGGTATGATAATTCTGGATTACATGCTTTGCAATTGATTGAACAATCCTTATCCAGACCAAAGAGATTTGTTGCAGCTCTTATTCTTAGAATTACTGCATTAATCACTTTAATTGCCTCATTTGCCTTGCCTTTATGTGCCCTTTATTGATCAATGTATTGTTTCTCCTTTTAAGATAAGTTGTAGAGATGTATAGTTTTCGGAGTCTTTTGTCTGGCTGAACCACTACACCGCTCATGTCACCATCGTCTTCCCGGAACTAGATATTGTTTTCTTTACATAAACGTGCATTACGTGTTGGTACAACCACCATTCATTATCGCTGTGGGCTGGTCAGCCAATGACGGGTAAGAGAGAGTCAGTCACCCTACCAACCTAAGACAGGCATACAACCAACGCTGTTGTGATCGCTGACGACGGGTAAGGGGGGCCGACTGCTCTCCAACCTACGACAGGCGCAGTCCTCTTCTAATGGCTGAGGTGGATTATCCAACCCTTTGTCCAATGCAGTGCTCCTTTGCAGACTTGCTGCCAATTTTCGTCTTTTAATAAAATTCAGAAGGGGGACATGTGGGGAGCAGGGCAGGTATTGTCAGACAAGACTCCATTTTGTTTTAAGACTCCATCTTGTTGTACTTAGGATTTTGATTACTTTCGCGCCACAGCTTCCTGCCAAGTGTTCTCACTCCAGTCCACCGCTTACGTCAAAGGCAACTGCGCATGCGCACAACTCGGTGCTTGATTGGACTTTGTAGATCACTTCATTAGCATAATGGGCAACCAATCAGAAGAGACCACACCCTGTACTGTCTATATATTCTCTGCTCCAACCTGTAATAAACGAGACTTGATCAGAAAGCCTGTCTTGTCTCCATTCTCTCTGTCTTCTGTCCCTCTTCATTCACGCACCCCCTCCTTAGGTTCCTGTTGTTGACCCCGCGGGCCAGGGCACTTTGCTATGATTTTATTTTCTCCGGTGACATCTTTTTAGCCTTAGGAGTGCTTCCATCTAGAGCAGTCCCTTTAAGATATCCTGTAGAGGTGGTTTGTGGGAGGCAAATTCCCTCAGCTTTCACTTGTATGGGAATTATTTAATCCCTCCCTCAAATTTAAATGATAGTCGTGCTGGATACAATATTCTTGGTTCGAGGTCCTTCTGTTTCATTATGTTAAATATATCATGCCATTCTCTTCTGGCCTATAAGGTGTCTGTTGAGAAGTCTGATGATAGTCTGATGGGTTTTCCTTTGTAGGTGATCTTTTTTCTCTCTCTTGCTGCCTTTAATACTCTGTCCTTGTCTTTGATCTTTGCCATTTTAATTATTATGTGTCCTGGTGTTGTCTTCCTTGGGTCTCTATGTTGGGAGATCTGTGGACTTCCATGGTCTGAGAAACTATTTCCTTCTCCTACTTGAGGAAGTTTTCAGCAATTATTTCCTCAAAGACACTTTGTATCCCTTTTTCTCTCTCTTCTTCTTCTGGTACTCCTATAATGTGAATGTTGTTCCGTTTGGATTGGTCACACAGTTCTCTTAATGTTTTTTCATTACTAGAGATCCTTTTATCTCTCTCTGCCTCAGCTTCTCTGTATTCCTGTTCTCTGATTTCTATTCCATTAACAGTCTGTTGCACCTTGTCCAGTCTACTCTTCAACCCATCAATTGACTGTTTCATTTCTGTAATATCTCTCCTCACTTCCTCACTTAGCTCTTGCATATTTCTCTGTAGATCCATCAGCATGGTTATGACTTTTCTTCTGAATTATTTTTCAGGAAGATTGTTTAAATCTATCCCATCAGGCCCTCTCCCTGGGTTTGTCTGTGTTATCCTTGTCTGGATATTCCTCTGTCTTTTCATGGTGATCGAAGTGGTCGCTGGTAGGTGCCACATGTGTCAGCTGGGAGAACAAAGTCCCTTCCTGCTTGTTGTTCTCCTTGCCCTTCTCTGGGGGCTGAGCTGGTTTACCACACCGGGAGGCAGTCTCTGGCATAATCCCCTGAGCTGCCTGTGTGCTGTGCTGCCTCAGCCTAGCCTATAGCACTGTGGGGGTTTGCAGTCTCGCTGGGTGAGTTCTGTCCCCTTGGTGCCTTCCAGCCCTTGTTATGGGTTCTGGGGCCCTTCCCGCTTAGCTGCGCACCAGTCCGGAGTAGATTCTGTGAGGTTGTTGTGAGTAGTGGTGGCTCTGCCGGACCCTTTGTGGTGCTGTCTGGCAGGAATGAATGGCAGGCTGTTGCTCTCTGTGGGAAGCCTTGGCGTGGCCGCTTTGCCTGGCCACTGGCCAGGGGTCTGAAATTACCCAAGACTCCCAGCTTGCTGGGCTGAGTGTTCTGGGTTGATTTTGTTCCGCTGTTGGGTCCGTGTCTCTTAGACTTTTAAAAAAGTGCCTGCTTTTCTTTTTTCCCAGGGGGCCGACTGAGGGGACCTGCTTGCAATCTCCATCTCAGATCCTGCCCTTCTGTTTCTCTAATCTCCGATACACCATGCAATGTGTGTCTGTGCTCCCGGTGCAGATCACCAGGGCTGGTTATTTAGCAGGCCTGTGCCTCCACTCCCTCCCCACTCTGATTCTTTTCCTTCTGCTGGTGTGCTGGGGTGGGGGAGTGCTCGGGTCCCGCCATGTCGCGGCTTTGTATCTTACCCGCTTCATGAGGCACTAAGTTCTCGCAGATGTAGTTGTAGCCTGGCTGTGGTACTGTTCTGGTCTCTCTTTTAGGAATAGTTGTATTTGTTGTATTTTCACAAATATATATGGCTTTGGGAGGAGACTTCCACCACCCTGCTCATGCTGCTATCTTCCCAGAAGTCTGTAATTTTATTTTTTTTGCGGTGTCTTTGCCTGGTTTTGGTATTAGAGTGATGCTGGCCTCATTGAATGAGTTTGGAAGTATTCCCTCTTCTTCTACTCTTTGGAAAACTTTAAGGAGGATGGGTATTAGGTCTTCACTAAATGTTTGATAAAATTCAGCGGTGAAGCCATCTGGTCCAGGAGTTTTGTTCTTAGGTACGTTTTCATTACCAGTTCAATTTCGTTGCTGGTAATTGGTCTGTTCAGATATTCTGTTTCTTTCTGGGTCTGCCTTGGAAGATTGAATTTTTGTAGAAAGTTGTCCATTTCTTCTATGTTATCCAGTTTGTTAGCATATAATTTTTCATAGTATTCTCTAATAATTCTTTGTATTTCTGTGGTGTCTGTAGTGATTTTTCCTTTCTTATTTCTGATTCTGTTTATATGAGTAGACTCTCTTTTTTCTTGATAAGTCTGGCTAGGGGTTTATCTATTTTGTTAATTTTCTTGAAGAACGAGCTCCTGCTTTCATTGATTCTTTCTATTGTTTTATTCTCGATTTTATTTCTGCTCTAATCTTACTTTTTTGCCTTTTTTTTGCTATTGTTAATATACAATTATATGAGCAACATGATGGTTACTAGACACCCCTATTATCAAGTCCCCTACCACATACCCCCATTGCAGTCACTGTCCATCAGTGTAGAAGGATGTTATAGAATTACTACTTGTCTTCTCTGTGTTATACTGCATTCCCCGTATCACCCCACCTCGCCTCACCCCTGCTACATTATGTATGCTAATTGTAATAGCACTTTCCCCCCCTTATCCCTCCCTTCCCACCCATCTTCCCCAGTCCCTTTCCCTTTGGTAACTGTTAGTCCTTTCTTGAGTTCTGTGAGTCTGCTGCTGTTTTCTTCCTTCAGTATTTTCTTTCTTCTTATACTCCACATATGAGTGGAATCATTTGGTACTTCTCTTTCTCCGCCTGGCTTATTTCACTGAGCATAATACCCTCTAGCTCCATCCATGTTGTTACAAATGGTATGATTTGTTTTCTTCTTATGGCTGAATAATATTCTATTGTGTTTATATACCACATCTTCTTTATCCATTCATCTACTGGTGGACACTTAGGTTGCTTCCATTCCTTGGCTATTGTCAATAGTGCTGCAATAAACATAGGGACGCATATATCTTTTTCAAACTAGGCTGCTGCATTCTTAGGGTAAATTCCTAGGACTGGAATTCCTGGGTCAAATGGTATTTCTATTTTGAGTTTTGTGAGGAACCTCCATACTGCTTTCCACAATGGTTGTACTAATTTACATTCCCACCTACAGGGTAGGAGGTTTCCCCTTTCTCCACATTCTCACCAACATTTGTTGTTGTTTGTCTTTGGATAGCAGCCATCCTAACTGGTGTGAGGTGATATCTCATTGTGGTTTTAATTTGCATTTCTATGATGCCTAGTGATGTGGAGCATCTTTTCATGTGCATTTTGGCCATCTGAATTTCTTTTTTGGAGAAGTATCTGTTCAAATGGTCTGCCCATTTTTTAATTGGTTTATTTGCTTTTTGTTTGTTGAGGTGCGTGAGCTCTTTATATAATTTGGATGTCAGCCTGTTATTGGATATATCATATTTGAATATATTCTCCCATACTGTAGGGTGTCTTTTTGTTGTACTGATGTTATCCCTTGCTGTACAGAAGCTTTTTTTTTATACATAGCCCCATTTGTTCATTTTTGCTTTTGTTTCCCTTGCCCAGGAAGATATGTTCATGAAGAAGTTGCTCATGTTTATGTCCAAGAGATTTTTGCCTGTATTTTTTTCTAAGAGTTTTATGGTTTCATGACTTACATTCAGGTCTTTGATCCATTTTGAGTTTCCTTTTGTATATGGTGTTAGACAGTAATTGAGTTTCAATCTCTTACATGTAGCTGTGTAGTTTTGCCAGAACCAGCTGTTGAAGAGGCTGTCATGTCCCCATTGTATATCCATGGATCCTTTATCATATATTAATTGACCATATATGCTTGAGTTTATATCTGGACTCTCTATTCTGTTCCACTGGTCTATGGGTCTGTTCTTGTGCCAGTACCAAATTGTCTTGATTACTGTAGCTTTGAAGTAGAGCTTGAAGTTAGGGAGTGTAATCCACCCTGCTTTATTCTTCCTTCTCATGATTGTTTTGGCTATTCAGGGTCTTTTTTGGTTCCATATGAATTTTAGAACAATTTGCTCTAGTTTACTGAAGAACGCTGTTGGTATTTAGATAGGGATTGCATTGAATCTGTAGATTGCTTTAGGCAGGATGACCATTTTGACAATATTAACTCTTCCTAGCCAAGAGCATGGGATGAATTTCCATTTATTAATATCATCTTTAATTTCTCTTAAGAGTGTCTTGTAGTTTTCAGGGTATAGGTCTTTCACTTCCTTGGTTAGGCTTATTCCTAGGTATTTTATTCTTTTTGATGCAATTGTGAATGGAATTGTTTTCCTGATTTCTCTTTCTGCTAGTTCATCATTAGTGTATAGGAATGCAACAGATTTCTGTGTATTAATTTTGTATCCCTCAACTTTGCTGAATTCATAAATTAGATCTGATAGTTTTGGAGTGGATTGTTTAGGGTTTTTTATGTACAGTATCATGTCATATGCAAACAAGGACAGTTTGAGTTCTCCTTGCCGATATGGATGCCTTTTATATCTTTGTGTTGTCTGATTGCCGTGGCTAGGACCTCCAGTACTATGTTGAATAGAAGTGGGGAAAGTGGGCATCCTTGTCTTGTTCCCGATCTTAGATGAAAAGCTTTCAGCTTCTCGCTGTTAAGTATAATGTTGGCTGTGGGTTTGTCATACATGGCCTTTATTATGTTGAGGTACTTGCCCTCTATACCCATTTTGTTGAGGGTTTTTATCATGAATGGATGTTGAATTCTGTCAAATGCTTTTTCAGCATCTATGGAGATGATCATGTGGTTTTTGTCCTTTTTGTTGATGTGGTGGATGATGTTGATGGATTTTCGAATGTTGTACCATCCTTGCATTCCTGGGATGAATCCCACTTTGATCATGATGGATGATCTTTTTGATGTATTTTTGAATTCGGTTTGCTAATATTTTGTTGAGTATTTTTGCATCTATGTTCATCAGGGGTATTGGTGTGTAATTTTCTGTTTTTGTGGTGTCTTTGCTTGGTTTTGATATTAGAGTGATGTTGGCCTCGTAGAATGAGTTTGAGTATATTCCCCCTCTTCTACTTTTTGGAAAAATTTAATGAAGACAGATATTAAGTCTTCACTAAATGTTTGATAAAATTCAGCAGTGAAACCGTCTGCTCCAGGAGTTTTGTTCTTAGGTAGTTTTTTGATTACCAATTCAATTTCTTTGCTGTTAATTGGTCTATTCAGATTTTCTGTTTCTTCTTGGAAGGTTGTATTTTTTTTAGAAAGTTGTCCATTTATTCTAGATTATCCAGGTTGTTAGCATATAATTTTTCATAGTATTCTCTCATAATTATTTGTATTTCTGTGGCATCTGTAGTGATTTTCCCTTTCTCATTTCTGATTCTGTTTATGTGTGTAGACTGTCTTTTTTTCTTGATAAGTCTAGCTAGGGGTTTATCTATTTTGTTTATTTTCTTGAAGAACCAGCTCCTGCTTTCATTGATTCTATTTTTTATTCTCAATTTTATTTATTTCTGCTTTAATCTTTATTATGTCCCTCCTTCTTCTGACTTTGGGCCTCATTTGTTCTTTCTTTTCTAGTTTCATTAATTGTGAGTTTAGACTGTCCTTTTGGGGTTGTTCTTCTTTCCTGAGTAGGCCTGTATTGCAATGCATTTCCCTCTTAGCACAGCCTTCGCTGCATCCCACAGATTTTGTGGTGTTGAATTATTGTTTTCATTTGTCTCCATATATTGCTTGATCTATGTTTTTATTTGGTCATTGATCCATTGATTATTTAGGAGCATGTTATTAAGCCTCCATGTGTTTGTGGGCTTTTTTGTTTTCTTTGTGTAATTTATTTCTAGTTTCATACCTTTGTGATCTGAGAAGCTGGTTGGTACAATTTCAATCTTTTTGAATTTACTGAAGTTCTTTTTGTGGCCTAATATATGATCTATTCTTGAAAATGTTCCATGTGCACTTGAGAATAATGTGTATCCTGTTGCTTTTGGATGGTGTGTTCTGTAGATGTCCATTAGGTCCATCTGTTGTAATACGTTGTTCAGTCCACTCTGTCTCTTTACTTATTTTCTGTCTGGTTGATCTGTCCTTTGGAGTGAGTGGTGTGTTGAAGTCTCCTAAAATGAATGCAATTGCATTCTATTTCCCCCTTTAATTCTGTTAGTATTTGTTTCACATATGTAGGTGATCCTGTGTTCGGTGCATAGATATTTGTAATAGTTATATCCTCTTGTTGGACTGATCCTTTTATCA
The DNA here is from genome assembly GCA_029783875.1 of Phataginus tricuspis. Lineage (NCBI taxonomy): Eukaryota > Metazoa > Chordata > Mammalia > Pholidota > Manidae > Phataginus > Phataginus tricuspis. The sequence goes on along the minus strand of JAQQAC010011420.1, from coordinate 49,852,957 downwards.
TTATGTAATGTCCTTCTTTGTCACTTGTGACTTTCTTTGTTTTGGAGTCTATTTTGTCTGATACAAGTAGTGCAACTCCTGCTTTTTTCTCACTCTTAGTTGCATGAAATTTCTTTTTCCATCCCTTTACTTTCAGTCTGTGTATGTCTTTGGGTTTAAAGCAAGTCTCTTGTAGGCAGCATATAGATGGGTCTTGTTTTTTTATCCACTCAGTAAGTCCATGTCTTTTCATTGGTGCATTCAGACCATTTACATTTAGGGTGATTATTGATATGTATGTACTTATTGCCATTGCAAGTGAGTCTGCATCTTTTATAAGGGGCATTGAGCGTTCCTGTCCTTCGCTCCAGAGAGAGACTTTACCTTTATTACAATGGACAGTAAGCATCATTGCTGTTCCAAAGGGAGACACTATCTCTATCTTCTGTTCAACTACAAATATTCTTAATACAAAAGAAATGTGTGGAGGGGTATTGTCTCTCCACAAAAGAGTTTTGCCTTAATTAAGAGCATGAACACTTTATCCATTGTAAGTCTTGTAGGTTGGGGGAGTGGGGCAGATAAGATTATGGGGAAAGATGCTGGTAGCTCTTAATTGTATTTTTTCCCAGTGTATCAGTAGGTGAGAGTATCAGGAAAAAGTGAGGACCAGGCATTGAGAGCAAGGGAGAAAATCTAGAAGCCTGAGAGAGGGCTAAGGAAATGAGGAGTCACTGGGCACTGCTGATGCTGAGTTAAACAGTCAGCATGGTTATGACTTTTAGCCAGGTCTGTACCACTGCTTGGCTGTAGAGTCAGGGTAGGCAGAGAGTTGGCTTTAACCAGGATTGGAGTTTTTATTGGCAAGTATGACAGAGAAAGAAAGTGAAAAGGGAATTGTGGATGTATACAAAGGTCTGATTACTGTGATGGACCCCGAAGTCTAAGCTGGATACAGAGGAGAGGGAGGAGAGGAGGGACAGTGGAAAGTGATGGGCCAAAGGCTGAGAGTTCCCAGTGGAGTTGAAGAAGGGGAAGAGTGTGGGTATTAGAGTAATAGAACTTGAATGGTAGTCAAATAACAGAATGCTTAAAATCAAGATTTAGAGTCAGGGTATATGAGCATGGGAATGGGCAGCAGAGGTAGGGGGGAGAAAAAGGTCACTGGAGGTGAGTGCAGGAAACTGAGTAGCCAGGGTGTCAGGTGGATCACTTAGGAGCTTGTTGAAGGCACCAAGAATAATTGGAGTTACATAGAGAGAAAGCCATGGAGCCAGGTGCTGAAATTTTCAACGAATGACGGGAGGTGACTGGAAGGTTGGAGAAGAGTGCAACAGGAAGGGGTGACAGGTGCTAGGGACTGATGGAATACTATTCCTTCATTTAATAAGTATTATTTATTTATGACCAACTACACATTGGGAGAGAAAATTACCACTGTCCTTAAAACTGTGTGTGCTACGGGGGGGACTGTACAGCTCCGAGAAGACAAGTAGTGATTCTCATCTCACTACGCTGATGGACAGTGACTGTAATAGGGTTGGTGGGGGGGACCTGATGAAGGGGGTAGTTTAATCATCACAATATTGCTCATGTAATTGTAGGTTAATGATACTAAAATAAAATAAATTGTTATAAAAAAAACTGTGTGTGCTAATTTGAGGATAATATATTCACCCAAGAAAAGCTAAAAAAACGGCAGTCATTGCAGGATTTTGAGTCAGAATACTGACCTAAGGGGTTGGAAGATCTGAGTTCTAGTTCCAGCCCTGCAAATAATTAGCTGCGAGTGTGGGTAGTTCACCTGATCTCACCAGGCCTCAGTTTTCACATCAGGATATGATTAGGTGATTCCCAAGATACCTGAGGGCCTAACAGTCCATAATCCTGTGATATAATACATATTCCACAAGGAAGTTAGGAAGAATAAACGTGTTATTCAGGTGTTACAGAAAGGAACTTGAGTGATGAAGGGCTACATAATTTGTCTAGCATCAAACTGTTAAGTCCAGTTTATTGATTGTGTTAGATCATATGGGAAAAGCAGGTTCTCTAATCTGTGTTTGTTTCCTTCCATTTACAATTATAAAAGTTGTGTTTATCATTCCATCATCTCTGTTTGGTTCTGGTTAGTTCATGCTTGCTTATGTCAAAGAGCAAAGGAAATACGTTCAGAACCCATAGCGGGAACACTGATGTGTAACAGCCCTAAAAGAGTACCTTTTTACAGGAAACAAAGAGGCATGTTGCCCTCTAGGAAATATATGTCACTCTGGAGTAGTCTGACACACATTTCCCTGGTGGCAAATGCAATAAATGGGTCCAATAACCCTTGACATCAGCACAACATTGGGGTGGTATTGGAGGTCAAGGTTTGGAAGGATGTAATTGGGTTAAAGAGGACATAGTTTCTCTTCTATCCCAAATTCTTCCTTTACAACTGTAACGTTCTACAATATTTTTTAAATTATGTGAGCACATTCAGGCATACAGTTAACAAATGTTCATTGAGATCAACTGAATGCTAGGCACCATAGGGGCTGGAAGGATGTGGAGACCAAGACACTACAGACCCTGTCCTATCTCCCTTTGATAAGTACACTGAATGGTGAGGTGGACATAAACAAGAAAATGAATAGGTAAGATATTTTTCAGAGTATGATTGATGCTGTGAAAAATATAAAACAGGGTAACAGTATGTCCCTTACCATGTTCTGTGTTCCCTCCATTGGGAATGTTGAGTGTCACAAGCTGGACTTGTATCACCCTCATCACTATGCCCTCTGTGCCTTGGGTAGTGAATTCTAACTGCCGGCTTCTTTAGATAGGGTTGTCAGGAAAGGCATCTCTAAGGAAGGGCCATCTTAACTGAGACCTCAAAAATGAGAAATTTTCAGCCATGCAAAGATGAGGACTGGGGAAAGACCAGTGTAAAGTTCCCAAGGAAGCAACAAGTTCAGCATGTTTAAGAGACATAAAGAAGCCCATTGTGGCTGGAGAGCTGTAGGATGGGAAAGGGTAGCATAAGGTGAGGGTGAAGCAAGAGTCAGAGGCTGGAATAATGTAGGGCCTTGTGAGCCAAGGTTTAAAGTTGGAGTTTTCATTTGATTGCTGTGGTAAGCCATTGGAGAGTTTTAGTGAGGGATAGTATATGACCTTGTTTTTCAAAGTTTGCCCTGGCAGCTTTGTAGGGAGTAGACTGAGGGAGTGTGAGAGGAAGCAAGCGATCGTTAGGAGATGACAGGAGATGAGAGGTGGTAGCGGCCTTGGGCTGGGAAAGAAGCACTGAGGCGTGGTGGAGAGTCTGACCTGCCCTGAAGGGGGAGCACCAGGTGGAGCTGATCGGTTGGATGTGGGGTGTTGGAGAAGAGAGGATCCAGCAGGGCCCCAGCATCTGGCCTGAGAACCTCGGGGCTGCTGGTGGAGAATGGACCTGTTCAAAACTAAGGATCCTGTTTTGTTCACGTGAAGCTTAGTAGACTTCCAAGGAGATACGGAGATTAAATGACTGATACAGGTACAGCAGGATGTCTGAGCTGAAGATACCCTTTGTGAGTCACTGGCATTTAGATGCTCTAAAGCCACAGGCTTGAGTGAGATCACCAAGGGAGACAGTTGTAGAGCTGAGAGCCCAGGACTAAGCCTCAGACATCTGCCACAGGACTCCCGTTTTGGCCTTTGAACAGTGTGATATTTTATATCGAACTGCATTACCTACAGGTCAGTCAGTCCGTTTTAAACCCCACTTTGTCTTTCTTCTTCCTCAGCAAGTGGTAGGAACCACAGTGATCCCTCCTTTCCTCTCTTTTCCTCTTAACTCTATTCTGCATCATTGTCTGCCCTTTGCAGACATTCCCACTGGTGTGTAGCTATTTATACAGAGTAGGTGCTCTAATCTGTGTTTATTTTCCTCCGCTTACACAAAGTCATGTTCTTTCCATTACCTCTATTTGGTTCTAACCAGTGCATGACTGCTTATCACCCCATTTCAACTACATTGAAACTTCTCTGAGGGCAGGATGTTCTTTTATATATCTTTCTATCCCTTATTGTGTTCTGCATTTGCCCATTTAGAATGTAAGTACCACAAGGCTTTTCCCCTTTTCCTTGATCTTATCTCCACTTTGGGTCCCCTTGAGCTTTACCACCACACATACTAACACTGTGGCAAAAGAGGTGTTTCACTTCTCATCGCCTTTATGGGCTCTGCCTACAGATTCTGCTTATACTGAAGTAGGTAAGAATAAGGCATGCATTTATGGTCTGTATAATGCATATGTGCAATTGAGACATACAGAAGATTGTCTGCAAGGACGGCCATCAACAATTTCTTTTCACCTCTATTTGTACATATTGATCCACCCAATGAAAAATGGATTTTCCCTTCCCCTTGAATCTAGATGGCCTTGAGACCTTTGGCCAATAGAACACAGTGGGAGTAATGTCATATGACTTTGGGACCTGAGACCTAAGAGGTCTTGCAACTTCCATTTTTTACTGTCCTGGGATCTAGACACCATGTTTAATAAGCTTAGAATTCTGGGTGATGTGAGACCACAGGAGAGACAGAAGCCCCACCAGCGCCCAACCATTCCAGCCACTGCAGCTGAAGTACAAAACACGTGAACAAAGTCGTCTTGGATTCTTCAGGCCAGCCAAGATGCCCCAGCCAACCAAACGGAGCAGACAAACCATGCCTGAAGAGCCCCAGCCAACCCACACAATCATAGGAAATAATATATACTGTTGTTGTTTTTTTCTTTTCTCTACCTTACTTTATTGAAAAATTATGATATATAATATGTATAAATACAAAATATATGTTAACTGTTTGTGTTATTGGTAAGGCTTCCCGTCAACAGTAGTTATAGTCAGTAGTTAAGTTTTTGGGGAGTCAAAACATTTTTTCTTTAATAATTTATTTTGGTATCATTAATGTAGAATTACATGTGCAATATTATGGTTATTAAACTACTCCCTTCATCAGGTCCCCCCCAGCAACCCCATTACAGTCACTGTCCATCAGGGTAGTGAGATGAGAATCACTACTTGTCTTCTCTGAGTTGTACAGCCCTCCCCGTGCCCCCATAACATTACATCTGCTAATCGTAATGCCCCTTTTTCCCTCTTATCTCTCCCTTCCCACCTATCTTCCCCAGTCCCTTTCCCTTTGGTGTCTATTAGTTCGTTCTTGGGTTCTGTGAGTCTGCTGCTGTTTTGTTCTTTCAATTTTTTTCTTTGTTCTTATACTCCACATATGAGTGAAATCATTTGATACTTGTCTTTTTCGGCTTGCTTATTTCACTGAGCATAATACCCTCTAGCTCCATCCATGTTGTTGCAAATGGTAGGATTTGTTTTCTTCTTATGGCTGAATAATATTCCATTGTATATATGTGCCACATCTTCTTTATCCATTCATCTACTGATGGACACTTAGGTTACTTCCATTTCTTGGCTATTGTAAATAGTGCTGCGATAAACATAGGGGTGCATATGGCTTTTTCAAACTGGGCTGCTGCATTCTTAGGGTAAATTCCTAGGAGTGGAATTCCTGGGTCAAATGGTATTTCTATTTTGAGTTTTTTGAGGAACCTCCATACTACTTTCCACAATGGTTGAACTAATTTGCATTCCCACCAGCAGTGTAGGAGGGTTCCCTTTTCTCCACATCCTCACCAACATTTGTTGTTGCTTGTGTTTTGGATGTTGGCCATCCTCACTGGTGTGAGGTGATATCTCATTGTGGTTTTAATCTGCATTTCTCTGATGATTAGCGATGTGGAGCATCTTTTCATGTGCCTGTTGGCCATCTGAATTTCTTCTTTAGAGAAGTGTCTATTCATGTCCTCTGCCCATTTCTTAATTGGATGATTTGCTTTTTGTTTGTTGAGGTGCGTGAGTTCTTTATATATTTTGGATGTCAACCCCTTATTGGATACGTCATTTATGAATATATTCTCCCATACTGTAGGCTGTCGTTTTGTTCTACTGATGGTGTCCTTTGCTGTACAGAAGCTTTTCAACTTGATATAGTCCCATTTGTTCATTTTTGCTTTTGTTTCCCTTGCCCGGGGAGATATGCTCATGAAGAAGTTGCTCGTGTTTATGTCCAAGAGATTTTTGCCTATGTTTTTTTCTAAGAGTTTTATGGTTTCATGACTTACATTCAGGTCTTTGATCCACCTTGAGTTTACCTTTGTGTATGGGGCTAGACAATAGTCCAGTTTCATTCTCTTACATGTAGCTGTCCAGTTTTTCCAACACCAGCTGCTGAAGAGGCTGTCATCTCCCCATTGTATATCCAAGGCTCCTTTATCAAATATTAATTCACTGCATATGTTTGGGTTAATGTTTGGATTTTCTATTCTGTTCCGCTGGTCTCTGGGTCTGTTTTTGTGCCAATACCAAATTGTCTTGATTACTGTGGCTTTGTAGTAGAGTTTGAAGTCAGGGAGCGTAATTCCCCCTGTTTGATTCCTCCTTCTCAGGATTGCTTTGGCTATTTGGGGTCTTTTGTGGTTCCATGTGAATTTTAGAATTATTTGTTCCAGTTCATTGAAGAAAGCTGTTGGTAGTTTGATAGGGATTGCGTGGAATCTGTAGATTGCTTTAGGTAGTATAGCCATTTTGACAATATTTATTCTTCCTAGCCAAGAGCATGGGATGCATTTCCATTTGTTAGTGTCCTCTTTAATTTCTCCTAGGAGTGTCTTGTAGTTTTCAGAGTATAGGTCTTTCACTTCCTTGGTTAGGTTTATTCCTAGGTATTTTATTCTTTTTGATGCAATTGTGAATGGAATTGTTTTTCTGATTTCTCTTTCTGTTAGTTCATCATTAGTGTATAGGAAAGCAACAGATTTCTGTGTGTTAATTATGTATCCTGCAACTTTGCTGAATTCAGATATTAGTTCTAGTAGTTTTGGAGTGGAGTCTTTAAGGTTTTTTATGTACAGTATCATGTCATCTGCAAATAGTGACAATTTGACTTCTTTACCAATCTGGATGCCTTGTATGTCTTTGTTTTGTCTGATTGCCATGGCTAGGACCTCCAGTACTATGTTGAATAACAGTGGAGAGAGTGGGCACCTCTGTCTTGTTCCCGATCTTAGATGAAAAGCTTTCAGCTTCTCGCTGTTAAGTATGATGTTAGCTGTGGGTTTGTCATATATGGCCTTTATGATGTTGAGGTACTTGCCCTCTATACCCATTTTGTTGAGAGTTTTAATCATGAATGGATGCTGAATTTTGTCAAATGCTTTTTCAGCATCTATGGAGATGATCATGTGGTTTTTGTTCTTCTTGTTGATGTGGTGGATGATGTTGATGGATTTTCGAATGTTGTACCATCCTTGCATCCCTGGGATGAATCCCAGTTGATCATGGTGTATGATCCTGTTGATGTATTTTTGAATTCTGTTTGCTAATATTTTGCTGAGTACTTTTGCATCTACGTTCATCAGGGATATTGGTCTGTAATTTTCTTTTTTTTTGAGGTCTTTGCCAGGTTTTGGTATTAGAGTGATGCTGGCTTCATAGAAAGAATTTGGAACTTTTCCCTCCTCTTCTATTTTTTGAAAAACTTTAAGGAGAATGGGTGTTATTTCTTCTCTATATCTCTGGTAGAATTCAGAAGTGAATCCATCTGGTCTGGGGGTTTTGTTCTTGGGTAGTTTTTTTATTACTGATTCAATTTCATTGCTGGTGATTGGTCTGTTTAGTTTTTCTGTTTCTTGCTTGGTCATTCTTGGAAGGTTGTATTTTTCTGAGAAGTTGTCCATTTCTTCTAGGTTTTACAGCTTGTTAGCCATATAGATTTTCATAATATTCTCTTACAATTCTTTGTATTTCTGTGGGGTCCGTTGTTATTTTTCCTTTCTCATTTCTGATTCTGTTTATGTGTGTAGATTCTCTTTTTCTCTTAATGAGTCTGGCTAGGGGTTTATCTATTTTGTTTATTTTTTCAAAGAACCAGCTCTTGGTTTTACTGATTTTTTCTATTGTTTTATTCTTCTCAATTTTATTTATTTCTTCTCTGATCTTTATTATGTCTCTCCTTCTGGTGACTTTGGGCCTCATTTGTTCTTCTTTTTCCAATTTCATTGTGTCTTTAGACTATTCATTTGGGAATGTTCTTCCTTCTTTAAATAGGCCTGGATTGCAATATACTGTCCTCTTAGAACTGCCTTTGCTGCGTCCCACAGAAGTTGGGGCTTTGTGTTGTTGTTGTCATTAGTCTCCATGTATTCTTTGATCTCTGTTTTAATTTGGTCATTGACCCATTGATTATGTAGGAGAATGTTGTTAAGTCTCCATGTATTTATGAGCCTTTTTGTTTTCTTTCTAAAATTTATTTCTAGTTTTATACCTTTGTGATCTGAGAAATTTGTTGGTAGGATTTCAATATTTTTGAATTTACTGAGGTTCTTTTTGTGGCCTAGTATGTGGTCTATTCTGGAAAATGTTCCATGTGCATTTGAGAAGAATGTGTATCCTGTTGCTTTTGGGTGCAGAGTTCTGTAGATGTCTGTTAGGTCCATCTGTTCTAGTGTGTTGTTCAGTGGCTCTGTGTCTTTACTTATTCTCTGTCTGGTTGATCTGTCCTTTGAAGTGAGTGGTGTGTTGAAGTCTCCTAAAATGAATGCATTGCTTTCTATTTCCTCCTTTAATTCTGTTAATATTTGTTTTACATATGCTGGCGCTCCTGTGTTGGGTGCATATATAATTACAATGGTTATATCTCCTTGCTGGAGTGACCCCTTTATCATTATGTAATGTCCTTCTTTATCTCTTGCTACTTTGTTTGTTTTGAAGTCTATTTTGTCTGATACAAGTACTGCAACACCTGCTTTTTTCTCTTTGTTGTTTGCAGGGAATATCTTTTTGCATCCCTTCACTTTTAGTCTGTGTATATCTTTGGGTTTAAGGTGAGTCTCTTGTAAGCAGCATATAGATGGGTCTTGCTTTTTATCCATTCCATTTCTCTGTGTCTTTTGATTGGTGCATTCAGTCCATTTACCTTTAGGGTGATTATCGATAGATATGTACTTAACTGCCATTGCTGGCTTTAGATTCGTGGTTACCAAAGGTTCAGGGTTTGCTTCTTTACTATCTAACAAACTAAGTTAACTTTCTTGTTAAGTTATTGTAAACACCGTCTGATGTTTCTTTATTCCTCTCCCTTCCTATTCTTCCTCCTCCGTTCTTTATATACTAGGTGTTTTATTCTTTGCCTTTAGTTAGCATTTGGATGGTCTGCTTTCTTTGCTATGATTTTATTTTCTCTGGTGACATCTTTTTAGCCTTAGGGGTGCTTCCCTCTGGAGCTGTCCATTTAAGATATTGTGGTTTATGAGAGGCAAACTCTCTCAACTTTCGCTTGTCTGGAAATTGTTTAATCCCTCCGTCATATTTAAATGATAATCATGCTGGATACAATATTCTTGGTTCGAGGCCCTTCTGTTTCATTACATTAAATATATCATGCCATTCTCTTCTGGCCTGTAAGGTTTCTATTGAGAAGTCTGATGATAGTCCGATGGGTTTTCCTTCGTAGGTGATCTTTTTTCTCTCTCTAGCTGCCTTTAATACTCTGTCCATGTCTTTGATCTTTGCCATTTTAATTATTATGTGTCTTGGTGTTGTCTTCCTTGGGTCCCTTGTGTTGGGAAATCTGTGGGCTTCCGTGGACTGCGAGACTATTTCCTTCCCCAACATGGGGAAGTTTTCAGCAATTATTTCTTCAAAGACACTTTCTATCCCTTTTTCTCTCTCTTCTTCCTCTGGTACTCCTATAATGCGAATATTGTTCTGTTTGAATTGGTCACACAGTTCTCTTAATATTCTTTCATTCCTAGAAATCCTTTTATCTCTCTCTGCCTCAGCTTCTCTGTATTCCTGTTCTCTGATTTCTATTCCATTAACAGTCTCTTGCATCTCAGTCTGCTGTTAAGCCCGTCTGATTTCTGCATTGTCTTTTCTCACTTCCCTCACTTCCTCCCTCAGCTCTTGCACATTTTTCTGTAGATCCATCAGTATGTTAATGACTTTTATTCTGAATTCTTTTTCAGGAAGATTGTGCATTTCCATCCTTTCAGGCTCCCTCTCTGGGGTTGTCTCGTTGATCTTAGTCTGGACCATATTCCTCTGTCTTTTCATGGGTATAGAGGTGGTCGCTGGTAGTTGCCACATACGTCAGCTGGACTCTCTAAGACTTAAAAAAAAAGAAAGAAAAAAAGAAGGAAAGAAAAAACCAAAAAAAAGAAAGAAAAAAGAAAGAAAAACCAAAAACCAAAAAACAAAACAAACCAACAAAAACGCCCACCAGGAGTAGATTCTGTGGGGATGCTATATGTGGCGCTGTTGCTCCACTATTCCGCAGCCATGGCCATGCCGCTCCACAGGGCCCTTTGTAGCTCTGGCCAGAGTGGGAATGAATGGGAGGCTGTTGATCTCTGTGGGAAGTCTAAGTGCGGCCACCCTTTCCCAGTTGCCAGCTAAGAGGTCCAGAACTCCCCAGGACTCCCAGCCTGCTGGGCTGAGTGTGCCAGGGCGATCCGGCTCCTCCGCTGAGCTCCTGTCAAAACTTTAAGACCGCTGAAAAGAGCGCGTGCTTCTCTCTTTTTTTTTTTCTTCCCGGGAGCCGGCTGCAAGGATCCGGTGCCCTCCTTGCTCAGATCCTGCACCCTCTGCCTCTCCAATCTCCGACACGCCATGCGATGTGCGCCAGTGCTCCCGGCGCAGACCACCAGGGCTGGTCATTCCGCGGGGTGCAGTTCCACTCCCCCCAAGCTCCAAATCCTCTCCTCCCCCGGCGTGCTGGGGCGGGGGAGTGCCTGGGTCCCGCCGGGTCGCAGCTCCGCATCTCACCCGCCCCACGGGGTACCATGTCCTCTCAGGTGCAGATGCATGCTGTGTGCCCCCCTGCGTATTCTGGTCTCTCTTTTAGGAACAGTTGCACCCGCTGTACTTTCACAGATATATATAGTTTTGGGAGGAGACCTCTGCCGCCCCGCCCATGCCACCATCTTCCTGGAAGTTCTATAGTGTTATTTTAAGCCACTACTTTTGGGGGTTATTTGTTATACAGCAAGAGATAACTAAAATAGGACCTTTTCAGGATCCCTTTTATGAAAAAACTTCAGAAACACAGTGCACAGAAAAACAGGGCTTCTGTAATTCCCAGTAAAATTGCAGATGCAATTATCCCTTATCTCAGCAATTTCCCTTCTAGGCATCTACTCCAGTATCCGCTGGGACAATTATAAAGGCTACTAATTGGTGCACTATTTATAACAGCAACTAACTTCAAACAACTCACGTGTCTGTCAGTAGGAGACTGGTTGAATAAGGTATGTGACATCCGTAATGTCATGATGGAGTAATATGCAACTTTGAAAAAGGAATGAGGGATACCTCTGTAATCTCCTGTGGGGTGATCACCAGGGTATAAGGCAGAGTGAGACAAGCAAGGCAGAGAAAAGTGTGTGTGGTATTCGACTGCTGAACTTTTTTTTCACTGAAAGGATAAAATACAAAATTTTCAAAAGAAATTATTACCTATGGGGGAGGGAGGAAATAGGGTAAATGATTCCATAGGAATATAATCTGAAAATTCCAGATTTCCACTGGTAACTTTATAGAACTACCAACCCAGTTTCTTCAACAAATAAAATTGTAGAAAAACAAAAGGGATAGAATGGGAACCTAGAGATTAAAAAAGAGACTTAAGAGCATATCAACCAATTGCAGCTTATGAACCTATTTGTATTCTAAGTAAGTAAACTGAAGAAGTTTATGAGACAATGGGAAAATTTAAACACTAGTTGAATATTTGATAATATTAGGGATTTATTGTTTAGGTAATGATAGTGTAGTTATGTTCTTAAAATAATCTTCAATTATTAGAGATACACACAGTTTTTTATGGATGAAATAATATGACACTGGGAATTGCTTCAGAAGAATTACATGGTTTGGTGAAGTGGGTAAAGTTGTAGATTAAACAGGATTGGCTGTGAGTTGATAATTATTGAATCTGGATGATTATCTCATGAAGCTTCAGTATATTGTCCTCTTTACTTTTGTATATATTTGAAATTTTCCAAAATAAATAATTAAGATATAAATAAGGGACCCTGAGACCTAGTGTTTTAAGGGCCTGAATCCATTTTCCTTATAATGAAACAGGTTAGGTCCATTACTCCAAATAACAGATGTGTATTTAGAACTGTGTGTGATTGACACCAGATAAGTGATTTTAAAGTTCTAATGAGTTCTCAGAAGTCCAGATGTTTCTGTTGTTGTGTTTTGTCTTTGTTTTTTTAAAAATTTCCTGTGCCATTGTTATCTCTTTCAGGTAGGAAAAGTTTTAACTAATGAATTAGTAGTCCCCTTCTTCTATTCCTATGTATCATTCATTCACTCAGTCATTCAATACTCTGGTCAAGTGACTACTATGAGATGCCTGGTGTTAGGGAGAGGGCACTGCTAGCCAAAATAGCCCAGACGTGAGGATGGTCTGGCTGTGACATCTGTCACCCCACTGATCACCAGGGACGATTCGGCTCATCTGGCTGACTAGGCAGGTGTCCCCTTCCCCCCTCACCACTCCATGCACATCTCTCCTGGAGGTGCACGCTCAGTCAAAGAGGATCATCTTCCCCGATAGAGGAGGACTCTCCTTCCGTCAAGGGTCTATGAGTAGCTGCACTCCACTGCTAGAACCACCAAACAAGGTCCCCAGAGGTCTCCAGCCCTGCTGCACGCGACTGCCGACATTCATGGCTGGATGCTTGCCACACCATGGGACAACAGGGCTGCGACAGAGGTCTATGAAAGGACGTGCAGGGCCTGTTGGCTCTGTCTCTAACGGGAGACTGAGGGATGAACCTCGAAAGAGATGTTAGGGCGTACTAAGATGCTAGTTGTGGGGAAAGGAAAACAACTGAATTGGATTTGGCTTATGTTGGAGGCAAGATGTAACCTGATGCTTTTCACTTTGCTAAATTCTTTCTTTTTAATACCTGAAGCTTCTCATCTCCTTCCTCCACTGAAATGAATGACATGTGTCAGTGGTTCTCAAAGTGTGGCCCCTGGGCCAGCAGCACTGCCATCCCTTGGGGACCTTCAGCAATGCAAATGCTTGAGCTCCACCTGGACCTACTGAATCTGAGGCTCTGGGGCTGGGCTAGTGACTGTGCTTTAACGGCCTTGCTGGTGATGATGACGCTCACTGGTTTAGAGAAGACCAGTAAGGGTTCCATAAATGCAGTTGATAAAGAAAGAGAAAGAAGCCTGCCCTCTCCAGCAGGAGCCCCCTGTGCTGGGCTGAGCAGCTGCTGCCTGTGGCCCAGGAGCAAGCGCAGACAACAGCAGATCTAGGCGGAGGGGGGCCAGGCCCCCAGGCTCCTTCTCTGAGGTACCAATCCTTGGCCAGAGATGCCAAGGCCAATAACTAAATATAAAGATTACCCTCTGAGTATGTACGAAAAGGTATAGTGGGTAATAAAACAGTATGATAAAACTTTTGCACATGTCTACTACTTTTCCTTTTTTTTCACATGGCTACTAAAAAAATTAACCTATGTAGCTCACACTTACGGCTTACATTGTATTTCTATTAGACAGCACTGGTTTCTATAGTGTGTATAAAATGGAGGGTGGATAGGAGGCAAAATTTGACCATTTTTTCTTCAGCTCTGAGCAAGAGAATGTGTTTCCAGGCCACAAATCGTTGTTTCTTATTCATGTGTCATTTGTTGATGTTGTGAAGAATGATGCTACTAGCCATAAAAACCATGCTGCAGGCAAACATCTTTTATATCCTTGTTCACAAAGCAGTTTCAATTCTAGAAAATAGATGTTCCTATCAGGACAGCATGTGTCCCCTGGCCAAAATCAGAACATGTTAAATATATTCCAGTAATAGCCACTCCCACTCCCCCATCTTGACTGTTTCAGACACAGTTAATCAATCAGGACATTTTTTTCCTATTGATGCCAGACACAGCATTAACCTCCTTATCCACAGAGCTCTCTGCAGAAGCTATAGAGCTAGTGAGAGATGCAGCCACAGTGCAAAACTAGGTATGCCTAACTTCAAAGGCCAAGTTTCTTCATTATACCATGCAGGTTCCCACTTAGTAACAGGTGTACATGTATAGTTTTATTTCTAATTCAAGTCCATAAACCACGTTTCTCAGTTATACGTCAGTGTCTTATGAATTGGGTCGGTGCAAATCCATCCCTGAGATATCAAATACCTTTGACATGTTGGCAAACGTGAATATCTGACCTTAACAACTAAGAGCGTGGCTCTAGGCCAGGAAGGGCCTGTACAGAGCGCACATGCTCACTCTTTCTGCCTTAACTATGACAGAGGTTGCTAATCCATTGTAATACTCTTCTGTTGAGCCTAGACATAGCCTCAAAGTCCTAAGAGGACCCAGGAGCTGCTGCCCTGTGACCTGTAAGGCGACTGAGTGCCGGCCTGGGCAATAGTGACCTAACACAGCTCTTCTTCCTCTGGGTCCAGCTGATTTCCTCAGGTGAAACCTGGATCTCACATCCCATCCCTCTTTTCTTTCTCCCAGAAGGGTAGATAGGTTCTAATACCAAAATAATTTAGAAGTTTTGTGGTGCTTCAGGTGAACCTGGGGAAGAACAGTATTGTTAGCAAGTCAGTACACAATAGGACGGGAGAATTCAATGACACACGTTCTGCTTCTCCAGAGGCAAGCCCCAAAGGTTTGTATATAGTTCTCTTCAAATTCTGATATTCTTCTCTGATTTAGAACTCACCAGTATGTTTTTGTATGGAATATACAACGATAGTAATGACAGTTCCTATATCAGGATTATTTTGGTCACAAATAATGTATGTGTTTCTGTAGTGAGGACGTTGGCACTGCTGCCATTTGAGGAACTTCAGGTGTGCAGCCAGAAGGCAGACTCACCAACTTAAATGAGCGGCGTGTGAAAAGGGATGATGTCCCGGAGGAAGTGACGCTGACAAACTTTTCACAGTAAAGGAACTCTCCAGGATATTTCATTGAAAGTGTAAAGGATAAAATGTTGGAAGAGGATTAGAAATGATAAGGCAATTTGCCAAGCCACAGAAAAGATGCTCAGAAGGTAAGCATTGTTCAAACTACTCTTGATAAAACTTTTTAAAGAAATAAAACATTTTATCAATGTTTCTAATGTTTAAGTAATAATTTATTAAATAAATATTAGTTTTACTATTTTTAAAGTATCTCTGTATGCATATATGAAAGGAAGGGTTTTTAATATTTTGGCAAACATTTTTATGAACAAACTGTAAGGTTTCCTATTGATTATGAAGATTGATTTGCGCAGTTTCATGATCATTTTCATGCCCCTATATGGACCACACAAACGAGGACACTTGTGGGTAAAACAAGAAGAAATTCGAAATGATATGATTGTATTAATGCTTTGGCAATGTAAGTGTATTTTAAAGTATAATTAGAGTTTGAAAAAGGTGCAGCAATATTGCAGACACATCTGCCAAAGCAAACCAATAACTCACACAGTGCTTCCAAAGGTGTGTGAAACATTGAGACAGAAACTACCTAGTCTTCATTTGCCTGGAGGGTGGGAGTGTAACAAGAAAAGGATGGCGAACAGATGTGAATCATCCCCAGAAAACATGGCAGCCAATGTCAAACTGTCTTAACACTTGCTTTCTTGAGGAATGAGACTGCTCCATTAGCAGACCACTGACTGCAAGGTGACATCAGACTCCAGCTCTTTGCCGGGCCTTACTCTTGGCTCTGCCTCCTACTCACACACTGGCTTTACTGCAGGCTGGCAGCAAATCATGACAGCTGTACCAGGCATCGCATCCAAATGCTAAGTTGTCCAGGAGCAGATAGGAGCTGTGTCTTCCAGAGTCTTTCTCAGGAGTGAGGAGAAGCCCTCCAGCCTACTGGCCAGAACTGGATCAGATGACCACAGTGTCAGGGTTCAGGGTGGGAAACTGAAGCCCCATGCAGTCTAGATACAAAGGGTTTAATACAGAATTGGGGGCATACATGATCTCTGGGAGAGCAGGAGGTGGTGGGAAGCACAGTTCAGAAACTATCCTTGAAGATCAGAGTCGTTGACCCTGAACAACCTTAGCCTCAAGCCTGTGAGTGTAGTTCCTCAAGTGTGCCCCAGGAAGCTGCCGGGATCTCTCATCCGCCCACCCATATACAGTGATAACTATCCTAATTGCAAGTCTTGTCCCAAGTTCCTCTTGTGAGCAATAACCTGAAACAGGACAGAGACTGATTCTGGGAAGCGGGATTCCTAGACTTGGAAGGGAATGGTGGTGACACCATGCTGGCAGCAAAGAATCCAGCATGGCCGCCCTAGACCAGCGTCAGCAAGGGGGATGACCCCTGGGATCGGCTGAGGCCCATTAAGATTGCCCTTTGATGGTGCGAGGCAGAAGGAGGGGTAAGGTGAGTTGCCCTCAACTATGTCACACGGGGGAGAATTGAAACCCATTCCCCCCTCCCAAATCAGTGCTTGACTAGCAAGGAAAACAAAGAAAAAGCTATTGGTTAGACAACCAGCAGTACCTACTACTTGATGTACCACACCATAATCATCATTTTCCTTGCAAATAAACATATTTGTTACCGAAGTAGCTAGCTATATATTTTAAAGAAATAGCTATATAGCATTCACTAAGCATATCTGTTATTACCCACGAGGTACAATCTCCTGCAAGCAGTTCAAATTCCAGGCCAAATTGTAAAATTAAAGTCAGCTGACTGGTAATTTATAGTGTTACCTGCATTCAGTAAAAAGGTAAAGTTCCTTTTGGAAAATTCCTCCATTATCTCTACTCCAGATAACTGGCCAGATTTATTTGTCTGCTGCTGCTTTATATGCCTTAGTAGCTCCCTGAGCACATCCTAGATTTAATGAACTTATTTGCATGGCTCAAATTTACAAGATCATCCATCCCCCCTTCCTGCTGCTCATCTCCTGATCCCCATTTGGCTGTTGCTTTACATCCCAGTTAACACCACTCCTGCTTCCTCAGAGACTGTGCAACCTGTTTTCCCCGGGGAAAAGGAAAACTAGCTGAAGGCTGTGAATCTGTTTGGGGGCCCAAGGAAAGAGTACAAATGTCAAGGATGCTAATTTCTTCTCATCAGGGCTGTTTACAGTAAGTCCTTTTTATAAGAAAGCCCAGAAGATGAGCCTTTTTGGGGGGATCAGGAAAGTTCTGTCTGTGCAGGTGCCAGGGAGTGGCTTCTGTTCTGGAAGGCCCCACAGCTCAGCGTTTCCTCCCACACGCCTCCTCGAATATACAAGTGCACATGTATTTATAACTCTGCAGTAAAAAAGTGAACTTTATTAGCAGAGATAACTGTCATAAATCAACCACTGCATTCTGTAGAGCAGCCAGAGATGACAGGCATGGGATTATATATGTTCAGTGACACATTATGAGTCACTAACTGGGCATAAACATGGAAGGAGGAAGGGCTGCAGGTCCCTGTGGGGGACCCTGGGGGCCCAGAGACATGGCTGCTTCCTCCAGGGAGTTGTGTTCCTGAGGTCTGCCCTCTGCAGTTTGCTTCCACCCATCCTAGCAGCTGCCCTTGACAAAGGTTGGTTAATTGAATGAGTGAGTGAAATGTTGACCCTGGCAATGCCAATAGCACCCGAATTGTTCTACGTGGGTGTGCATCCTCTCCCTGTCCCACTGAAACATTTGCTCTACGTCAGCAGAGCCACAGCGGTACGATTGGAGAGTGGCGCTCGCAGCCACCATTAGGTGCTGACCGGCAGCTCTCAACGCTGGCTGCCGTCACACGGGCGTGTTTGGAAAGCCTAACGCGCAGGCCTCTCCTCCGACCAGCTAAACTCAAGCTCTGAGGCCGAGGCCTATGCATCAGAGCTCCAAGATTGAGAACCACGGCGCTAAGCTAGCAGGTGAAGGGCCCTGGCTCAGCGGTTAGGAGACCTAGACGGTAGCCCTAGGAACAAAATGCCCACTTTCTGTGTTCATCTGGAATTTGAGGAGGGGAGGGTGTGTCACATGTCTTGGAATACATAACACTTCAAACAACAAAATGATGCCACCCTGTGAAACGAGACAGGAAACAACCGGATCTCCCTCCCCAGCTGGAGAGCCCCACGCTCTGGCCTTCAGGCCCTCTGGGACTCTCTACCCTTGACTCTCAGCCCGACTCTGGTGGCCCCAGATGCTCCGGAGATTGGCTGAGGAGAGGCGGGGAACTTGTTTGGGTTTGCCAGCATCTTTGGGCACGGGGCTGCGCCGGGGGAATATTCTAAGTTGCCGCGAGCTGCAGTAAGTGCAGTAAGTGCCAGTGGGAGGTGGAAAAGGCAAACAGCGGGCTGAACACGGCGCCAGGAGCCTGCCTCATGGATAATCAAAACTGGACTAAAAATAACTAATGGAGCAATGAATGTGTCGGGGGCGTTATTTTCTGAAGTAGCGTACAGGCAGAACGAGTGACTCCCTAGAGCAAATCCTCAAGCTGTTTCAGAGGCCAAGTAAACACACGGAACACCTGTCAGGTGGTGGTGCCTTTACAGAAACAGTTTTTCCAGGTAACTGAAAGCTGCCTTCACAGATGCCCCCCAAACCCGACATTGTAGTTGTGTAAGGGAAGTCTCTGTGAGATGGGTTTTATCCTCCCCCAAGGTGACAGAGTGCACAGACGCATATCGGCGGCCCAGTAAGCAGAACTCAGATTTCCTTTGAGCCACCCTTCTCACGTGCCGTACTCTGGATCCAGGAGTGGAGCATGAGATGCAGGCTTAAGGCCACAAGAGTCTTGTTTCTCCCGGCCACAGGCTAGGAGCCGTAGTGCCTGGGCTTGGTGACAGCTGCTCCCCTTGCCTTGAGCCCTTTCTGGCTCCCATGCACTCAGGTATGTTTTGAATAGATACAATTACTCCAAGTCTGGCCTCTACATAAGTAGAGAGTACTTAAATGAGTTTATTATTATTCCTTTCAGTGTTCTTAAAATTCACTTTGGTGTTTTGATTATTTTCAAAAGACTCATAAAATGCTTCCTGTTACATGATTTGAGAACACACTATAGAGAAACAGCCCTGGAATACATTCCCAAAATATTCTGTGCTCAATCCTACCTGCCTTAGCACCCTAGGCATGGTAGTATTGACATACTGAGTGGCACAATTAAAATGAATCAAAACATCATACCATTTGTCCTGCAATCAGCTTTTATGAGGCTTGTATCACTATAGACCTTTAAGAAAAAAACTATTGTGGAAAATTTTGTACAAAACCTTGTGTACCTGACTCGGTCGTGAAAGTCCCCCAGGCCTAATGGTTTAGAACTGAGGGTGGAATGAAGCCCACTGATGGGTCAGGGTCCTGGACTTGGTTTGCTGCTGAGCTGGTGAAGGGAGGTAGAATGCTGTCAGAAGCCGCCACTGCAGACGAGACAGAGAGAGGAGGCAGCCCGGTCACCCAGCTGCCGAGATGAGAAGCGCGGGAAAGCCCTGTGGGCCTCATGGTCCTGCCCGGAGGCCCCGTCATCATTCCCCAGAATGACCCATGAGGCGCACAGTTACAACTCTGTGTTACTAAGGAAAGTCTACAGTCATGGCCACGTGGCTTCTTTCCAAGGCAGGGAAGTGTGTGATATGTTCAGAAAGCTTTCTGTCAAAGAATGGTTAGGAATGGGCATTTGAAATGGCAACTTTGAATTATCTGGGAAAATCACTTACACAGACTCCTCAATCCCAGTTAATAGATGGAAAAGTAAAAGGAGAGAGGAGACCAAGTTTTAGTTCCAGTTATGTTATTAACTAGTTGTGTGCTCAGTTTCCTTATCTTTAAACTGGAAAGGCCTAGCTTTACAGATATGGTAGCCACTCACTACCTATGGCTATTTAAGTAAATTACCCAAGTTAATTAAAAATAAGTAAACATTCAGTTCCTCAGACTATTTCAAGTGCTCATGAGCTCAAATATGCAGACAAGGACACTTTGGCTGTACCCAGAAGTGCTATTGGTCTGCCCTGACCTAGATCCCAAGGAGAAAATGTTTGTACCAAATCTCTTATACCACTGCCTATTGACCAGTAACAGTAATGGAAAATGTCTCTGGGCTGTCTGCTCAGGCTGTGAGCCATTCCTGCCCTCTCTGAGAACTGCTCCCTTCTCTGCAGGAGTGGGTACTCCGTGTGCATTTTGAGTGCTGTTGCTTTCTTTTAGATTATAGCTGCTTGGGCCAGAAGTGGTCACCTGACCTGAGCACAGTCAATCAGAGTCTCTCCCTTGGAAATTTGATGCTGAGATTCAGATATAATCTTTGTAGGAGGCTGTAGGGAAAAAGTCAACATGGGTGCTATGAGTGGCCACATGACCTCAAGCAGATTGGCAGTGCAGAGAAAGCCTGACTGCGGAGAGAAAAAGTGAAACAAGCAGGCAGAAACACACAGAGATAAGGGACAGAGTCCTGGTGGCTCCTGGTTCCTGGTTCCTGAGACCTAGCTGCATTGTTATGCTTGACTTTTTTTGGGACACCCTTGCATGTTTGTATGAAATCCCTCCTTATTTCTTCAAGGTGGTTTCAGTTGATTTCTAGTTCTTGTAACTGAAGAGTCCTATCTAAATCAATAGTACTTTCTGAGAATTGAAAAGAATTCTGAAGCTCTATTCAGGGTTCAACAGAAGAATCTAGTGATTGACTGATGATGTCTGCCATGGGCACAGGTCGGGGAAGTTGAGGCATCTGTGCCAAATATTTGCCATACTTGATTAGCCAATCTCTGAAATGATTGTCAGCTCTCAAGTTCCTTTGTTTCTTTGGTGAATTCTTAGGTTTCTTTCATTCCCTAACATTTACTATTAACCATTTCCATTGGTGAAATAAAGTATAATAGCACTTTAAGACCTTAGAGAGATAATAAATTGGAGCTATTAAGAATCAAAATCTCCAAGTTTTATATAAAATGTGAAAAAATTACCACAAGGCTAAAAGACCCTAAATGATGTCAAATTTATCAATGAAATCAAGTATGATTAATCTAAAAGAGCTTCTTTTTATCTAAAAAAATTGAACCATGATTTGCTTGTTTAATAATTATAATATGTTATGTTTGATCGAGTGGGCTTTGGCTTTTTCCCATGTGTAGTTTAGATCAAATATATGAAAACTGAGGCAGGAAATTAACTAAAAGAAGGTTATTGGGTGGCAACAGCTATAAGAATGTTGAGATAGGCCAAGGCTCTGTAAGTAGCCAGGGAGAGCCCAGGCTGAGCCAGTGATCCAGAGACAGGTGACCATGTAGCAGAACGCACACAGGTAGGACAGGTCGGAAGGTAAGGCAGCAGACGAAGTTATTCAAGGTCTGCACGGGAAAGGCTTGCTTGCTTCTGCCCCGGTTGGTGTGAAAGGAAGAACTAGGAATGAAGCAGTTCTTCCTACTATACCACAAGGCTTTTACCTACTAAACATCCTTCTTCCCCCATAACCATGGGCAGACCCCAGCGTGGCCCCAATTTTACACCCTGTATAATCTCCCCTTTGAGTGTGGGTGGGACCAGGGACTCGTTCTAGACTCTGGTAAGAGTGATGTGACATCACTCATAATTATGTTACTATACACATATGTAGCTCTGGCCTGCTAGCATGCACTAGAGAGACTCTTTCCATTGCTGCCTTGAGGAAGAAAGCTGCCACATCATGAGAGGGCCTATGGAGGGGTCCACATGACATGGAACTTCATGAGGCCTGTATTTGCTGAGAGCAGCCCCCAGTGACAGCCAGTGAGGAAACAGGCCCTGGTGGAGGTCAATGCTGCCAACAACCAGAAGGAGCTTGGAAGTGGATGGTACCCTAGTGAAGCCTCTGCAGTGACCACAGCTTTGGTTGGTACCTGGATGACAGCCTTGTGAGACCTTGAGCTTAGCTGTGGCTGGACTTCTGAGCTACAGACATTGTGAGGTAGAAATGTGTGTTGTTTTAAGCTTCTAAGTTCTTGGCGATTTGTCATGCAGCCGTGGAAAACTAATATGCTCATTTTGACCATGGTCTGCCATGGTAGTTTTCTAACCTCTCTTTCAGCTGTGGAGACCCATATTGTTAAGCAAAAGCACATGCAGAAGCTGTGTATATATATAAAGTAGAATTGTTCATGGAGCCCCTACCAGCTGAGCTCTCCTGAATTTATGGTGACCCAGAGTAAATGCTCTAGAGAACAGTCAGAAAACCATAAGATAAATGGAGTGAGAATGTAAGATTGCTGATCCAGACACACTTCTCAGGCCGCAGGGAAGAGCTGCGCGCTGGCCTTCTGCGGTGGAGCGCCGCGGCCACACTGCTGTTGTCCTGCCTACGGCTCTCAGGTTTCTTTACTGTGTCTGGTCACTCCTCCCTCACCTGGAGTGGGGATAACCTCCAAAGTATAACTTCTACTTCAGAATTCAGTTGGAAGCCTCCCTCCCGGAACTGCTGAAACACACCGGGCTTGCCTTTCCCTGCTTCCCTGTCATGTTCCTTCACCTCCCAGTAGCTTCTCCTGGGAGCCCTTAACTACTGCACACAGTAATCCTCACTTCAGTGTCTGTTTCTGGGGAACCCCCCTGAGACATGGGAGGCTGTATGGGCAACTGAGGCATCTCAACATCTTGGAAACACTTCTCAGTGTTCCAGTCCCTCGTCCCACTCCCGCCTGGGCTCCAGCCTAAGCCCTGTGATCCTCGCACTGATTCCTATTACATATGTAATTTAAAATTTTCTAGCAACCATATTTTTTAAAGTAAGAAGAAATAGATTCAATTAAACTTAATAATAATGTATATAACAAAGTAAAAATATTATTTCAACATGTAACCAATATTAAAAATATGAATGATATCTTTTATTATTTTTAATACTAGATCTTTGGAATCCAGTGCACATTTTTCATACATATAGCCCATCTCAATTTGGACACTAAATTTTCACTGGAAATTCTTGGCCTGTATTTAGATTTCACAAAATTTACAATTGGAAAAGAAGTAGATTTATACACCAAAATTGTTCCAAAATGCTTAACGGTTTTCCAATAACTGAACTGAGTATCAGCTTTTAAAAATTAAAATTAAGTGAAATTAACTATTCAGTATTTCAGTGGCACTAGCCTCATTTCAAGTGCTCGGCTGTCATCTGTAGCTGGTGGCTACCATTTTAGACCCTCTTTTTCTAGATTGGATTTGGCTCCGGGGCCCCTGTGGGCTGATAGGAATCGTGGTGGGCTGGTGTTGAGCTCATGTTTGGTGAGCGCTTGGATTCTTGAGCATAGGAACCTTGTCCTGCTATTCATTCACTAAAGCCCCTGTTCAGTTCCCTGGAAGCAGAGCCTGAGACAGAGTTTCAGGTACACACAATTGACTGGCGGATGCCCTGGAAGGAAACCTGTAGGGAAAAAGGGAAGCAAGGTGGGCAGAGGAGCGAGCCAAGAGGGAATGTGGTCTAAGGTAAATCCAAGCCATGGCCTGATGCAAGGGGACTCTGGATTGTGAATTACTCTATGGGCTTGTCACACCTTGAGGCAAGAGGACTGGGCTTCCATGGCCCTGTATCCATCAGTCACTGGATGCTTGGGTTGAGGGGGTGGTACACCCCAAATATTCTAGGTGAGACAGCTCATCCAATAGCCATTGTCCCTTTCAGGAGGTTGCAGGTAGAGGCGTGGATAAAGTGAAGGTTCCTATGGCCAGGATCCTCACCTGACCCTAAACTACTTGATGATGTAACTAGCCTGCTGCAAGGCTACTGCTTCCACACCCTAGGCAATTAGTTGTTATTGACTGAGTCATTATATAAAGAGTTCTGCCCAGTGCTCTGGGAGGAGGCAGAGACAAAGGAGGATTACGGACACTGCAGACTGTTGCATGCAGACATAATTCTAGTGCTCAACTTATCACTGGGAGAACACGTGGGGTAATGAACCCTTTCACCCCAAGAACATTCTGTTGCCATTCCTTGGTCTTACTGAATCCATAGTGAAGTTGCCCGGGGCTGAAACCCGTTAGCAAGACAAGGCATTCAGGCATAGCACTCACAGCGGCTGGGAGATATGTTTCCTAGCTGGTGCAGCAGATCTCAGCAGGACACCAACAGCCTACAGCAACCTAAGTACAGATGACCAGGCCAGGACCACCTTCTGGCAGTTTGGCTCAGGCCCCAGTGTGGAGTCCTAGTGAGCAGAGCTGGACTCTCTGGGGCTACAAAGTCTCCCTTGCATGGAGATGTGAAGTCTAGACTCCTAGCAGGTCAGGCATCCTCACTGATTCTTTCTAGGTTGACCTTAAATCTGATCCTCCTGCATCACACTTTTTGGATGGTGTGGATAAAATGAGAGTTCCTGTGGCCAGGATTCTCACCTGGCCCTGGCTGGCTCGCTCACTACACACGTGTGGGTAATATGTTGCTATTGACTCTATATAAAGAGCTCCTCCCAGTGCTCTAGGCATCATAGTGGCAGGGCTGCAAGGCTGCAGGAGAGCAGAGCAGAGGCTGGAGTGGTGGCAGCACTGAAGACAGAGGCCTGGAGGACGGCTGTGCAGGCAGAGAGGCCCAGAGGCAGAGACCGGCTGGCTGCCTGCAGACTCGCTCTGAGTGAACGGGATTCTAGTGATTGACCTGCCTCCATGGAAATAAAGTTGGGTATAAACCCTTTCACCCCAAGAACGTTCTACTGTCATTTCTTTGGTCACACTGAATCCATAGTGAACTTGCCCAAGGCTGAAACCCACTGGCAAGGCAGATGGCAAAGAAAAAGGAAAAGCAGAGAAACTGAATCCCCCAACCCTGTATTATAAACCCTAATACCATGGCTCAGTATGAAGCAAATCCTTGTTCTTCATTCCTTCCCCTAAGGAAAGCGTAGCTGGGTGCTGGGCAGGGCACTGTGTGGAACTGTGACGGCAAATCCCAAGGAAAGCTCGGAGCAGTGGTGAGGCGAGTGAAGTAAATGCTGCTGTAGGGCTTTTGGAGCCCACAAGTGGGGACAGGCCAAGGGAGGTGGGGCTCGGGGAGGGTCTAGGTCAGCAGGGAGCACTGAGAAATACAGCAACAGGCCTCAGCAAGCCTGCCAGGGACTCTAAGTTAAGGTCAGCATTCAGAAGCACAGGCCAGGGAGGAGGGCTCAGGCAGACGGAGATGGGGCACAGAGGCAGGCCGTGCCGGGTGCTGGGTGAAGTCGATAATAACATATTTAGCACCTTGCCAGGCGGTTTGATTACACTGAATCCTCAGAATAACCTTGCAAATTTTTGTATGTATAATAAGTATGAGGTTCAAAAAGAGTCAAACAGTGCTTCTCAAATGGCAGTGAGCACGCGAATCATCTGAAGAGTGCAGATTCTGGTTTAAGAGGTCTGGCGTGGGGCCCAAGATTGTGCGTTTCTAACCAGTCCGGCTGATGCTGGTACTCTGGTCTACAGACCATGCTTTGAGTATCAAGACGTTAAAGCCCTCAGCATAAGGTCAATGCTTTTATTATTACAAGGGAAAGGGTAGAGAATGAAGGGCAGCGTAGAGCAAGTGAAGGTCCTGTGGTCAGGGTTCTCGCCTGGCCCTGGTCGGCTTGCTCACTGCCCACGTGTGGGCAATACGTTGCTGCAATAAGCCTTCATACAGAAGGAAACCAAATTTAAGAGCCCTGCTCAGTGCTCTGGGCTGCACGGCCACAGTAGAGCAGAGACCGGAGTGGCGGCAACACCGAGGACAGAGACTGAGACGGCTGCGCGGGGCAGGGAGGCCCAGAGGCAGAGACCGGCTTGCTGCAGGCAGACTCGCTCTGAGTGGACAGGATTCTAGTGATTGACCTGCCACTGTGGGAATAAAGTTGGTTGTAAACCCTTTCACCCCAAGAATGTTCCATTGTAATTCTTCTGTCTCACTGAATCCGTAGTGAACTTTTATGAGACAATTGGAAATTTGAACTCTGACCATATATTTTATGATACTGAGGAATTTTTTTGAATTTTTCTAGGTGTGATCAAGTTATTGTGGTTATACTTTTTTCTAAAAAAGGAGTATTTATTAAATGCATATTGAAATATTTGCAGATGATACAATGTATATTTGCTTCAGAATAATATAGGGGACAGTGGGCAATGGGGTCAATGAAAGAAGACTGGCTGTGATTGAGAGTTGCAGCTGGCGGTGGGTTAGCCTGGGTTCACTACCCTGTTCTCTATCTTTGTGTATGTTTGAAATTGCCTGTAATAAGTTTTTAAAAATTAATAATGCTTTTATAAGAACTACAAATACTGGGTCTCTTAGACCCAGTCGTATCTAGAAATATAATCTATTTATAGTGTTGGGCAGTAACAGGACTTTATAAGCAGGGGCGCTCTTGGCAAGAAGGCTCTGGCGGCTGCATGAAAGCTTTTCCCGGTGCACAGGAAGAGTTCTAGGTGCTCACATTCAGCACCCCCGTGAGTGAGGGCCGCTCCGGGGTGCTGCGGACAAGATGGACACCGCCCCTGACCTCTTAGAGCTCACCTCCTACTGGGACTGATCGACTAAAAGCAAGTAAGCTGATAGATAGACTTTTTAAATGATTTTTGGTTTTTGAGCTATGGTAAGGGCTGTAGTGACAACAAAGACCAAGCCTGGGAACCCTGTTGAGATGGGACCCAGAGAAGTCCCTCTGGAATTGGTGTCTTTAAGCTGAGAGACACCGATAATAAGATGAGAACAAAGCGCCAGCCCTGGGACAGTGTAGGAAGGGCCACCCGTGAGGGAAGCGTGGCAAGGCCTGCCGCGGACGAGCCTGTGTGTTAGAGGGGCTGAGGACAGCCGGGGACGGGGGGCGGGCATGAGAGCCCAGAGGACGCCGAGCGGAGTGCCCGAGAGGAGGGTAGGGCCCAGGCAGGGACACGTGGTGCAGAGCCTTTTGGGCCACACTAATGAGTCTGTTTTTTATTCTGGGAGCTATGGAACTCACTGAGGTTTCTAAGCAGGGGGTTTGCCCTGCTGCAGGACTAGAGTGGAAGTTCGGGGAGGGAAGGTGGGGCAGAGGGGATACAGAGAAACAGGAAATGGGGCTGTCTTCAGTCCGGGGTCCTTGAGCCCACGTAGGACTCACGGGGCAGCACCCTGTGTCAGATGGCTTCAGAGGCGCGTCTTCCGCGCTCTCTCCACGCCCAGCCGGCTGGCTGTTAAATAGGAGGATATTCTTGTCTGTTGCTATATAACAAACCACCCCCAAAGTTAATGGCTTAAAGTGATAGGAATTTCTCAGGAATCTGCAATCTGCGCAGAGCTTGGGGGAACAACTTGTCTGTGCTCCAGGTGGTATTTCTAGCACGTGGCCTCAGGATATTTGGACATCTTACATTGCAGTTCGAGGCTGCAGGACCACGTGTTCCAGAAGAATAAAGCATGAGTTCCAAAGTTATTTTTATCTAAGTCCAGACGGTACACAGTCTACCACCATCAGTTCTATCTGCCAGGCAGACCCGCTCTATCTTGGGGGGCTCCACGAGGGCATGACCACAGAGGGGGAGCGGCTTAGAGGCTGGCTAGTAAGAGCTCACATGCTTGGTAGACTGAGGTGGGAGAGGGGTCCCCGAGGGCCCTCAAGGGACCTGCTCAGGGAACCGCAGGTGATTGTGGCTGGCGGGCTCCCATTTTACCCAGTGAAGTCTTGCACTGGAGAAGATCTGAATTACAGCAAACCGTTTTAGAGGCTGTTTGGAAGACAAAAGGGAGACGTGAGGGGGCTGAGCAGAAGAGGATTCTGAAGGGAACTAAGATATCCAATGAGGAATTAAAGAGTTTTTGCTTTGGGCTGTGTGAGGCCAATGCCCTCTCCCTTCCCTCCAACAAAGTGACCAGTAAGTCATTTCTTCTGTTAATGCACCGTGGGTCTGTTTTGAGGGGCACATCAAATGCTGAGCTCTGTCTGTTTCAAGGAGGGCTCGGGGTGAGGGCAGATCTACCCAAGGGAGCCGGGCCACAGCAGGGATACTAAGGAACAAAGGAGAACAGAGCAAGTGAGTGAATGAGTGAGTGCATGAATCCTGGAGCTCCTGTGATCCCCACTAGCTCTCAGTCCCTGGCAAGGCCCCAGAGCCCTGCAGTCCGGCCTCCAGCTCTGCAACCGGCCAGCCTGCAGCTCACTTCCTGCCTTTATCCCAGCTTCGCCTCTGCTTGTCTTACTGCACACAGCGGGGTTGGGAGTTGAAGTGATTCGTGTGACATGAGCTCTGTTCATTCTTTCTTTAGTTTTCTGAGCGTGCCATCCATGGTGCCACGTGCAATGGAGAATTCTGAGAAATGATGGAATTCTCAGTGAGCAAGAGAGGTAAGACTGGACTGATGTAGGAGGAGGAAGAGGCGGCTGCCACAGAAGAGGCAAGAATAAAATGCTGTAACTGTCCAAAGGTGGGTCCCAGGTGGGACAGTGGAGGTACAGGGTAGAGAAATCTTTAAAGAAATGCTGGCATCTAAGCCAAGCCTTAAATTAAGGGTGACATTTGGACATGAAGAGTTAGGATTTGGGGGTTAGAGATTGGGTGAGGGGGTAATACCTGCCTTTGCCTCACCCTTCCACATCACAGTGCTACTAATCTGTGTCCAGGCCCTCTGGACCCTTTTCCAAGGCTTTCCTGGCCTGTCAGTAGAAGAAATTATCTCCAGGCTTCTCCACCCACCCCTCCACCCGGCGACCCAAACAGAGAGGGGAAGAGCTAACACTGCAAGAGCAGTGGGATGACACCACCAGAGGCCTGGGATGTAGGGAGTGAAACTGAGGCCCAGCCAAAGAGCACTGACCCATCTCCCCTTCACGAGTGTTCAGTGGGTCCCGTCTGGAATTCTCGGGTGTGTGTGCTTGCCGCCCGCTGTGACTGTGACAGTGGGTCCCGTCTGGAATTCTCGTGTGTGTGTGCTTGCCGCCCCGCTGTGACTGTGACAGTGGGTCCCGTCTGGAATTCTCGGGTGTGTGTGCTTGCCGCCCCTCTGTGACTGTGAGCGCCTGGGGGGCATGAGCTGAGCCTCACCATCTTTGTGTTCCTGGCACAGTGTAGGTGTGTGTGGATGGCGGCAGAACAGAACTTGGATTCTAGGGCTGGGCGGTGACTCTCAGCGTATGGCTCCTGGCCCTGCAGTGCCAGCATCAGCTGGGGACTTGTGAGAGATGCAAATTCGTGGGGCCTCACCCTACACCTATTGAATCAGAAACTGAAGGTGGAGTCCAGAAATCTGTTTGAACAAGCCCTCCAGGAGATTCTGATGTATGTTAAAGGTTGAGAACCATTGTTATGGGATATTTAAGCCTAGAAGACCAGCTCTGGCTTCCTTCAGGACATGCGGAACTGATGCTTTTTATGTATAGCAGACACATCTTTATACTCTTAGATCACCACCCACCCCCTTTGCCATAAACAAAGAAAAGAAAAGAAAAATGTTAAAAAGTGACCAGGAAAAAGTCAGTAATGGCAAGTTTTCATCCTTCCTGAAAAAACAGAAACTTTGTAAAAA
This sequence comes from Phataginus tricuspis, assembly GCA_029783875.1. NCBI lineage: Eukaryota > Metazoa > Chordata > Mammalia > Pholidota > Manidae > Phataginus > Phataginus tricuspis. The sequence goes on along the minus strand of JAQQAC010011420.1, from coordinate 49,823,465 downwards.
TTACATTCAACAATTTCAAAAACAGACTTTTCATAGACTAGGAAGAGAGCAAAGGGAATATCAAAGAAACCTGAGCTGTGGTTTTGTGTGAAAGTGCCATTCCTTTCAGACAAACCACCTGTTTCCTGGCCAGTCTCCACGGTCAGCCGAGGACCTGTCACCAGGTGGGTTCTTGTGGACTGGGCGGTGCCGTGAAGTTCATGACTGTCACTGTGCACGGGCAGCACGCTGACAAGATCCCAGCACTTGGGGACAGGCAGGATTGACAGGGTCTTTTTCCAGTGGTGCTCACACCCGGCAGGTGCGAACAAGGAGGATTTTCATATGCCCACACAGAATCAACCCCCAAGTAATCTCGGTTCTCACTCTGTGTTCAGTACTCTGCCGGCTGGCTTTATATGGAATATAGTCATGGTTTATTGTTATCCTCAAGGATCCCACGATCCTGTAGGATGGTGGGATGAATACACACAGCATGAACAATCTAGCTTCTAGATTAGGGCTCTTGTTTACAGTGTTTTCACAGATACAGATCCTAGAAGGATCCCAGAGTGGCGATAGCAAGTTCCAAATTCCAAAGCTGGAGCTACAAAACGAGCTTTTGGTGAATTGGAAGGGAATCTCCCTGACTTACAACCATTCACTGGGTGGCAAAATAGGAGAGCAGAGTCTCAGGAAGGCAAGAGAGGATTGTGACTTTATCTCAGAGAACATAAAACCAACCAGTTATACAAGACATCTGAAAAAAACTGTTTATAGAATGTGTTCTTTTAACTGACTCTCTTTCAGTGGACTAGCCAGATTAACTAACGCACTGTTTTTTCTGTAAGACACACGGAGGAATGGCCCCCCATCTCACCAAGTCTTGGCTGCTAGTCCAGTCTCTCATATGACTGTCAGATTTTGTATACAGAATCATTTGGGTTTGTTCCCAAACCTGTTGATGGGAATTGTGCTATTATGTAATTATACAACTCAATAAAATATTATGTTAACCAATGAAAGGAATGCAAAAAAAAATGAGTTTTTAAATGAAAATTAAGTTGAGTGCTGTGCAAAATTTTGACAAAGGTGTTTTTATTAAAATAAAATTGCTTTTGAATGATATACAAATGAGACAACTTTGTGATGAAAATTGTAAAAATCTAGGATTCTGCTTTTGGGATGAAAATTGTAAAAACCTAGTATTCTGCTTTCAAATCACTTCATAGGGCTCTTTACATTCCTGTTCTACTTCAAAGAAACCTAAGCTGGAAATTAGAGATGATGCCTTAGGGGTGGGCTTTCTGCAGGGGATGTGAGGTAGATTTAAGGCATGGGCCCTGGCCCTGTAACAAGAGATTGACACGTAAAGGCGCTTTTAAATGTTTTAGAATAAAATGTTAAATGCATTCTTTTTATGATTTCCTCATTTTTTCCAATGAATTTTATTCAGTTTAGCTTTTAAAAATATTCTATTAAAAAAACTACTATTCTTAATTTTGTTAGGTAAGGGGGCTAATGAACTACAACTGTGTGGAGCCTAAACAAAGACGAGTCAGGGGACAGGAGAATAAAAAGCTGATGGTGTTCTAGGGTTGTGCCTTAGAGGGAGAGGAACAAACTCAAAAACTGCCCCTAGATGCTCTCCTAGTGGTGGGATGGTGGGATGAATACACACAGCTTGGGCTCATAGAATACACAGATTGGGCTCATAGGTCGATGTCATTGGTCTTTGGGATTGTTCTACATTCCCCTTGTTATAATTTCTTTTTCACCAAGAAATTCCCTATCTACAATCTAGCCATCTTGTACTTTTCTTCCTAGAAGAGAACATGCTGATGGGAGAAGACTTGAGTCTGATTCTGAAGTTGTCAATATTTTTCATTGTGAATTTTACAGTAATGTTTAACTTGCAGGAGACGACACCCACTGCCTCTTCTGATGCTTCAGGTGAAAACACACCTCAAAAAGGGTGGAAGTCATCCAAGAGTGTTAATATATCTGCCAATTTTTTAATATTGGCAACAGATCTAGAATGTTTCAATACCCCCTGTGATCCAGATGAAACCAGTTTACAATCCATGATCTAGAATCCATGATGAAGGAGACATTCTTCTCTTTCTTTTTTTTCTCAGTTTGGTTCCATTTTAGAGACTGGATCCCTCTGGATCAGCAACTATATTTATTGGCCATCACTTGAGGACCTACTATACATAAGACTTTATTCCAGGTGGCTTGCATATATATAAATAATCCTCATACTCTAGCAAAATAGAACTTACTGTGTTCTTTTTATAGATGAAGCAGAAACTGAGAAATTAATTTATCCAAGCACACACAGCTAGACATAGCTGATATTAGAGGTCAGTTTTCTCTTGCTTCAACATTCTTCATTTTTACTAAAAAATACCACATTATTGATTGTATCATATTCCTTTTTTTTTGCAATTAAAGTTTTACTCTATCTGTAAATCTTTTTTTTTCTTTTTTTGCTTCACTTGGTAAACAATTACGACAAGTTAAGAATTCCAGGAGAAACAAATATTCCATATAATCAGGTGACATTCTGAACGAAGCCAGGGTCAGCCCTATGACCACATGCATGGGGAAGCATTGATGGGCTCTGCACTTGTGTGACTCCCGGAAATGCAGAGGTGTTGGCATCCCATAGCACAGCAGGCAGCTGCCCCAAGGAGGGTGAAGGGCTTGCTCTGTGATACTTCAATAGCCAATACAATAAAAACTATTGGTTATTAGCTGTTTACCATGTGCCAGGTGCTCTACCAAGCATTTGAAATGCATTTAATTCTTACAGCAAACCTATGAAGAAATTGAGGTGCAGAGATGTGAGGTAACTTACCCAAGGTCTCATAACTGGTAAGTTGAAGAGACCAGATTCAAATTAAGGGTCAGTGTGGCTCCAAAGTCCATCTTGTTAACCAGCCATCCTGTTAATCACCTTGAGAGTCTCTCTCACAGTTGTAGGATCAATTTGTTGAGTGAATATTTCATGCCTGGCAGTATATAAGCACCTCGTGTACATAAATGCATTAATGTGTAAAATTGCACTCACTGCATGAGTGTAGGAAGTTCTGTCACACACTGTACATCCCTTGGTTACAGCTGGTTCTTTATTCTTTGGTTAGAATGCGGTGATGATGACATGAGGTTTTGATCTTAGCTCCTGTTTTTATGTCACCACATTTTAGTGATGGCGTGATATAAAGGAAAAATGCAGTCTTTAAGGCAGGGCTGCTCTGTTCACATCCTGACTTTGCCAGTTTCTGGTCTTGTAGCCTTTTATAAATTGTGTTACTTTTCAGAGACTCAGTTTCCTAATCTGCAATAATGAGAAAGATAGTATTTGCCTTGCAGAGTTCTTGTAGAAATAAATGGTATTTGTAAGGGCTTGGAACATTTTAGGAACTTAATAAACCAAGATTTTAAATGTATGAATACATTGCCTGGCTCATCAGGAGTATCTGAGGAGTAACCACTGTGATCGATGCCTGTGTTGTAATTATTTTTGATTCTCTCCTCTGGTTGGTTGATTGGTTTGTTCAACCAGAGTTTATTCAGCACCCACTCTATGCAGGCACAGAGCAGGTGGGCATAAAAGAAGGCCCTGTAGATGAATGTGGGTTTTGCCCTCAGAAAGCTTACATTCCAGTGGGAAAGACAGAAAACAAACAAATGTATTAATGCATGACATTGTGGTAAGTGCTGTAAGGAAACCCGTGATGTGCTGTGAGACAGAAAGGTGGGTGGCGTAAGGGGGCCCACCCGAGAGAGGATGGCCTGGAAATGTCCCTGGAGAAGGTGACACATAAGCTGAGAAGGACAGAATAGGACAAATTGTCCAGGAAGAAGGGGGCCTGGTAGGACTGGGTACTGGGGTAAGGGCTCGTGTGGCTGGGGAGGGAGGCTAATGGGGTGAAAGAGGGATCAGGAACAGGCAAAGACTAGACTTTGCGGGGCTTTTCAGGCCATGGAGAGAGGACTGGATTTTATTCTCAGTGCCATAATGGGTATTAACAGGAGACTGGCTTGACTGAAATGGTACTTCAACAAGATTGCTCTGGTTATGTGGGAAATAGGTGGGAACAGGGCAGGACCACAGCCGGGCTGCCCAGGGGAAGCCATGTACGAGGTCTGGACGAGGAGGATGGGGCCTTGGCCTACAGTGTGCCAGCAGAGGTGGGGACGAGTGGATAGCTTTTAGGAATATACTGAGTTTGTACACGACTCAAGGGCAGGGCCTAGCCCATATTTAATTTAGGGTCACACTAGGAAGGGGGGTACCTGCCCTGTGGGTGTTCAGTAAGTGTTCATGGAAGTAGGTAGTAGAAATTGGATGTTTTAGGACAATACTAACTATAGAAGATTCCAGCATAACAAATTTTAAGAGTATGGGCTCTGGAGTTAGGCAGACTGCCCCACCCTGCCCCCACTTACTGGTTGTGTAACTCTGAGCTCTTCTAGTCTTTCATCTGTAAAATGGAGATGTTCTTCGATGAAGATGAAATGACACAATGTACTTAAAATGCTGTCCATGTGCCTGGTACGCAGTGAACTGTCGTTCCGCTGTGCTGAAATCCGGGCGGGCCTCCCTGCCGGGGCACACGGCTCCCCAGCGCCCGGGATCCGGTCGCCCATCGTCCCTTCTCTGTTCACCGTCGAGCCCAAGAGCAGTTTCATCAATCTGCTGTCAGTTCCAAGGCCCTGCTCTTCCTCCCTCATTGAAATAAGGAAACTAATAAAGGAGGGAGCACCTCTTCTGCTTTCGAGCAAATATCACTTGCTCACACAAACCTCCACCCTCCCCGGCCAATGCCAAGATCCAGGCAGCAAGCGACTTCTTCAGGCTGGTCGCCATCCCCTTCACCCCAGCACCTCCCCTTGCAGAGGACCCTGGTATGGGTTATGCATTGCTGTGTAACAGAGTAACTCAAAACCTGGTGGCTTAGGACAGCAACCGTTTGTTACTGCCCAGTTCCTGGGGGTCGGAAGGCTGGAAGCAGCTTAGCTGAGCGGCCGGCTCAGGGTCTCTGCGGGGCCACTGGCAGGCCTCTGCTGGCGCTTCATCCTCGGGAGGCGGGACGGGCGGATGCAGTGCTGCCAAGATGGCACTTCCGACGGCTGGTGGAGGGCGCGCGGTCATGTCCCCACGGGCCTCTCCCGCGGGCTGCCTGAGTGTCCTCACGGCGCATCAGCGGGCTCCCTGATGAACGCTTCGACAGAGAGCCAGCAGGGAGCCATAATACTTCGGATCCTGATGTTGGAAGTCACACACATATCACCTCCAACACATCCTATTTATTAGCAAGAGTAAGCCGCCCAGTCTAGCCCACACCGAGGGGAGAGAAATTAGGCTCCACCTTTTGAAGAGAGGCCTGTTGAAGAATTTGTGGACACATGTTAAAGCCACCACAACCCGTACGATGCCTTAAACTTAAACCTTGACGTAATTTTCAGGCACTCTGAGGTCTGGCCTGAGCTCCTCACTGACAAAGGAGCCCACCTCTCCTTTTCATACTCCTCCTCACGATGCACACTCATATTTTTTCATGACTTAACTCCTCTTTTCCTTTACTTAGTTTTATTGGCATAAAGCAGGCAACTTACACCACATGGCTGGCCCCTCCCTGAAGATGACCAAGTAATTTATTTTTTGAGGTACCCAACTGCTGTGATGCAAAGGAGGTAAATTTTGGGCACTCTAAGGTATTACAGTAATGCTCATTACAGATTATAGAGGGCTTACTTCATGCTGGGCATTTTACTAAGCATTTTATATGTAATACCCTGTTTGATGACTGTTCGTGCCAATGCTGGGAGGTAGAGACAGAATTATCAGATATCCCCCAAAACCCGTAGCCAAGATGAGGATTAATGCTGTGCCTTCCCCACACTGATCAAGGCACAGTTGGAGAGAAGCTATGGGAAAGGGAGATTTAAAAAATGAAACTGAAGGAACAGACAGATCCCAGAAGTAGCCCCATCCATGCGCAGGAGCTTTATACACAAAACAGCAGGCACTGCAAGTTGCTGAGAAAAGTATGGACCATTCAATAGTTGGTGTATGGGAACTGGATGTATATATGGGGAAAAATCAGGTTCTTACCTCACACTGTACATGGCAATCAGTTCTAGGTAAATCAAAGAATTGAGTGTGAAAAGGAGAACTTCAAAACTTTTAGAAGAAAATATAGGAGAGGAGAATATCTGTTTGATCTCAAAATAGGAAAGAATTTTCTAAACAAAGAACAAAAAGTGCAAATCATGAAGGAAAGTATTGTCGAACTCAGCTCCATTAAAATGAAAAACTTCTGATTGTCAAAAGACAGAGAAGCATATGAAAAACAAGCTACAATCTGAGAAAATAAATTTGCAAAACATAACTGACAAAGGACAGAAAAAATGTATGTTTTATGGTACATATGCATTTATATATAACACATGTTTTATCATACACATGTGTGTAACAAGTATCTTAAAAAGAAAGGCAACTATTGAAAAAATAGAGGCACAGAAAGGCATCTAGCAGAAGAGAAAGCATGAATGTCCAATAAACATGTCTACACATTGTACACACTCAGTGTCATTTGTAATTAAGGAAGTGCAGATTAAACCAGAAAGAAATACCATTTTATAGCCCCCCAAAGTGATAAAACATCTTTAAAATGTGTTGGTGAAGCTGAGGAATAACATACACTCTTACACACTGTTGGTGGGAGTATAAATTATTTCAACAACTTTTGGAAATAATTTGACATTATCTAATAAAGGTGAGTATGCACCTAAAATGTTCTGTGATCTGGAAATTCCTAGGAATGTGTGTGCACACACACACACACACATCATAGACCAACTCTTACACATGTGCAACATGCAGCAAGTACAAAAGTGTTCGCAGCAGCATTTTTTTTATAGCAGCAAAAACAGTAAGAAATAATCTAAATGACTATCAAAAGGAGAATGGATTTTTGCCACTTATACAATGAATGTCTTGTTGCAATGAACATGAATGAACTTCAAGCTATGTACATCAATACGGATGCATTTTTTAAACCAAATGTCAAGTGAAAAATTCACATTGCAGAGGAATATATGCAATATGATAACATTTATGTAAAGTGCAATAACAGGCAAAAACTGAACCATATATCATTAAGACATGTGGAAATCCATTTTTTAAAAAGCAGTGGAATGACATATACAAAGTTTAGAGTAGTACTTACTTTTGGGAGAAGGAAAGTTTGGAGAAAGGCATGAAGGTGGGCGCCAAGGGGGCTTGAAGAGAACCGATGATGGTCTCTTTTGTGAGCAGAGTGGTAGATCTGTGAGAATCCACATTATAATTATTAATTACTTACACATTTTGTGAGTATGAAATAAGGAAGAAAAATGGACATAAGAGAGGAGAAAATAGCTGGAATGGATGGCTATCTATTTAATAACCCAAGGAAGCAATATCTTTTGGAGATATTAGCCCAATATCCTGTCATCTTCTTTATCAACCTTCCTCATCCTTTCTCCCTCTCCTGCCAAAAAGGAAAATGAAACCAAATAACCAAATAAATAAATAACCCACAAAAAAATTGAGTAGTATCAGTAAACATTTAAAAGGTAAACCAAATACAAACAGGTTGGTAAAATCAAGATACCAGAGATACCTTCCTAAAGGCTGGGGAAATGTTTTACCATGACACTGACTCTCAGTCGGGTGTATGTGTACTGCATGATATGAGCAGGAGGTGGTGGGATCCAGTGAAATGCTATTTTACAGAGAGTCACCTTGGAATCAGGGGCGTGAAGGGCTGTTGTCTTTTGACTCTTAACAGTAAATAATTTTGTTCTGGATAATCCAGAACACCCTGGCTACATGCATGCATCCTTCATCTGTCCTCCAGCATTTACTGAGTTTCTCCTTTATGCCCGGACTGAGCAGGTGCTGGAGATGAGCAGAGGAGGCAGAGGTACATGCTGCAGACGGTGTGAGGTTGGAGTCAGGCCTCGGGCACAGCTGGGAGCCCAAAGTCACAAGCGGCTTGTTCTGCTTGCCTGAGAGGCCAGTCGGTTTCATCACAGACAAGATGGTGTCTTTATAGGTCTTTATGCATCTTGAAGGATAGATGAAAAGCTTTCAGACATGTGGCCTTCAAACGTTTTTTCTTTTTTACTGTGAACTTCTTAAAGAAATTCTGAAAAGCTATGCACAGATATTTACATCTAAAATTTTTCATCACAAGTTTAAGTAATGGGAAAGAATGTAATTCCCTGTTTATTATAAATACTAACATTTTAAAACAAGCCTCTTAGGTAATTTAAAAAATGTTGCCAATGGAATCTATATACCATAGTAATTTGATATATAATCATTCATTAAAAATATATAAAAAGAAGTTCTCTTAAGATATTGACATTTAAAACAAGACTTTAATATAATTTAAAAAATGCTTCCAGGGGATTCTGTATACCATAGTGACTTGATATCATCATCCTTTTAGAAATAATAGAACAAGCTCTTCTTAAATGTCATATCATTCTTCCTTCTGATTCGTATTTCCATTGCTTTACCTTACAGAACTTCATCCTTATAAAACATACTTTGTGCCATATTTTTCTGTACACAAAAAGTTATATAAACCCAAGGTCCATACTGTCTAAGCATTAAAACATTTCTTGTAGATTGAGGCATCTGATGATTATTGGCATATGATGAAAACAACATAAATGTATGCTTTGGTAAATATTATTACACAAAAATTTTATTAGGAGTGGAGCTTTTCATGAGATGGATAGATTGTTTTTCTTGTCTTTGCTTTTAAAAACAATAAAATAATATAGTCATACTATTATTTATTGCTAAAATGGAATAAGATTCAGAATCAATACCGCACCCTATTTCATCTTTTTTTATAGGTGTAAATGCTGAGAAGTTTTGTTCGTGTTTGAACAGTGGGATTGGAAGTTTCGTTTTAGAAATGTCATTTAATTCTTTGAATTCTTTTTGATCTAAATGCTAAAAATCACTTGGTCGTTTGTTTTCTTAAAATTATTTTAAAGTAACTCTCAGTGGATAATTCACATCTTCAATTTTGCTGAGAGCAAGGAATCAATACCACTTGATTTGTGAAAATGTTTGCAACTGGTTATTAGAATGAGTCACTTTCTCAACAATAACAGCACTATTTGGGAGTGTGGCCTTGCTTGGGAACTGGGTGGTTTCTGAACCCTGAGGCAAGGCCCCACTGCCAGATTCCAGACGGCAGAGAGGAAGGCCTTTGTTCTGTGACGTGGGAAGATGTCCTTTGTAAGAGGGGCAAGTACAGCTCGGACCTCCCTCTTTCTTAGGTAGATTTGGGAAGGAGTGAATATGGGCTTTAAGAATCTGGAAATTGATTCCCTTAAGACTACTTAAGACTCAGCTGTGGAAAGTTCTCCAGACTCTTCTACCTGGAGTGTGTTCTGGGGCCTGGCCACGGCTGGGAGCCCGTCAGCAAGGGAGCCTCTCAGGCGGATTCACACACACATCAAAGTTCTAGAAGCACCACTAGACCACTGCTTCCTCCCTCCCGGGAACACCATGTAGCTGGGACGTTGGCTCTTGTGTGGGCTCGTCCCCAGTGCAGGCAGTCACCTCAAGCCTCTTCCGAATCTGCTGCTCACGCTTCTACCTTCAATTCTCCACGAAGTCACCTGGGTCGGTGTCGAGCAGCCTATGAGACCAGCTGAGCTAAGCTTTCTGACTCTGCAAATAATTTGAAGACTGCTTATGTAAAACTAGACGATCCCTAAGGGGCGCTTGGTAAGTGGCAGCTGAGAGCTCTCACTTCCTTCTTACTAATGGTCAGAATTGGGAAAGAGATCTGTTTTCCTCCCTGAGTGTCACTCCAGCCTGTGATTTTGAATTACTGGGTGTTAAGATTGGCAAGCCCTGCCTGTGTCACGGAGAGGTTTCCTCCTATCATCCCTGTGAATGTTGCAACCTTGTCATTAGAAGAGCTGCAAATAGAAGAGTTTTTTTTTAGGAAAATAAAAGCCTATTCAAAGAGAGGGTCGAAAGCTACTGGCTCTAACAAGAAGAAACCAGCTGTGATTGTATTTGTGAAATGTTTCTGCATTCCCTGTATTTTTGCTGTGTTGACAGTTGTGCCATCCAAGCTTGGCCTAGCCCTCTGCCCTCTCTTTTGGCTCCACACTCACTTTTCATGTGCGTGGGACTCCAGATCTGTAAACAAGGGGGCCTGGCGCCAAAGCCTCCTCTTGGGTACAAAAAAGCCAGTGCTGTCTGGAAGCCAAGGAGCAGTCGGTGAGAGCAGGCGTTGCCTTCACGTCACTTCCACTTTGCCCTCCCCACAGGAAGGCCTGCGGCATGGTGGACAGAGCAAGGGTGGCTGGGAGTTCAAACCCTGCTCATTGGCTGGGCAGTGTGGGCAGGTCACCTAAGCTCTCGGAACTTTGGTCTCTCTCTCTGAAACAGCCATCAGCTGGAAAGGCCACAGGAGGATTGACCGAGACTCAGCGCATCAGTCGGTAGGTAACAGGATGCTCTAAAAATGATTTTCCTCCTCCTTCCAACAATGGACAGTGTTTCTTACCATCATTACTTCATAGGATCATGGGATCTTAGTTTGGGGCAAGTTCTTTAAAATCATCTCGTTTGCTCTTGCAAGTGGAGTGAAAAATCATGCGCACTGTTGAGCCCAGTTTCTGATTTGACAATACCCTCTGCATCTAACGATGACTTTAAATGATGGTGGCCAAGAGGGGACATACTTCTCTACCACTGCTTGGCCCAGATCCCTGGTACAGGTTACAAGAATTGTCAGAACATGAGTAGACAAGTGGGGTAGATGAAAACAACACCGAGAGTCCTCGAGTGCACCTTATTTGCTGTTTTGCGCAGCATTTTGAATAGTAAAATTATTTATTAATATCAGGGCTTCTCAACACATGGGCCCTAGTCGGCACTGCAGATCACATGGGAGCTTGTTAGAAATGCAAAGTATCTGGCCCCAGCCCCGACCTGCTGAGCTGGAAACCTGGGAGGTGGGGCCAGGGATCCAGTTCTAGCAAACCTTACACGTGATCCAGATGCACACCGGTGGCTGGGAGTCAGTCGTCTACAGCGTAACACCGTACAACCATCCTTTCCAAATGGAAAGTAAAATGACATGATAAACATCTTAGCATCACATTCCTCACCTCCTTGATATATACTGTGAAAATTCCCAGGGTTTTTTTGTCTGCTGATTCTCGCAGCCATGAGCACAGTCACCAGAGAGAACTCCCTCCACTGCCTTGAAGGCGGGCACTGCGGGCTCTGTTTAATCACCAAGCAGTAATACGGAGAACCATTTTGAAAATTAAGCAAATGAGTCTGCTCTTCTGTTCTCTAGAAACACCTTTCCTCTGGGAATTATAAATTTGTTACAAATCGTACAGATCACCAGGCTTCCATTTCCCCACTGTCTCTAGTGGTCTGGAATGTGGTGACATCCCTGGCGATGTTCTGGTGCCCCCACAGGCAGAGACTCTGGGCCCCTCCGAGGGGTGCATCACTCAGTCCCACCTACTGCTGGTTCTGGATTTCCTGCTTTATGGTTAAAATTCAGGCGGAAAGCCAGAAGTTAAAAGCCTGCGTCACATTCTGCCCTTAGTCACATCCTCTTATCATTGGCTGTTTATGTATCTGCCTCAGTCCCCCAGATCGGGTTACTTGAGGGCAAGAGTCACCCGTCTAATTCCCCTTCGAGAAGCAGGCATGAAACAGAGGTTCCTGAGGGAGCCTGAAGGCCAGGGAGGCCGAGAGACTCCCTGAGGGCCCCTGGCAGTGCCGGGGCTGCTCCCTGTGGCACCCGTGTCACACCGTCTCTGTCGTGAGGGTGGTGGCACCTCATCTCCACGTGGCGTTCTCCGGGGACTTTGTAATGATTGACTGTTCAGCCCCCAAACTGCAGAGATCAGGCTTTGTAAACAGAGTGGAAGACGGGGATTCATAGCTAAAAGCTTCCTAATGAGGGTAACACAAACATATTTTCAACATTGAACTACCAAGTTTGAATAATTCAGGGAAAAAAAATCTGTTGAACTAGATGTGACTGGGCTATTTTAATGACAGTAGATTTTTAGGATGTGCTCGAGCTGAGATTGCTTGAGAGGACTGCAGGCAGTGTGGGGGTGACCAGCCTGGCACACGGGGAACGAGAGGGCCAGCACTCCCGCTGCCCAGGGTCACACAGCGGCTAATCCCACACCAGAACTCAGACCTAGAGACGCACATGCCCACCTCTTCCCACCGGGCCACACAGCCTGCCACAGGCCACCAGAGGGGCTCAGGCCGCTGGGTGCCGCCCCCTCCCCGTGACTCCAGCCTGCAGCCAGGCAGCGGAGACACCTGAGTCTCGCCTTGCTTCTCCTGTCCCTCTCCCGTTCCTTCTGGTTTCTCTTTGCCGAGCCTCAGTGTCACAGTCACGCAGGGCACATGGTGGTGCGGCCATTCCCAGCCTTACAGGACGTTAGGAAGCAGCCCCGTGGCCCCTCTTCATCTACTTGCCTCTCTCGCAGTGGACTGGATCTCTGTGCCCCTCCTCCACAAGGCCGCTCCCAGGGCCTCCCTGCCCCCAGGGGCTGCCCTCCGCAGGCCCTGCCTGCATCCTTTCTCAAACCTGCTTGTTCCTGGGCTGCCCCCTGCTGCGGCGGCTGCGGGCTGGGCGGGAGGAAGGGGCCCCGGCGGCCGGGGCGTGGGAGGGAGCTCCTCGTGGGCTTATTGGCCCCAGAGGGAATAACCCCCGCGGCAGCTCTTCCTTTTCTCTTGCTGGCTAAGTGGGTGGGTGTGCAGCAGGCATTTGCTAGGGAACGTCGGCAAAAAATGTAACTTTTCTAGCTTCAATTGTGTAGACAGATTGAGAGGCCTTCCAATAGTTCAGAATTGCCGAATCTGGCTCCATCCACCCACTTATCCCCCAGGAAGTGGTGCATCGAGTTAGATGTGTTTTGATTTGTTAACAGTGGCCTGGGAATGTAAATCATGAGGGTGATACTTGAAGAGAAACCCCCTGCTCACTGCACGTGGGACCCGGTGCGCAGCACCGTTAGAGCCAAGTGGGAGGCCACCTCTGCTTCAGGGGCAATGGCAGGGCAGGAATGGAGGCTTGGCGGAGGCAGCGGTCAGTGTGAAGTTCAAGAGCAGAGGGGCTGCAGTTCAATCCTGACTAGGCAGGGATAGGAAGGAAATAAAAAAAGCCATAAAACATTGAGGAGGTGGGGGTGGTGACAACTGTGTGTTTAACTTCCTAGGATGTAAAGTCCCGGAACTATTTGCCCAGCCCATGCTCCCAGCTCTACTGCAGCGTCCACATTGTTGCAATTTTGCCCCCTCAGAGCTTAGCAAACACTATCCCAAGACAGCTGTGGCTTCTTTCTGTCTGTCTCCACCTCCCTCTGCACGTTGTGTGTCTTTTTGTCATTTTTTGACTCCCACACTTTATCTCCCTTGCTGTCTTTTAGATACATAACATTTTTTTGCATGGTTAAGTACAGAAATAAATCCAAGCTCTCAGCCTTTTATCAAAGTAATAATGAATACTACTGATAGAAATAACACAGAATATAGATTTAACAACAGCTAAAACTTCATACAGGGGGGAAAATGGCTATTGACTAAAAACTGAGTGAAGAGTCAGTTCTTGACAAAAGGTAGACATCCATATCTGATTGGGAAAAATTAGATTTGGTAGAAATAATGGTCACAAAGTGAAACTTACAAAGGCACATGTTGTTATTGGTAAATTTGCCTGATAATGAATCAAATTTCACTGTGAAATTTGAATAGAAAAGAATTGATGCCAATGAAAATAATTCCAATAAGCTATAATAAAAATGGTAAAAACTGAAAACTAATTGTGCTCTAGGGAAAATTTATCAGTGAATCTCATTACTTAATAACATTGGTTCTAGAAATTACTTCCTTGATGGAGGAAATCTATCAGTGTTGGTATAAGTCTGACTATAATGTTTATGGTCAAACCTTCATTGCAATAAAGCAAAACAATCTCAGGGTGCTGCACAGGCCGCCCGCTGGGCAGGCAGCTAGGCACATGCTAAACCGCAAGCCCAGGGTGGGGCCTGGGAATCTGTATTTCTAAGAGAAATACCTTTGGAACCTTAATTTAAACAAACCATTAAAAATGTTTTCGGGGTAACTAGGAAAGTTTGAACATTTATAGGATATGAGATAGTATTAAGTAGATATTATTATTGTACTTTTAGGTATAATAATGATGTTAAAATCATGTGCTTTAAAAGTTATGGACTAAATTGTATTTTCCCAAAATTCATATATTGAAGCTTTCAGCCCACAAGTGACTGTATTTAGGGAAATAGGGCCTTAAAAGAGACAATTAAGGTTAAACGTGGTCATAAGGGCGGAGCCCTACCCCAGTAGGACTGCGTGTCCTTGTAAGAAGAGGAAGAGACGCTATGACTGGGTGCAGAGAAAAGGCGGCGAGAGGACACAGGGGAAAGGCAGCCGCCAGCGAGCCCCGCAAGGGCCTCAGGGGAAATGAACCCTGCTGACATCTTGATCTCAGACCTCGAGCCTCCAGGACTGTTAGAAACTAGACTTCTGTTGTTTAAGTCACTGAGTCTATGGCATTTTGTTATGGCAGTCCTGGCAGACAAGACAGGCCTTCACACAGTAGAGATACCTACTGATTTATTTAGGTGTGGAAGAACGTGATGGCTGAGATTTGTTTTAAAGTACTCCAGAAATAGAAACTGAGAGTAGGGGATAGATGAAACAAGACTGACTAAGACCTGACAACTCTTGGAGCTGGGTAGTAGGTACATGGAGGTTCATTATACTATTCTCTTTTACTCTGGTGTATGTTTGCAGAACATGAAAACATCCAGATAAGTTTGAAAACTTGACATGGACAACTGTCCCTATCATATCCAAGTAGAGAATGACTGAAAAGGGATTTCCTGTAATCTTGTGTGCTAATCTGGTCTGCTCTGGCCTGGAATAAACATTACTAACATGTATTCATAAATAAAAAGTCAACTAAATATAATAAGGCAGTGGGGAAAAGAATCAAAATGCCAACGGCAGGCAGTGGGATGCAGCCAAGGGGCAAGCAGTTGGGCGAGAAGAATCGGCATCTGCTGGACACCTAATGCGTCCTCTGTGCTTCGTGAGCACTGTATTTGGAGGCTCACACAGGTCTGTGAAGTAGACTTTTAACGTTTTAATCTTTTAAAAAGTTTTAATATGAAGAAACTAAGGCCCAGAAAGGATGAATCAATTCCCAAGATCACACATTAGGAAGTGGCTGAACTGGGATTTGAATATCATCTGTTTGCCTCTAAAGCCTGCATTCTTTTCCCCATCCATTCCCTCCTCCCTGAAGTTTGCCAAACGCCAGATCATAAAGGGCAGAGAAATTCTAAGCAGGATAAGACCATGGAGTGACGGAGTCCCTAAGTTCTAAAGGACTGGGGCTCGGAGGTGTGTTCTGGAGGCAGAGTAAAGGGCAGGAGAGCAGCCCGGCAGTGGGGAGGGAGGGCACGGTGGGGGCCTTGGTAGCAGACAGGGAATGAGAGGCCGCCGCGGGGGAGTGCCGTGAGGGCAGGACTGGGTTATGGGCAGTCGAACTGAAAGCGAAGGTGTCCCAGACTTGGACCTGGACAAGAAGGGTAAAACTTTCAAATCTCGGTGGGGAAATGATGCCTCTGTCAACAGGTAAGGGAAGCCAGGAGGAAGGTACTTCAGGCAGGGAGGGGAGAAAGGGAAAAATCCAGTGTAAACATGTAGAATTGGAGATATCCTTGGAACAGCCTAGTGGAGGAGCCCAGATGGCAGCCTGGTTGACAAAATTTCAGATTTCAGAAATCATCTGGTCCATCCATTCATTCAAGAAATACAGATCCCGGAAGTAGCTAGTGAGTACCCTGGGGATACAAAGGTCTGGCTCCTCAGGTCCAGTTTACACCGTGGGGCCAAACGTACTCACTCATTCTCTGCAAGCCCAATGTGTCCCGGGCACTGTTCTGGGTGTTGGGGCCATGACAGGTTGCCTCGGTCATGGAAAAGGCCTTTTAACTGGCCTTTCCACTTCCACCCTGGCATCTCTTCCATTTTCTTTCCTACAGTAGCCATCCGAAGTGCTATGTTACATGATAGGGTCTATGTAAATGGATGAAATGTAAAAGGAACCCCTCAGTTGTGCTGTGGAATGCATGCCCCATGTGATTCCATGCCACAGCCCTGGAAAAGTGACCATGTTAAAGGGGCAGACCACGTCCCTCTTCTGCCAAAACTCTCCGGGAGCTCTTCTCCGTTCCTTGAGCACAAGAGCTGCACTCAATCCTGAGAAGTTCCGCCCTGGCACGTCTCGCTACCTAGAAAGCTCTTCTGCTAGACAGCCACCCATTCTTCCTTTACTTAAATGCCACCATTTCAGTGAGGCCTTCCTTGACTACCTGTCTTAAACTGCAATTATTGCCATCTTACTTGCTACATTCCTCCTCTCGTACACCCTGCTCTATTTTTTGCCTTATTACTTGTTTATTATCAACATAATATTTTAATTTTAAAATTATCTGTCTACCTTCATGGAACAGAAGCTAGACAAGGGGAGGACTTTTTGTCCCATCTGTCCACTGCTCTGATCCCAAGAATTAAGGAGAGTCCCCGGCACATAGAAGGTGTTCAATGAAGGAAAGAATTCATGAGTATTACCGCACAACAGGAAAACTGAGAATAAAGTCATGGACGAGGTGTGAAAGAATAAAAAAGGGGTGACAATTCAATCTACCTGAGTGTGTCAGGAAAAGTTTTGCAGAAGAGGTGACAATTAGCCTGGGACTTGAAAGACAGGTAGGTAGGTGAGTAGGTAGGCTGGGTAATGGCCCCCAAAGATAAGCCGGGTCCTAATCCCTGGAGCCTGGGAAGCCACTTTGAATGACAAAAGAGACCTACAGGTGTGATTCAGTATCTTGAGATGGGGAGCTGATCCTGGTCACCCAGGCAGGCCCTCTGTGCCCCCACAGGTCCTTGTCAGGGGCAGACGGAGGAGGACTCAGTGGCAGCAGAGGTCCAGCACGCTTTGCTGGCTTCGAGGATGGAGCAAGGAACATGGACCAGGGAAGGCAAAGAACACAGCTCCAGAGGTTGGGAAGACAAGCAGGTGGGGTTTTCCCCCCAGCTTTCTGCAGAAGCCCAGCCCTGTCGACGCCTTGATTTGGAATTAGTGAAACGGATGTTGGACTTCAGACCTCCAGGACTGTAAGGGAGCAGATGTGTTCCGTTTTAAGCCACCACGCTGTGGTGATTCAGTGCAGCAGCAGTAGGAAGTAGGCAGCAGCCAGGGGCACCCTAGTGAGAGAAACAGACACACACAAGTCACCACAGTGTCAGGACCCTTGAGAGTCCCGAGGAGGCTGACATACGGGGTTTCAGCCGTTGGGAATGGAGAAGGACAGGGCTGGAGGGCAGCAGGGCCTAGTGCAGGGCTTTGCAAGTCATGCAAGGACGCTGGGTGGCAGTCTGGAGGTATGGGGGAGTGTGGTAAACGCAGGGCTGTGCTGCTGGGCTCCTTTAGCCCCAACGGGCTAATGCTCTTGGCTTCAGGGAGTGTTGCTGGCACCCAGCCCTACTGTCCGCCCCTTCCACTCTCCTTCCTGAAGACAGCTGCCTTGCCCAAGCTCAGACCGGCTTCCTCAGCAGCCTGGGTCCAGGGACTAGTCTGCATGGGAGGGTAAAGGCTGTCGGTCTCACCCCAACCCAGGGGAATGCTGACAGGTCATCCCAGCTTCAGGAACTACTCTTGGGATTGATCAGCCAGAGCCTCAGTGACTTCTCCAAGTGTCTATCCTTCTCAACTTCACTGTGTGTCCAGGCCTGTATCCTTCTCTCCCTTCCAGGAAATGGGCAAATTCCAGGTGAGAATTAATGAGTCCTGGACAAGGGTAGAGACAGAAGGAACTCTGCGAGTGCTTATCAGCTTTGACACAGACAGCCCCACGGAGGGAGGGCCATCATTCCCAGAGCAGCGTGGCCCACTGCATGGACCTAGAGGACATCCGTCCTCACCATGGCCCAAATCATTGCATTTTGCCCCTCAATTCTAGTCTACTTTTGTAAAATGAGTTTGCTTTCTTACTAAAAATAGGTTCTCTGTCTCCCTGGTGAACAATCAGCTTTGGGAAGCAGCAGATTTGATCAACTGTTCTTCCTGGAACAAGAAGCCTACTGTACTGGGAAACCTACACTAGGACGTGTTCTTACAATTTCTCCTTGAATACCCCCAATATCCAGGACCTCATTATCTTCCTGCAGGTTGATGTATCCTCACTCTTAGCAGAGCTCCTCATGTTAAGCCTGGTACTGCCCATAGTTTCCACTTGGTCAGTTCTAACTGAGACGTAATCAGCAGTGTGGAAGAAACTGTTCAGGGACCCTGGTTAGGGGTTCAAATCCAGACTGTTCCTAATAGTGACCTTGGTGCATTTATCTCATTTTGTTTGCTCAGATGTAAAATGGGGATAAAATACAATCTACCTTATGGGGTTGTCGTTAAAAAATCATGTTTAAAGCATAATACCTGGCACATGGCAAATGCCTAATATATGGTGGATATTATTATGGATGTTAGATGTCATGAACACATCTTTTCGAAAAGCATTACACTATGGTATATGCCCTCTTCAGAGGAGAAAGTGGAAGAGATGAACAGAGAAAGATAGAAAAAGAGAGATGTCTTCCCTTTGAGTTGTGAGGGGATGGACGTGTGCCTGCCTTTTTAGATTAAATGTATGTTAAACATAGAAACATGTGGGGACTCTCAGTCAGGACATGCGGAGGGTATAATCAAGGTGTCTCCCAGGGCTTAGTTCCGTCTACTTAGAAAGAGAAAGAATTTGCTTTCCATTTACCCAACAGCTGACCTGCATAATAAGAAGGGATTGATTTTCTCAGCATTCCATGAGCTCTGGGTCTTTCAAGAGAGCCGAATGTACTCCAGTGGGCAGATGAACCCATCATTGGGGAGCTGGAAGGGGGCCCGGGCAGGAATCAGGCTGCAGGCGCGGCTTTCAGAGAGAATGATCCCACTCTTCCCCACATTTACCATGTATGTTTGAAAAAGAATTCCTTAAAGTCTGGCAGTTTACACCACGTGTCCAAGCTAGACTCATGTTTCATAACCAACTCAGCTGCTGACCCAGTTCAATAATAATGATCAATTTTCATAAATCTAAGACTTTTTTCGTAAGAGCCCAGCAGAAGAGGCTGCAGGGTGGTGGCTGGGGAGAGGCCGTTTGTGGTGCGCGGACACCTGTTTGGCTGGTGGTGCTGAACACGAACTCTCCGTGTAGCATGAAACCACTGGTGGGGGAGAAAGAAAAATTCCATTGACCCACTGGTGGTTTTGCCCACCTGGAGTCCACACAAGTTGAAAGACAGAAACTGAAAGAAGAAAATGCTTCATTCCAGAGAATTCAGTGATTTTTTTCCCCATTAAAGAAAGGTTGCTTCCTGGGGGTTTTATAGGAAATAAGGTATAACCAGTGGAGAAAAGACAAATGTTTAACAACAGACTTGGGGGAGCCCTGCTCTGGAGCAACTGCCCATTTCCATGGGTAAATACTCTCACCATATGGTCTATGTCAGCTACCGACACGACGTCACTGAAGGTGGTATTGCAAAGAGGTGTCCAATAACACACCATTTTATAGTCTCCAACCCCCAGACACAATAGGTTAATCCATTCAAGAGCTGGAAAAAGCTAAATGAGGTAAAATAATTGGGAAGTGGAGAATTTTGAGTATTTATTACTTTTGCTTTTAATATATTTATTTAGGTGTAAGTTTGTATAATTTAATTTTTACTTATGGCTGTGTTTTAACAGTCAGCTCTCTGAATTCCTGATAAGATAGCAATGAGTACATGTGAGCCAATATAAGTGTCTCTAGCTCACCCCTGACCCTGGTGGCACTTGAAGACAAAAGAATACATTTTTCTTGGGTACTGAGGACGGGAGGCATTTAAACTTCTCTCAGGTCCATTCCTCACCCCCACCCACTCACTCACTCATCTTTTGTTTATTCAACAAACACTTATTGAGTATCTGCTGGGCACTGGAAACACTGAAATGACCAAGAGGATCTTGGGACAGACAAGGGAGCAGACTATGGGCAGAGGGATAAGATACGTGGTCGGGACAGAAATGGGCAAGGTGACAGGATGTAAGGAGGGTGGCCTCCTGGACTGGAGCCTGGGGAGGCGTACGGCTGCTCAGCACGCTGGCTGCTTCACTAAAGGTTTGACCTCTGAGATTTTCTTGACATGATCCACCTTCCTTTACTGATACATTTTCTTCCCTCAGCTTCCAGGGCATCACCCTCTCCTAGTTTTTCTCCTACCTTGTTAGCTGTTCCCTCTCAGTCTCCTCGGCTGGTGCCTGCTCACCTCTGCAACCCTCAAGTGCTGCAGGGTCCCAGATCCCAGCCCTCGGCCTCCTCCTTTCCTGCCTGCCTCGCCCAGTGGTAATGTCTCCAGCGTCAGGCTGTAGGTCACCTACTTCCAGCGCGGACGCCTGCTCTGAGCTCTGTGCTCATCTACCCAGTTGCCCGCTTGAAACCCTCCAGGATGGCTAGCAGGTATCTCAGCCTCCAGTCACGGAACCCCTGGCCTCTGTCCTTCGGCCCTTGCTGCGTCTCCATCTTCCCCATGCCAGGCAATGGCAATTGCATCCTTGTAGGTTTCTTCTGTGAGCATTCTTGACTCCTCTCCCCATGTCCAGTCCACTGGTGAACATGCTCATCTTCAAAACTAAACGGCAGCCATATATTATGACCCCCACCACCTGCACCGCAGACAAGCTATCACCATTTCTCCCCACAATAGTACAATACCCTCTGGGTGAGTCCCCTGCCTCCATTCATTCACACCCCACACATTTTCCCCACCTCCATATCTATTCTCGGCATAGCCGCAAGTGGTCCTGTTGGAAAATAATTAGATCATTTCATTTAGTCATGGGTTGTTGTGCATATTACAGTGCCTGACATAGGGCACACATTCAGTATTGATACACTATTATTGTTGCATATTCACAGGCTAATTATTCTCTGATATGATACCATGATTTCTAATACCCAATTTTGCTGGTTCTCAAAGACAAATAGCTTGTGCTTAGAACAGGGCACCCACGACTGTGTAGGGAACTGGGTAGATCCTGAGTTTGAGAGCAGAGAAGATGCAATGCAATCAGTGCCCTCAGAACAGCTATTTTAATAACTGAGACTAATTTAGTTGTTTTATTTAGAGAGTGAAAACTACAATTTAGCAAAATGAAAAAGTCTCATCTTTTCTCCTTACCAAACATTCAATTTTGTGCCCATCCCTGTGTTCATTTTTTTTTAATTGAGGTATAACTGACTTACAGTGAAATTCACCATGTTTAGTGTACAGTTTAGAAATTTTGATCACCACAAATCAATTGACAGAGTTTACATTTCTCTTGAGTGAAACCGGATTTCTGGGTGTACCTGTATATTGAAAAGCCTTTATTTTAGAAAATCTTAAATAGATGCAGAACTCTTACTCTTAAATCCCTGACAAACACTGATGTAAACAGTAAAATCACTGGATGCTTTGGGGCGTTTTCTGTGCTTCAACAGATGGAATGACTTGTAAATTAGGAAAGTTATAGTTCGGTCAAATGGCTCTATTCAACATAATATTACAAGTACTTAAAAAGAGTTTGCTACCTTTCCTTCTTAGGAATAATAAACCTTTCCCTTATTTACACATTGATTTGCTTTACAAGCATTTTCCCACTGAGGGCAAAAGTCCAGCCTGCTGGGACAATGATTACCTCGTGGGAGGGGAGGCCTTCCCCCGGCCGCTCTGACCCGGCTGAGGCCTTACCGTGATGCTCTGACAGCCACATGCCCTGGCCAGATCGGGGCCACGGTCTTCATCTAGGCTAAGGTGCTCCCTGTTCACTTTATTTTTGTTTTTTTTCCTCAAACAAGATTTTTTGCTAGGGATGCAGAGAACATGCTGGAGGAACACAACAATGGAAAAAGATGTGGACACAGATGACCAGCACCCTGGTGTAAATAACACCTGCCCCTCCTTAAGTACCAGGGGCTTCTATTAGCAGTTGTTGTTATTGTTCGTATGTAGTGGTTCTCAGCCTTGGGTGCCTGTGATAATCACAAAAGAGCTCTACAAACAAACAAAAGTGATGCCAGGGCCCATCCCAGAACAGTCGCATTAAAATCTCAGAGAGTGGGATCCCGGAATTAGAAATGTTCAGACCCCTCAGGGTAGTCTGCTGTGCTGCCCAGCTCAAGAGCGGCCGCCCCTGCTGTGCACTAACTTCCTGCTTAGTTCACAGGCTCTTCCCGGGAAGGGTGGGCAAAGCCGGAAGCAGGCTGCTGTACGGGGAGATTCCAGACCAGGGGCTGGAGGACCTGCTCTCATGCCAACTAGCCGGGTGATCTTGGCTCCTCTGGGCATCAATTTCAGGACCAGGACAAGGGTGAAGTCTAAGGAGGCACCCTCGAGACTGACCACATGTGGTCCTGGGGGTGTTGTGCCACCTTAGATTTTGCACCCCCCAGTGCCCAGTGACCTTACTCTAGTCCTTATCTGGTCAGTTTCCTCACCTATAAAATGATGAGATGGGCTGGACTACCTTCCCCAGTGCTAACATGTCTCAACCCCAAAGCTTAGGCCAGTATAGGACCAGTCAAATTAAGACCTGTATAATCACCCAGTTTAGTTTGGTCAGTAGCCAAGCTGAAGAAGTCAGAGCAAATGCACTTCTTTATCTGCAACAGGAGGATGGATTTTCTTTGGTCTGCACTTCAGGAAGGTTGTGTGAACAACGCTCAGTGCGTAGGCCTCAACTCTATCAACAGTCCTCAGCCCGCTGGCTCTGCTTTGACTTCCAGCCTAGGCCAGCCACAGATTGCTCTGCACTCACTTGCACAGTCCCCAGACTCTCCGACCCGTGCTGCTTGGGGGGGTGATGTGTATGACCAGTTGTGCCCCCTGGGAGTGATATGTATGTTATTTTAAGTTTCAAATAACTTGAAAGGAGAGCTTGGGTCAGTGGAATGCGGAGTTCGCTCCTATTGACTGGGGAGAGCCGGTTCTTAGATCTTCAGGAACTTGGTGATGCAGCCATCATTAAAAATTAAATTATATAAACTTACAATGAAATACACTGTATTTAAAAACAAAGGTAATAAATACTCACAATTCACATCTTAATTATTTTGTTACATTTCACTAGTATCGTGTTCTTGAGGTTTTGTGTCTATTGTATAGAAATACGAAATAATGGTGTGTTACTGAGCATCTCTTCCCAGATCTGCATTTAGTGATATCACATGGTAACTGGAAATCTGCCACAGAGGGAGTATTTATGCCATGGACATTGGCAAGTGCTACAGGTCAGAGCTTTTTCCTGTGGTGTTCTAGTTGTTAAACATTAATCAGTACACCACTGGCTTGGGTCAACTAATAAGTTGAAGAATATGGTACTTGTGATTTTCCCTAGAGCAGCTCCTTGTAGAGGAGAGAACTGTGCATCGACTAGTTCTGCTGATAATTTGAGAAAACCAGGTCTGTCTCTCCATTTCCCTCCTCTGTGAAGCAGGCAAAAGTATAATGCTTGCCCTTGTAATAAGATTATTGTGAAAACAAAAATTCATTTTAACTTTTAAAAATAGTTCTGTGGTTTATGGTTTGTGGTTTAAAGAAAGGGCTTCAAAAAGGTGAATACCCTACATAAACTCAAGACATTGTTACAAAGGATCACATAGTCTCAAGAGAACAGGTAACAGATGTGAAGGCATATTTTTTTTCTTTTTTTTTATTGACCATATATATGGATATTAAAGTCTTTCAAACATCTCAGTTTTTAGTAGATATCTTTGCACTAAAGCACTGGTGTGATTGAGTGAAAGCATATTTTGATTGTCCATTTTTTAGGGTTTGGCTAGATTGGGGAATGCTGACATAGTGCTCCAATGCCCTTCTCTGGAATCTGCCCTTTTGGGGAAAACTTGATACACTGAAGCAGTTTATAAGGTGTCACATTTTGGTTATGCTGGGATGCTTGAGAGGCTACATTAACTCATGGCTAAAACTAAGTGTTATTAATAGCTAAGAATTTTATGCTGAGATTATTCATTTGCAGGCATTTTTTTTTTCACAGAAAATATGTGTGAATAAAATGCAGAGGGATTCATTTAGCACCAAGTCCTGTGATTTATTTGTTGGGGCAGAGTTGGGCCAATTCTTACCCCAGATCTGCAGCCGTGAACTGTGTTTGGGCCAGAAAGGGACAATGTGACCACCTAGTTCCGCCCTCCGTGGCAATAGCATGCCCTTGAGTGGTCTGAGCCCAGCTGTGGACTGCAGACCCTTGGGAAGGGTAAAGTTATGGCAAGAAACCTCTGAATCCATTCCAACCCTCAAGGTTTTTTTCTAAATCTTGTTTCAAAAATAAAGAATGGCTATTTTTTAAATTTATCCATACACTGTTGTTATGAACCAAGCACAGTCTCATTTGAAAGGTTTATTGACCTGTAGAGTCTTCAGGCTACCAGGGCCTCCCTGCGGTTGCACAGGTTGTCCTCTGGCCAATGGCACCCAGCTGGGGGCTCCTACAGAGGCGGAAAACCAACTCCTGTCTGTGGGTCACTGGTTCAACCTTGGGGCTGAATCATCCCTAAGAAGAAGTGGCACCATTTTCTAACCAATTCATCTAGAAAGCCCTCTTTCACCTCAATTTCATAACGACATGTAAGTAGTAGCATGGGCTCTGTGGGCACTTATAGATAGAGAGATAGAGACAGCAATAGATAGATGATAGATAGATAGATAGATAGATAGATAGATAGATAGATAGAGATAGAAACGGATATTAATGACTGAGTACAGGTGTCCCAGGGATTTTGCCATCAGAAAGAGATTTTAATGTTCCAAGGGTTGAAAAATCCTGCATGAGATCTTCAGTCTGTCTGGATGGACATTTCCAATCCTCCTCTGAGGTGTGTGTGTGTGTGTGTGTGTGTATGTAGTGTGTGCATGTGTGTGTGAATGAGGTTGAAAGCTCACCCCCTAATAGAGACCAGATTAACTGGATTATACCACTCGCCAGTCTTCTCCAGACTCTGGTGCAGATTCTAATATCATGGTTGTGGATATGTCCACACCATTCAGCTAACTTTTGCTGCACAAGACACACCGAAACTTATGTTGAAACAATAAACATTCATTATTCATCATGATTCTATGGGACGTGTGGTCTAGAATGGTCTCACTCATATGCCTGGAGGTTCACTCCACGTAGCTGGGGCAATAGGGAAAACTTGGCCACGTAGCTTTTGTCATTTAGCAGGCTAGTTGGCTCATTCCCTTAGGAATGGCTGCAAGTTGCCCAAGGGCAGCCCGAGAGCTAGCCCTGATGCACAAGAGGTTGGACAGATCAGCTTGCATCCTGTTTCCTAAAGTCTCATTGGCAAAGCGAGTAAGAAGTCCTGCCCAGGGTCAGAGTAGGAGGACACAGCCGAGGAGGGCATGGCTGGAAATTGTGGCCATGTTTACAATTTACTATACTCGCTGATTTTAAAGACATTGGGAGAACAAAGTCCTACTAACTTCCATTAAAGAAAGAGAATGGTCACCTGCTTTTGCGTAAAATTATGGCTATGTAATTTAAAATTTTCCAGTAAGTACCTTAAAAAAGTAAAAAGAAACAGATAAAAGTAATTTTCATAATGTATCCTACTTAACTCAATATATCCAATGTTATCATTTCAGCATATAAATAATATAAAGAATTATGAGGTATTTGTCTTTTGTTTTTCTCAGACAAAATTTTCCAAATCTGGTATGTATTTCATACTTACAGTACATCTGGATCTGGACTAGCTACATTTCAAGTGCAATTAGTCACATAGGGCTTGTGGTTGCTACACTGGACAGCACAACTGTAGAATATAGACTTTATTTATTTACAGGAGAAAACTGAGCCTCAGAGAGATTAAGTAGCTTTCCCAGGGCACATGCTGGTGAGTGGTTGAGCCAGGATTCAGCCCCAGGCTGGACAGTAAAGGCTTTACTCTTTCCACTACACTGCACAGGCTGCTTCAA
The DNA here is from genome assembly GCA_029783875.1 of Phataginus tricuspis. Classification (NCBI taxonomy): domain Eukaryota; kingdom Metazoa; phylum Chordata; class Mammalia; order Pholidota; family Manidae; genus Phataginus; species Phataginus tricuspis. Next base: position 49,797,295 of record JAQQAC010011420.1, on the reverse strand, counting down.
CAGATGCAACATTTTAGAGGGTGTGGAAGGGAGCACCTCCATCACACCCGTGCTTGAGATGTAGACTATTTCCCTCTTCCTTAGCCCCTGGGCCTAATAGTCCCTCTGACTTTCAAGCCTCCTACAGTTCGGCTTTTACTCACATATTCCCACAGTTCTTCATCCATACCAGTCTCCCTTCCACCTTCACCTGGGAATTAGACGGCAGACATCTCTCCTATATTACCCGCCCTCTGCCAACTCTTGGATAAGTATGTGCTCTTCTTTCCTCCCAGGGAGTCTGTGAGGGTCACAGGAGTGAGAGCTAGGTCAGTTTTTTCTCTCTTATCTCCCCATCACATTCTGTACTGCTCTTTTCTTAGTAGTGGGAGCTTAGGTCAGTGACCTATCCGACCTGCTATCAGAGGTAGGACCAACGCTGCTGAAAAGAAGGATCTAATCCATGCTCTTGGCTAGGAAGAATAAATATTGTCAAAATGGCTATACTACCTAAAGCAATCAACAGATTCAATGCAATCCCTATCAAACTACCAACAGCTTTCTTCAATGAACGGGAACAAATAATTCTAAAATTCATATGAAAGCACAAAAGCCCCGAAATAGTCAAAGCAATCCTGAGAAGGAGGAATCAAACAGGGGCAATTACGCTCCCTGACTTCAAGCTCTACTACAAAGCCACAGTCATCAAGACAATTTGGTATTGGCACAAAAACAGTCCCACAGACCAGTGGAACAGAATAGAAAATCCAAACATTAACCCAAACATCTACAGTCAATTAATATAGCATAAAGGAGCCTTGGATATACAATGGGGAGATGACAGCCTCTTCAGCAGCTGGTGTTGGAAAAACTGGACAGCTACATGTAAGAGAATGAAACTGGACTACTGTCTAACCCCTTACACAAAGGTAAACTCAAGGTGGATCAAAGACCTGAATGTAAGTCATGAAACCATAAAACTCTTATAAAAAAACATAGGCAAAAAATCTCTTGGACATAAACATGAGCGACTTCTTCATGAACATATCTCCCCAGGGAAGGGAAACAAAAGCAAAAATGAACAAGTGGGACTATATCAAGCTCAAAAGCTTCTGTACAGCAAAGGACACCATCAGTAGAACAAAAATACATCCTACAGTATGGGAGAATATATTCATAAATGACATATCTGATAAGGGGTTGACATCCAAAATATATAAAGAACTCACGCACCTCAACAAACAAAAAGCAAATAATCCAATTAAGAAATGGGCAGAGGACATGAATAGACACTTCTCCAAGGAAGAAATTCAGATGGTCAACAGGCACATGAAAAGATGCTCCACATCGCTAAACATCAGAGAAATGCAAATTAAAACCACAATGAGATATCACCTCACACCAGTGAGGATGGCCAACATCCAAAACACAAACAACAACAAATGTTGGTGAGGATGTGGAGAAAAGGGAACCCTCCTACACTGCTGGTGGGAATGCAAAATAGTTCAACCATTGTGGAAAGCAGTATGGAGGTTCCTCAAAAAACTCAAAATAGAAATACCATTTGACCCAGGAATCCCACTCATAGGAATTTACCCTAAGAATGCAGCAGCCCAGTTTCAAAAAGACAAATGCACCCCTATGTTTATCGCAGCACTATTTACAATAGCCAAGAAATGAAAGCAACCTAAGTGTCCATCAGTAGATGAATGGATAAAGAAGAGGTGGTACATATACACAATGGAATATTATTCAGCCATAAGAAGAAAACAAATCCTACCATTTGCAACAACATGGATGGAGGTAGAGGGTATTATGCTCAGTGAAATAAGCCAAGTGGAAAAAGACAAGTATAAAATTATTTCACTCATATGTGGAGCAAAGAAAAAAACTGAAAGAACAAAACAGCAGCAGACTCACAGAATCCAAGAATGGACTAATAGTTACTAAAGGGAAAGGGACTGGGGAGGATGGGCGGGAAGGGATGGACAAGGGGGTAAAAGGGGCATTACGGTTAGCAGATGTAATGTAGGGTGGGCACGGGGAGGGCTGTACAACTCAGAGAAGACAAGTAGTGACTCTATAGCATCTCGCTACACTGATGGACAGTGACTGTAATGCGGTTGGTGGGGGGGACCTGATGAAGGTTTAATTACCATAATATTGCACATGTAATTGTAGATTAATGATACCAAAATAAATTTGAAAAAAAAGAAGAATCTAATGTCCCTAGGGCCTCTGGATGATGGTCCCCAGGGCACCCTCTTCCTCTGAAAGGAAGGCGGGCAGCTGGCTGGCCACAGGACTATGCCATGAGCACAGGGCAGCCTGGTAGATCCGAGACCTTCAATAGATGTTCTGTGGGAAGAATGGATCAACTGTGCTTCTAAGTCAATTTGAGCCTGAGGCAAGGAGGGATTGATAGACTTCCCACCAGACCCACAAAACTGATCAAAAAATAGTATTTTGAAAACATTAAGTAAATTCTGAGCGTAAACTTGGTGGCAGAATAAAAATGGATATTAGTGATTGAAAATTAAAAACTTCTCAGTCTCTGATTGATCTTTCCCAACATTATATATATTTTTCTATCTGAAGAGAGTGTTTTTTCTAACTTCTGTCTTCTGGTGAAAAATTAGCATTTCATTTCTGATTGATCTTTTCAAACATTTTACCTTCTGATTTTTGTTTTTCTGTTTGAAGAAAGTATATCTTTCAGCTTCTTTTGTTTTCCTCTGATGAAACGTTGGAGCAGTGTTGGTTCTTGAGTTGTTTTTTTCCATGTAATTAAGCTGATTAGTATCCCATATGGAGTGGAAACAATTGGTTTCACATATGCTGGTGTACAGTTACCAACAGAGCTGTAATTGTTGACATGTTTCTCATTTCCTTCTGGAAATTTTTAGACCTTGTTAGATAAAAATCTGGCAGACTTGAACTCGGTGAACATTACAGCCTTTGGTTATCAGACGGGGCTGTATCCTGTTCAGTGAGATGAAATAGGCATTCTATAATTTTGCATAGAATGAACTTGGGAGATGCTTACTCAGCATCCATTTCCTCCTGCCTGCCTCTGGCAGCACCTGCTTTTCGCTCAGGCCCAGGCAAACCTGAGGTTTAGAGAATCTGACTGCCATTGGTTGCAGGGTGGGACTGATTGGCCCATAAGTAATCCTGCCCAGTTGCCCCCAAGGTTAGTTTAGGAGTCCATAGCTTAGACAATCAGTGTATGGATGGCATCCTTAGGCCAACAGGACTGGCCCAGGAGTGGGCATCTGAACAAATTCTGGCCAGTGAGATTAAATGGGAAGTTGGGAGGAGTTTCAAGACCAAGGGGTCCTGCTCTTAAGAATGGTGTTACTGGGCAGCACAGGCCTCTCCGCATGGACATTGTTATGGCCGGACTGCAAGGCCAGGAAACGCTATAGTCACCTTGTTGTCAGCTTGGGTGCAGTGCCAGCCCACAGAAGAGAGAGCGCTGAGCAAATCATTGACAGTCAGACTTGGAGGCTTGTGGAACCACACCGGATGGCTACCCTGCATCATAACGTTTCCAGCTACATGAACCTTTAGGGCATGAGCCAGTTGAATGCAGTTTTCTGTTAATTCTAGCCAAAAGCATTTCTATTGATACAGGCAATTTTACCAAGGAAATGCGACCAAAATGAGAACTCAGGAAAGGGCAAAGCAAACACGTGAGTGCAGACAGAATGCAAAACACAGTGGGCTTGGTTGTAGTCCAGCCCTCCCCACATCCATTTTCCAAATGAAGGGATGAGTGTAGGGAGTTTGACAAAGCTTCTAAGTGTCAGAGCCAGAATTCTTGCCAGCCTTATAAACCCTAGATTTCAATGAAAAGCTGTACGTTGGCATATTCCTTCAGAGACTCTCTAGGGCACCCTGACACCAGACCCTACCTTCACCCACTCTTAACAGCTAAGACCCAGGTCTCCTACTCTTTTGCTATAGTTCTTAGAAGACATTAGAACAGAAAATAGTTCTGTGTGTCTCCTGGTTTTCTACACAAGATTTAGGTGGTTTGGTATTTCTTATAAGAAAATGGTGAAGAAGATAAGTCCTCCTCTTACCTGGACATGACACTGAAACCCTGATATAAACAGTGTAGTCACATGCTGTCCAAACTTCACACTCTATCCCACAGCAAGTTTTAAAGGTATTTTCCTGAATATAGAGAGTTCTCCCTGCCAAGAATTCTGGTGGCAGTTGTCAGGCAATAAAATTGCAACCTTCTGGCTACCCCTGAATGAACAAATGAATGGTCTCTCTGCTGAGAGATGATACCATGTTGTATAGATTCACTGCTACTCTTGAAGAATCTATTGAAGCCCTGGTTTAGGCCTACTACCTTTATCTTTTAAAATTGCTCTGAACTTTCTGAAGTTTTATAATTAGAAGTAGATATTTTAAAAACTCCCCTTAATATTAAACAATGGGTATTAGGAAACTATTTACCATGCAACTATTATTGGGGCATGTTGCAAAGCACTGGTAATCTGGCCATAGAAGAGTTATACTCACCTATTTAATTCTAAAGTTTCTTTTTAAAGATTGATTCATAATTCCAGAGGCACATAGGATTTTGGAGGCAAAAACTCTCATTGTAGCCTAGGATATTTACTAAGATTTTAGCAGTGAGACATATGTTGGCCAGGTAGGATCCAGAGGGGAGAGAGAGAGCAGAAAAGTATTCTTATCTAGGGCAATGGTGTGCCAGATATGTGATGGGAATGCATAAAGCATATTTCAGGCAATAGTGATTTGACTGGTCTGGCTGGAACAGAAAATAATGGGAATCCTTTTCAAAAGGTAATGATGTAGAAAAATCTTAAAACCCAAACTAAGAAGTTTGGATTGTACTCCTGGAAGCATATGGCGGCCAAGTTCTAGACATGGAGGGGTGATGTCTGCAGTCTTTAAGAGGGGGAATCCAGAGGCAGAGTGCACAACCCTGGAGGCTGCAGCCCATCTCAGGTGAGGTGAAGTGGTCCATGTGCGACCAGGATGCATGGCTGAAGGAGTGGCAGGGAGAGTGGTGTGGAGGAAGGGCAGGTTCCTGGGGCCAGGATTCTCCCCCGGCCCTGGTCGGCTGGCTCACTGCACACGTGTGGGCAATGCATTGTTATTGACTCTATATAAAGAGCCCCTCCCAGTGCTCTGGGTTGCACGGCTGTGGGAGAGCAGAGGCTGGAGTGGTGGCAGTGCTGTGGACAGAGACTGAGATGGCTGCGGGGGCAGAGAGGCCCAGAGGCACAGACCGGCTTGCTGCCTGCAGACTCACTCTGCGTGGACAGGACTCTAGTTGTCGGGGTTTCTAGCCTCTCCCCTGCTGGTCCTGCTCACCGTCAGGACTACTAGCTCTTTCAGTGACCCTCCGAGCCAGTGGAGGGAAAGGAAAGGAGGGAGAGGCACACCCCAACAAGGTGAAGCAAGGGACGTAAGAGCCGACTGTTTGCCCATTCTGCAGCCTCCACCGTCCCTGGAGACAATCAGACATGACAGGGAACTCAGTCAAAGCAGGAACTAGTTTATTGCAGCTCAGAACACGGAATATATAGGGTGTGGTCTCTTCTGATTGGTTACACCTTATGCTAATAAGGCGATTTTCAAACTTCCAATCACACACAGAGTTGTGCGCATGCGCAGTTGTCTCTGACATAAACAGTGGACCTAAGTGAGAACACTCGGTGGGACGTTGAGGGGCAGCAGAAATTCAAAGGGTTCTCAGTGGCCATCTTTGTGGTACAGCTGAGATCCAAAGGTAGTTCCCCACATTTTCCCCCTTTTTGTTTTTGTATGAGCACTAGAGATGCCATCCTGTACTTGAGGATGTGCCTGTCTTAGGTTGTCCCCATCTTTCAGGAGATCTTACCCGTCATTGACTACCATCCTAGCACTTCCAGTAATGACACTCTCTCTCGCTTGCACTACTTGTAGGGCCATAAATGCAAGCGTGGGAGCATGTATCTATTGAGACAAAGACAAATTTTAGTTTTCCAAAGGCTGCATAGTGAGTGACATCAGTCTGCCAGAGACAATTTGGTTTAATGCCCCTTGGGTTAACTCCAGGGGACTGGAGGGGTGGAATTTGTAGAAAAGGCAAACAGGTTTACACATCCTGATAATTTTTTTCAAGTCTTTAATAGGAATATGAGGAAATCTATGATGAAGTCCCCTCCAATTTAGGTGGGTAAGTTCATGAATGTCTTGGGCCCCTTGGAAATCTTGGGCCTGTTGCATGGAAAGGGTTTGAGCAGCAGAGGACACTAATTGGTCAGCTAATAGGTTTCCTCTGGAGAGGAATCCGGGCAAACCTTGGTGTCCTCGGAGGTGCTGCAAGAATATGGGCTTGGATCATGCCATCAGCAAGGATCTCACCTGAATCATCAAGGGGGTTATGGGGTTTTTATCTAACTTGATATAAGAAGAGGCTAAGGTGGGAAGCAAGTTCACCACATACAGACTATCAGAAAAAAGATTCATAGGTTCAGAAATTTTACTTAGGGCCAATGCTGTGGCATACAACTCCTTAAATTGTGCTGAGCCAGTAACCTTTTCAAAATGTTGGGTTTATTTTAACTTGGTCGAGAGGTGAGGAGGGGAAAAGACAACAACAGCAGACCCCTCCTTTCCTCCATCGGTAAACACATTCAAGGCATCAGGAAGGGGCTTACTCAAAAAGAGTCTAGGGGTGGTCCAACTTAACTTGGAGAAGGAGGCAACCCATCTGCTAGGCCCATAATGGCAATCAATCTTACCCAAAAAACCCATCAGAGCCTCAGACACTCTATTGTGATTTCGTTTGATCCATTCAAAGTCGGACAAACGATAAGGAATGGTTAAAATTTCCGGGTCTTTCCCATAATGTCTTAAGGTGGTGTCTCTACCTTTGACTATAAGATCTGCCAGTTGATCTAACTGGGCATACACTCG